>VWYP01003840.1:0-103909 GCA_013400435.1 Pycnonotus jocosus | reverse complement strand
GAGGGCAGGGGGAGGGGCCGCGCCACCTTTAAACGGAGCCACCTTTAAACGGAGCCCCCCGGCGCCCCCTCCCTCTCCTCCATCCCCCCCGCTTTCCCACCCCGGCGTGAGGGGAGGCTGGTGAGCGGTGCCTCGGGGACATGGACAGCACCCGCCAAGCCACAGGAAGGCTTCTGGCACGGCCCCTGCAATGTGCCCAGCGCTGGAGGAGGTCAGGAGTCTCTTCTCTATCCTGGCTTCCCGACGGAGCTACTTCTTGGTGTCTCCCTGATGCAGGTATGTGCTGCCTGCACCTCTGTGAGGCAGCAAGGGTGCCTGAGCCAGGCAGCAATTTTTAGAGGGAAAGGCTGCCTTAGTTTTGTCCAAACTGGGCTCTTCCCAAACCCGTTATTGATACAATCTAAACCTCCTCCTCAGGTATGGCTTCAGCTTACTCCACAGGTGTTAGTTCCCTACAAAATTGTTCTGTTGTCTTGTTCAAAAAACAATTAAAATGCTGATTTGGGGTATAAATTAGCTTTGTTTTCTTTATGGTACAGTTACTTTTGAGAATTAGGCAGTTGTGCCTTCTGTAATCATTTTCTCCCTCCCTTCAATCTGAGGTCAGTCAGGTGTAGTGGTTGCAGCAGAAACCTCTTGTAAACCAGGACTTCTAGTCCTGGAGGAGGCTACAGCAACGGGAGAACTCCCTGTTACCCAAAGAGGCTTCCCCAAGAAGATATGCTATGGAATAACTGGAGTAGCTGCAAAATAATTGTAATTCTTGGAAAGGGAGGATTGTGTTGACTGAAAGCTCCAGGTCTGCCGTCTGTGTGTGGAGGGGGGGCATTTCCATGGTGGTCTGTGTGCACTGCTGGGCAGGGCAGGGAGCCCCCAGAGACCAGCAGCAAGAGGAGCATCCAGCAGGGGCTGTGAAGCCTCTCAGGTATTGAGTGTGTGCCTGATTGTTCTTACACAGGTAAAGCAGTTTTGGGGACAAACCCTGCCCGTTTGGGCCGGGAGAGTGGACTAGATGATTTTTCAAGGTCCGTTCCAACCCAAACAATTTTGATCTACGTGCTTCTTCGAGTATTTAATGTTCACTAAATCCTGCTGCATGTCTGGGAAATGTTTGTTAGCCAGTTTTGGGACTTCTCTGTGTGCCCTAGGCCTCTGCTGTGCGGATTGGTTATACCTGATTGTATTGGTAACCACATGTTTTCTCCTTAAAGTCAAATGTCTCACACCTAAACAGAATTAGCTCATGGTTCCCAGCTGGCAAAGCTTTCCTGGGTTATAAAATTGCCTCTTCTCTGGGGTTCTGGAGCTTATATACACAAAATTGCTTGAGCTGTATATGTTTAATTGTACACATGAACTTGTAGCAATTCCTACAAAATGGATTGTCTAGTATTTTTTCAATGTGTTTTCCCTCAGTGATAAGTTTGCTCCAGCTCCTTCTCCTTTTTTTGTTCAGCAAATGAAATGATGATGAGTTACTACCTCCCACAAGTCCCTTCCCTGTGCTCTTGCTTAATTCCAGTTAGGAGGCAGAGGATTGACATGTACAGGGAATGGCTCTGGGGCTTGGTGAGGTCTTGACAGTTTTTGCCTGGTGCTTGTCGGGTTGAAGTACTGAGGCTTGAACAACAGACCCTGAGCCAAAGCTGACCTCTGGATGAACCTTCCAACCAAATGTTAAATGTATCCACTGGTATCAACCAATACCAGTAGCAATATGATAGATGTATCTGTTCATTGGCAAAACATGGATTCACCCTTCCCTATTTAGGACCTGGATAAGGGGAATTGTGGGAACATTCCCAGCCAATGAATGTATAGAGTGTGATGGGCTGGCAATGTTCTGCCCTCAGCCCAACACCTTCACCTCCCTGTTGCATTTGTTTGTGACTCCTTCATGCTGCAGTGGAGACTTCCTAAAACACAGAATTCCATGGTATTATTCTTGAAATTTGGTGTCCTTAAGGCTCTCTTCTCCCTACCAACCCTCTGATGTCAGAGCTTTGAGCAAGACAAGCCATGTGTTCATTAAATGTGAAGTCTTGGCTTTTGCCAAAGTCAGGTGAAAGCTTTTCATTTTATTGTGGACAAATAACTGGATATGAGCTTCCCTCCAGGCAGCTGTGAGCAGGTCTGTGCCTTCTTTCCCAAACGGAATTCCTTGCCAACCACCACCTCTAAAGGAGCTGCAGTAATGGTGTTTGCTTTGTCCTTGAGGTTTTAGCAAAAACACCAAGCTGTGCTCTGAGTGGACTCCTGTGGTGCAAAACTGGAGCTCTGTGGTCTTGTAAAGTCAGTGTCTGTGCCTGACACTGGACACAGCTTGTAAATTATCCCTCTCTAGGGTTCTTCCTAAAGAGCACAATAGAGATCCCTTGCTGGAGACAGAGTCAGGGGTATGTGACGCACTCAGGGGCTCCTGCCATGGAAGGAGAGCTGCAGAGCCCCTGAACAGCCTTCCTTCCACCACTCCAAAAACTGCTCTGCAGGCTTCTGTTCTCTATAAGCTCCTTTAATTTTGACTTCTCACGTCTGAGGGTCCACTGGAAAGCTTGAATTCTGCTGCTGCCTGTTGCAGTGGGATGTTTGTTTGTTCTCCCAGGGCTGCCGAAGGATGTAGTTAAATGAACCTGTGTTATTGATTTCCCATGATCACAGTCAGTGAATAGCATCCCAGTGCTGCAGGATAGGGAAGACTTAATTAAGGGAAGATTGCTGGCCTGAGATTCTCTCCATGCAGACCCTGCTTCTGAGAGTAGCAGAATACTGGGTGGGATACCTGGGACATCTCTCTGAGCTGTGCAAAGGCCTTTGCAGGAGGAGGAGAATGCTGTACGTTGAGGCTGGATATTACAGAAACAAGAGCTTTGGGATAGCATGTGGAGAAGTGAAGTTTGTGAGAAGGCCAGGGAAGACCATGGCTGACACATGTTCAGCTTCATGAACTGAGTGGGCAAACAGCTGGAATAAGTTAGGCTGGTGGAGTGGGAAGGAAATGTTGATGAGCTTAAGAGCAGAATGGGACTTCCTCCCCCAGTATCCTGATTTCCTGTGCAGTGTTTTGTACTGGAGGTGAATACAGGAGGGAACAGGCTGCATCCACCTCCAGGTGTGGTACAAGTTGCTTTCCTGTTCTTGTTACTCTGCTGCTGAAGTGTACCATGAGATGGGCATGTTGGTTGTGTCTGCTGCTCCTCATGCTCTTCCTTTCCTGTCAGTGACCTCTCTTGGAAAGTCTTGTTCTTTTCCCAGCAGTCAGGAATGGCATGGTTCAGCTGGCTCTGGGCAGCAGTGACCTGGCACTGCAGGAATGTATGGGATGTTTAAATATGGTGTGATTCTGCTTGCAGCACTCACTGTGCTGTTTGGAAATACACTGAAAGTTGTCAGTGCTGTAAACACAATACAGTTTGCCCAGTGAGCAGTTAATTATAGGCCTAACCATGTCTTGGTGGTTGGACAGATAGTTTCTTGGGCTTTGGGGTTTTTTTTTTTGCATAAGACCTCACTGCTTTTATGGTTTTGTGGCATCTGTGGCCACTTCTCTGTGCCATAGTCCACTGCCCTCTGACTTTTGCAGATCAAGCTGAAGAGTCTTGCTGAGAGCTGTCAGGAGTCCTTGGCCTTGTGGTTTCAGCTCAGAGTGGGACACAGGATATGCCCCCGTACACACACTCTGCAGTTCTGCTCTCCAGGGTGGTGAGAAAATATTGGCTTTGTGGTCTTAATGGTATCGTTAATCCTTTCCGGATTGCCAGTGCTCTGAGGGCAGAGCAGCCACAGGAGCAGTGGGATGGGCTGGCATTTGCAGAGCTGGGAGTTCATTGCTGATGTGCAGTGTCACAGCTCTTCACTAGAGGACAGCATTACACATGGCAAAGTAATTATCCCGCAACAATGCTGGGAGAGATTTCTTACGGATTTTCTGTGTGCCAGGAGAAAGCTGGGGTGGAGGTTACAGAGTAATTTGCTGGAAGTCAGGAGCCATCCTGTCAGGGAGCTTTAACAGCGTGGCTTAAATCAGTGTCTGCAAACCTTGTCTCCTAAACCTTGTCTGAAGGGTGAAGCTGCCTGCCTTGCTGCTGCATGCACCTTGGGGGAGGTACAGGCTGCTGGATGGGTAGCACAGGGAGAGGAGGACGAATATTAAACAAAAAAAGGGAAATGTTTGCATATCAAAACTGTTGTAGCAAATGGTGCGTTGCCTGGTGGTGAAGGTATGGGAGGGAAAGCAGGAAGACAGTGGGATGTGGGATGAGTGTGCACTGGGAGATGAACCTGACAGGAGAGAGAAAATAAAGGATGATTTGAATAAGCAAATACTGTTCGAGTGCTGCTGTTCCTGCCTGCTCTGATGTTGGAGCTCTCTGCAGAGGGCAGGGCTGCTGCTCTGTCCTATCATGGCTCCATCAGCCATCTCTGCATGCAAGGGACAGAGGCTCCCACAGAGCAAGGAGTGTGAAGTGGAAGATAAGGAGGCTGGGTTGGGCAAGAGGAAGGGAACTGCAGCTTTTGTGACAACCTTTGTGCAAGTGGGGGTTTGGCCTTTGCGTCGGGCATCACGTGGCCTTGCAGGGCAGCCACCAACTTGGGCACTGCTCTTCATGCTGCTTGTGTTTGGTTGGGTCTTAATTATGATTTCATTATTTATTGAAATAAGGTTTTATTCCTGAGGGGAATCTGACCTTGAGCTACACATGAGTTAAGCTGTGGCAGGATTCTTGCTTACTTTGTTTATTGATGAGGCAGAGAAAGCTGATGAATATCCGGGTGTGAGAGAAGGACAGAAGCAGCCTCTCAGTGAGGCCCTGGCAGGAAGCACACTTGGTTCACAAAGCTGTGATAACTGATAATACCAGCCAAGCCACGGGATCCAGTAGCTGTGACTGATCTCACCTGCCCTTGGCAGTACCAGGCAGCAAAGCTCACCCCAACTCTCACTGCTTTTGCAGCTGTGACCTCCAGGGCCTTCCTGCAGTGCTGTCAGCGTTCCAGAGGGTGGGAGGACTGCAGCACCTCTGAGCAAGATTGATGCTCTCTATTCTCTCCATTGCTGCTCCCTAATTTAAAGGGAAGCGGCTCTGAAGCTGCTCTGGCCTTGCAGAAGAGATCAGGAGAGTGTAGAGAACTCCTCACTACACCCTTTGTCATCTGTTGCTTCTCTGCTTGGGGATAATCACTTTCCCTGAGTGTGGGATCCTGGTGACACTGGCTTGGCTGAGCCTGGAATATCCCACTGACCCTAAGGAAAGAGAGCCAACAGCCTTCCATTAGACAGCAAATTCCTCTAAGTCCAAGATTGATAAGTGCAGAAAATGCCATGGTAGCTGGAAATGCGGAAGCTCTCTTATTCCCATTTTTTGGGGGGCAGGTAAACCCCTGGAAAAACAAAGGATGTTGGGTTTCCTCAGGTTTCTCTTTTCCTGCAGCAGGGAGCTCTGATTCCTGCCTTTATTGCTTTACAGTTGGAACACTTGCTAGATAGAGTTCCACCTATTCTCTCCTGCCTCATGCTGCTAACACCTGAGAATGCCCTTAGGATTCCCTCAGTGACCATTCCCCAGCTGTCCAGGCTGCTCCAAAGTGCAGACTTATCACATCAGGGCTGGGAAGAAAAGAAGGAACAAAACATGCAGCTGGCTCTCCTTGCACAGTGGTGGGGTTTGTTCCCTCCCTTCTTAAAGAGTCTATGCTACTTTTGCCAGCAGCTTGTCCCTCTTGAGCAATGGCAACCTTGGCTTTGATAGGAGATGAGGATGAAATCCCACCATGTGCCAGGGAATCCACAGCAATCATAGCACAGTTATTTCCACTTGTAATTAGGTGTGAGGCTCTGCCTCTGACTAAAATTGATCTTGCCCATGTCAGACCTTTCCATGAGCAGCTCTCCAGGTTAGCCAGTGCCCATCAGCCAGTGGAGCTCCTTTCCTCTTCTGCTGCCCACATGGAATTCCTTCATTCCAAGGTCAGGAGCAGATGCTCATTTTGGTCCTGTTTGCCTTTAACCTGTTCTGCTTTTGGTCACTTGCCTGCTGCTTTGTCACTATAATCCCCACCTTGCCCACCTCTCCTGTTCTGTGTCCCATGTATCTGCCGCAGAGCCAAGTGAATCCGCAGAATAGCGCAGTTCCTTGGGACTCTGGGAATGTTTTATTTCATCTGGGGAATTTCCAGCTGCCCTGCTGGTCTGTCTCACTTTGAGGCTGACATTCAGAAGAGCCCACAAGAGAAAGGAAAACTGTTTAAGACTGGACAGTGCAGTGAGTGGCCCCAGAAATGGAATCTGTCCAGAGCAAGGAATGAGTTTGTTTCCTGGGACATCTGGCCTGTTGCATGAAGGGGGCAGTCTGCCTGTAGCCAGAGCTGAGCTGCTCCGTAACCACAGCTGCTGAAGCAGTTGGAGCATTTCTGGCAATGCCTGTACTTCGTCAAGAGAGCATTTAAGGAAGTTGAGTTGCGGAAGTTCACCGAGCCGGGTGCCTCACCAGCCCAGCTCCAAGGAGTGAGTGGATCCCTCCCGGAGGGATAGTGGGCGTTAGAGCCCACAAGCACGCCAGCCATCGCCAGCCTTCCTCTGGGTGACCCTGGGTGAGGCTCTGCTTGCCTGGAGAGCTGTTGATTTACAATGCAGATTCATCGCTCCTCGCCTGCCTGTCCCTGCCCCTCCTAAATTGGGCTGGGATATAAGAGGCTGTTTGCTCTCCGATGCCAACAGTGGCCATGGCAGAACGCCCTGCCACGTGAGAGGCAGAGATAGAGGAGAGGGGGCTAAGGAGGAGTGAACTGTGCAGCTGCCCTTGCTTCTGGTAGCTGAAGAGCACATCAGCAGGACCATGTCTGTGCTGAACCCCATCCTGCAGCCCACGGAGGTGAAGGAGTACCTGTGCAAGGGCGACCGCTTCATCAAATGGGATGATGTGAGTACTGGGGTGTTCCTTCCCTAGGCTGCGCCTGTGGTGGCAGGGAGACACGGGTTGGGTCACAGTCTGCGGGGAAGCTGGGAGCCTGTGTTCAGTGTGGTGTCCCACCTGACAGCAGAGATCTCTGGGCAGGGAGAGGGAACTGGGAAGAACAGGAAAGCTGAGGACTAAAATTAAGGGGGTGTGTGTAAGGGGTTGGGGACTTGATTTCTACAGCTCTTGTAGTGGAGGATGGAAACAAATGGAGTGAGTGTGCACTGGGTCTGTGTGTGCAGCCCCTGGTGTAGGACACAAAGTCCAGCCCTCGGGAAGGTGGTCACTGCTGGGAGTCTCTGTGGGGTGAGATGCAAGTGCCACATTTGGACTTTCTGGAGGAGCATGAGGGGTAGGATCTACTCCAGAGCAAAGAGCACTCACTGCGCTTTGCCGATAGAGATGAAATCAGGCTCCAAGTTGCTTCCTCTTATGGCCCTGTTGCCTGAGTGGATCGGGGGTGAGCCATGGCCTCCCACGCCTGCCTGGCTGCTGGTCTGGGTATGACCGAACAGCAAAGGGCCTGTGCTTCAACAGGGCTGAAGCTCAGGGTGCTGCAGCAAGCTGCTGCTCTCTCCAGTCACTGTCCTCTTTACTGTCAAAACAGCTGCTTTGCAGTCACTGCCTTTCTGTGTGAGGGGAAGAAAATGTAGAGAGCAGCAGTTCATTGGAATGTAAGGGCTCCTCTCCTCACTTTCTGAGGAGACAAAGGAGTGCTTACCCCAGCACCCACAAACCTGAGCAGGAGGAGAGCAGCTGCCTGTCTGTGCTGTCTGGAGATGGACTGTCTGCTGTTGAGCATGAGTGTTTATAAAAGGGGGAGAGCCCACATTATGGTCATTCGCAGGGATCTGGGGAGATGGTTCATGTGGTGTTGCAAATGAGATGATCAGAAGAAGCCTGCAGCAGCAGTGCAGGAGGGATTAGCACCTATGTGGGTGTGAAGCTGCAATAGAGTGTTAAATCCCAAAGGAGCATGTGGGGGAGTGGATCACCTGTGCAACATCAGCGGGGAGTGGTCCAGCAGCACTGAGAATGAGAGCAGTGTACTGTGCAGCAGGCAGGAAGGATGGATGTGAGGAATATGAGCTGGAATATGGCTGCCAGTTGCTCTGTTAGCAGTATATAAACAGTAGGATGACACTGGGGGGTTACAGTGAAAAGCACAGCCTTCCTCTTTCCTGTGGGCTCATTGCCTGCAGAGCACACTTGGGGCTTCCTAGAATTTGAAATCTGCTTTCTCAGAATAACAGTAGCCAAACTTGTCTAAAATTGCTGATGACTTTGTGCTCGGTCCTTGGGGACCACTCTCCCAAAACCTGGAAGCTGTTAAGTACTTCTCTGGGTATTCCTGGGATAGGTTCCCCTAAAACCCAAGATTAATCAAATTGGGCTTCCCAGACCCACCAAGTGTTTATTTCCTGCTGTAGCTGTTGATTAGTGAGCTCAATTCCTGTCTGGATCTTTCCTTAATGTTTATATATTTGTAAACATTTCTAAGAGGTTGCCTCAACTAAATAGTTTACAAGCTTGATCTCCACCAATAAAGAAAAGCTTCTCCATGAGTGGGCTGTTCTGGTCACATTGCTCCATTGCATTGGGTTTTCCCAATCCATGGTTAGAATAGGCTGCAGAGGATGATGGTGAGAACTCCAGACTGCAGGATTGCTGGGCTTTAGAATTCATGAGTGTTGTGTTTTTGTATCTCTTTCAATTGACCTGTACTGTTGGTAACAGTTTTGAACTCCTTCCAGGATAAGTGAGGCAAAGGAGTTAAGGAAGATCAGATTGGCCTCTTACATCACTGTTCATCCCTAGGGCCTTCAGCAAAAAAGTAAACCCACACTTTTTCTACAGAGCCCTCACCTTATCCAGCTTTGGTAAGGCACTGTCTAGAGAAGAGAACAATGGATCCCTGACAGGCAGGACTGTTCTGACCTGTCCCACAGAGTCAGTTGCAGGACCTTGGGGTAAGGAGCAGTTCTGCAGTGCTTTGTTCAGCATCCAGCAAGCTGTGGCTCCTAAGCAGACTGAGGAGGTAAAGGCCTACATGGGTGGTAGCTGAGTTAAAGAACCTGTCAGAACCCCAGGTAGGGCACAAGGTAGTAGCTGACCTCTTGAGCAGGGCAGATGGGTATGGGTTTGGCTCTGTGCTGCCTCTGAGTCCTCATAGCAGAGTCAAAACTGTTCCTATCTCTGAAAGATCATGGATTACAGGATTTTAGCAGACACTGTTTGCTTTTGGCTCACAAAGTGAGAAGCAGCCAGTTTGGCTCCCAGACCATCTTCTGTAGGATTGCCTGTTTCCTTTGCTGCCAGGAGCTGCCCCACTGGAGAGGCTGCCTGCACCTCCAGGCAGGCCTGACCCTGCCCAGGAGCCTGGCTGGCAGCAGCTTCCCTGCAGCCTCAGCTTGCCCTCCAGAAAGCTGCTTTGTGGGAGATAAGGGTAATCTAGAACATGGCACAATACTCTGTGGTGGTACTGTGGGGCCTGTTCTGCTCTCCATGGCCACGTGTGCAGGGACACAGGCAAGAGCTCTGGGAACATAGACGTGGTGCTGGCCAGGCTGGTGCTGGCCCTGGTACAGCAGAAGGAAGACAGGAGGCAGTAAAAGGACCACATATGATGTGCTGTGCCATGAGCAGTTAACTGTAAATATTGTGTATGGAAACAGAGGTCCCTGACGATACAGATACTCTCTAGAGTGAAGTATGAGTTGAGTAACAAACTGAAGAATCTGAGGCCAACAGACACATACAACTTGCAGATTTCATTTCTGGTTTCCTATTAGCAGTGATGTGTTTCAGCTTCCTGAATTGAATTTGGAACTTTCCCAGAAATGGCTGTGTGGGGTTCAGGATCAGCCCCAAATAATTTAATCAGATTGCAGTCTCTGGTATGGGTGTCTGCATGGCTGCTTCTTTGGATGGTTGGTGTAGAGACAGTCTGTGGAGTTTCAGAATCCTCATCTAAAACAGCATTGATGCATCCCCTCCCTGAAGCCTTCCCGACCAGGAGCCCAGATAATCTGCATGAACACCATGCCATGGATGAATGCTTGGCCTGGGCTACTCCTGAGCTTGTAGAATGAAGCAGGTCAAAGAAGACTTTTCAAATGAAACAATTAATTGAATCTCCAGATACTTTGTTCTCTCAGTTCTTGTGTAGAAAGCTCCAAGAGAGCTGTTCTTCTTAAATGCACAGGTTAGGTGAGACACAGGATTCAACTTCCAGAGCCTCACAGGTGTCACTGTGGAGATGTCCTAAAACCCTTGGGTTAGTTTTCATAAAGCCAATAGGGTATTCACCTGTCTGGGTCTGTATTTGAACTGGGAACCTTGTGTCACAGGATGTTTCCTCCAAGTCACCCAAGGTGCCAACATTCTTTCTTTTGTTGTATTTTTTTTTTCTTTTTGCCAGGAAACATCAAATGCTTCCCCTGTGATTCTCCGAGTGGATCCCCAGGGCTTTTATGTGTACTGGACCTACCAGAGCACGGTAAGTGCTGAGGCTGCTCAGCTCGGGCTCCAACCATCCAGGTCAGGTTTGTGTGAGATGACAACACTGCAAGTGCTCGAGTCCTGCACTTGGGACCAAACTGCCACACTCATCCCTCTCAGCAGGGACACCCCACCAAGGAGTGGGAGCTGCTCACTGGAAGGTTGGTCTTCACAGCACCAGGAAAGTGCAAGAACTGGAGGTGTGAGTGTGGCCTCTCTGTGCCTTTCACGCTTTCACCTTTTTTGACTCCTGCAAAGCTCATTACCTGTCCTTCAAAGGACTTCATGGAGAACAGTTGTGCTGATATCCCTGTCACCCAGCAAGATACAGGATTCTCCTAACCTGTACAGTGGAACCATTAACTGGCTCATTGGGGTTTCAGACATCTTAATTAGAAAGTAGTGGCCATAGTGATGTAGGACCTACATGAAGCCTGGAGAGCAAGTTGTGCTCAGGGTGATGTTTGCAGGCTGCCGGGGCAAAGCACAAGATGCCAGCTGCTGGAGGAGAAAAGAGAATTCAGTTCCTCACTGATGAGCAGCATCAAATGATGGAGAGGGAGGCGGAAGGCTGGGCTTACTTCCGCTTTCCAGAGCAGGCTGTGGTTCAGCTCTACTTCCTCCTGACCTACATGCCATGGCAGAGTCAGACAGTCCTGCACAGGCCCCGGCCAGGGATCTGCTGGGGTTGGGTCAGCTCTGCCTTTCCAGAGATTGTGCCCAGTGCCAGCTGGGACCAGGCACTGCCACAGCCACATCCCCTGAGAACAATGCCACACTGCTGGGGACACATCACACCCCTTGATGTCTCTGTCACTCCTGTTCTGCTTTCAGGGTCCACTCGGGCAGTAGAATTTCTGCTCTAAGGGTTCCAGCAGAAAGAAGTAGAGCATGAAGTGAGGCAAGGGGAGCTGGTGTCACCACATACTTCATTGGGATACCTGGGAAAGGGGCTGGAGGAGGGAAGCACAGCTGCCACAAGGAAACCCAGACTGGAAGGGGTCTCGCATTCCTGGAAAATGCTGTTGATTAGCAGCTAAAGTAAACTGAACTGCTTTTGCACTAGGGACTCAAAAAAGAGTGGGATTAGGAGTAAAATTACTTCCTGCTTAACAATAAAATGGGGATGCAGCCAGAAGACATGGCATCCACATTGTCCTGTACTGTGATCTTGGAAAATAATATCTGCTGCAACAAGTATAATTTGTTCTCCAGACCCATGGTGAGAAGAAAAATTAGTAACAGAGGAAGGAAATTCAGGTTGGATATTAAAAGAACAAACAAGACAGCAAGCCAGTAGTGAGGACATGGAGGGACTGCCTGGGGAAGGCTGTGCAGTGTCCTCTGTGGGAATGGCTTCCCTCCCTGCCTTATTCCTGCTGGGAGAGCTCTTCTACAGGGAAAGATACTAAGCCAAACATGATTTACAACTTCTGGGGTCTCTGTCATGAAGTGTTTTCCTTCCTCCTTTGTCTTTCCTCATTTTCCTCATCCTTATTCTGTTGTAGGAAAGGGAAATTCTGGATATCACCAGCATCCGAGACACACGAGCCGGGCGATTTGCCAAAATGCCCAAGGTGAGTCCGCAGCTTCTTTCTGTCCAGCATTTCAGTGGAAAAGCTGGGCTGTGGGTGGGTTTGGTGGACTCAGGCAGTTTGTCCTGGATTTCCATAGGTAGAAGGTAGAGAAGATCTCATCTCCTTACATCATAGCTATGTAAATACAGAAAAGCCATCTTGACTCATGTCCCTGACCTCCCAGTGCACCCAAAAGCAGCACTTCCAGACTATGGTAGGTGGGCTCATTGGAAAGAATATGTCAGAAAGCCAGGAAAACCAATTCCCCTTCCAAGTGCCCTGCTGTACTGGTAAGTCCTGCTGGAGACTCTGAAACTCCTGCACTGAGTCACCAGAGCTGCTCTTGTGTAAGGATGCACAGGGTACCCACAAACCTGGAGGTACAATGCCATTCCTACAATGTGTGCTGGGATTTTTCCCTTTAAAGGGAAGAAAATGCATATTCAGAAAAACTAGTTGGGTGTGGGTTTTTTGGTTGGTTGGGTATTAATTTTTGTATGTTTGTTTTTCTCCCAAATATTTTTTATATTTGCACATGATCAGGGCTTTGTTCTTGATTTCAGTTACAATTGAAGCTTCTTGTTAGGACTTTGTTTCTGGGACTTTTTTTTGGTTTATTTTTAACTTTTCCATCTATGGAAAAGGTGAGCAGAAAACTGCAGTAAAGCTCAAAGGTGGAAAAGGCACCAAAGAAGTAAAGCTGATGGGTCATGTGGTGACATAGGTGACTCTATAAGGCAAAGGGGAAAGGTTTTGCAATATCTCCTGAGCCTCAAGCAGCCTTTTGCATAAGTTGTGTGGCTGTTTTCTCAATCTGCTCTGAAAATGTCTATTCACAGCTACCCAGACAAATATTTCTCAAAATACCATAATCAGGTGGGTGCTAAAGGCACAGCAGAGCTCAAGAACAGTACCCATCTTCTTAAAAATTGTGCTTCCTTCAGAGAAACTGCCTTTCTCCTTAGAAATTCACTAGAATGGAACATACTGGAGCTTTCAATGAGCCTAAAACTTTGTCACTAACTTTTGTGGGAATCGTTCTTTAAAAATGCTGTTGGAGGTTGGATTTTCATTTGAAAGAAGAAAATATTTGAGGCTGTTTGAGTGGGTGCTGCCCTCCAGATGGGACACACTAAGGAAGAGGCTGACGTAAAGGGGAGATATGAGAGACTCTTTTCTAGAGTGTTAGATTTTGAAGAAAATGAATTGATCTTTGATATTAGATGATAAATTTCTGGGGGAAGTACTGAGGCTGGATGTCTTGGTGGTAACAGGAGGCTGGAGAAACATGTCCTAGATTTTAGGAATTAGTTAAGGAATACTAATTGGAGAGAGTACCAGGAGAAGACAGTTTACCAATGGTACAGAGTTACTTGAAATCAGGCTGGTTTGTAGGAAGACCTTGAATTGCTGATTGACTGCATGATCTAATGAGCGATATATTTTATACAGATAAAAATCAGGCAATGCACACAGAAAAAAATCCCTCATCCTTCTGTAATAACAGGCCCTGAGTTGACTGTTGCTACTCAGAAAACATCGTGGGTGTATGGTAAAATATTAATGTAATGTTCAGCAGTATTTGCTTCCTAAAAGTAAATTGTATGTTAGGAATTATAAGGAAATCATTAGGAAGTCATGCTATTGTGTACACCCCAAACAGATCCATATTTATGTACAATTCTAGAGTACTCTCAAAATAGGTGAGAACTGGAAAAGGTGAGGAAGAGCAGCAGGATTAACAAAGGAATGAAGTGGCTGCTGGCATCTGAGTAGGAGAGACTGTATTCTGGCAGAAGGAGTAAGGTGAATGGGATGTGGAGTGCTGTAATATCAGGAGATGAATGGAGAAGAGGAGCACAAAGCACTTACTCAGGGTTTGAGGCAGTTACTCAGGGTTTCTTCCAGTGCAGGATTTCCATGTAAGGTGGAATTTTCCAGAGGTAGGAGTGGCACAAGCAGGAGGTGCTGTTGCTGCCGTCCCACCTCATATCACCATACCATGGGTGATGCTTCCTGCACAGTCATGGAAATGTGGGTGTAAAATGTCAGTACAAGAAGGAAATGCCCTTAGAGGGTTATTAAATGTGAGATGGTGCCTCTGGGTTAGGAAGATGCTGAATCCTAGATTTCTGGGAGCTGCAGAAATGTGTCAGAGAAGTGCCAGTGTGTTTGCCCTGTTCCAGTACTTTTCCCTAGGCACCTGGATGGAGCTGCTCTGTTCTAGCTGTTGTAATAGGCCAGGGATGGGATTTTAGAGTCCTGGGAGTTGGCTGCAGCTCATTTTTGAAGAACAACGAAGCAAAGGTCAAGCACTGCCTGATTTATTAAGTATTCTCAGTGTGCAGAAGTGATGCACTTGATGACAATCTTTGCTGTGAAAATCCCAAGTGCTTTTTGAATTCTGCATCTTACAGAGACTCATTTCAAATAAGTCCCCTTTTTATTTCAGGGAGTTTTCTGGAATTCTATGATAACATGTAGTAAAATACCCTAGACTGGCTCCTTACCCACCTCTTCCTTGTGGATCCTGAGAGGTCTTGCGTGGGCACTGAAGGAGTGCTGGACCAAGATGTGCCATCTGGGTCTGGAAAATTCTTAGTTACAAATAGCTCTGCTATCCTTGATGCCTTTGGCTGAAAGCCCTCAGGGTCGTGTTCATTTGGCTCTCCTGAGAACAGAAGTTCACAAAGGAATGCAGAAAGCAGGGAAAAATTCTTCACATGCACCACCACACCCTCCACATGGGGTGGCTGTGTCTGGGGCGTTGTTACAAAAGGCATTAATATAAAAAACTGCTATGTTGAAGCAAATAAAAAGTCTGGTTTGAGGTGGAAGAATGAACATGGGTGCTGCTCTGCCCTGTTACAAAATAGTGGCTTGGAATGGTTGTGGAATAGAACTGTTGGAATTAATACAAAAGAGGTACTTGTTTCACTGCCTGAAGGTGGAGAAGAAATGAGCCATGGGCCTTTATTTAGGACAAGGATTAGGACAAGGAGAGCAGGATCACAGCTGTAGGGAGAGCTGTGGATGGCACCAGCAATAAAAGGAGCATCCTTTGCCCTTCCCTGCAAGTGATGCACCAGTCAATCTGCAGCTGTTATGAGGCAAAGCTTGTGGCCTGGTTTTCTTGCTGGATTGTGACTGAAGAAATTCCAGAGGAAGGAGAGTGCTGTGTGGAGAGCGTCTGTACCACTGTGTTCCACCGCAAAGGGCTATGCAGGTTTGGGCTGTGGCTCAGGATGTAACCTGCCCTGAGTTTTCCAGTCCCATGGCACTGACAAGTCTCCCTTGTGGCGGCGGGGGTGGGTCACTGTGGGTGTTGGGAGTTCCCTACTTTCAGTAGGACTTTCCCACCACTGCCGAACAGGAGGTTTGGGGTTTTTCTTTGTAACCTCTACACACAGCAAGAATAATAAAACCAAAGCAGCCATGCGGAAAACCACTTGAGAAGAGACCCGCTGCCGTGTGCACTGCCAGCACAGGTCACAGCTGGGACCCCATCCGTGGCTAGGGATGGTGAGGGAGCAGGCAGTGCCCAGCACGGCGTGGAAAGGGACTCACGAAGGGCTGCCAGCCATAGGAGCCACCTCCAAATGCGGATGGTCCTCGCCTGCCTTCCCCAGCCCTCCTCTCACCGCAGAGCAGAATCCTCCCTGGCCCCTCCTACGCAGGGCTCCCCTGCTCACCCGCCCGTGCGAGGTTCTTTGAGAGCGGCTTCGGGTTTCTGCCGTGACTTTTCTTCGCGGAATTTTTTTTTTTTTTCTCTTTTTTGATATGGGGCAGAGCGAACTTTGGCGTGTGTTCAAGAGAACAATAAAGATAAGAATGAGCAGCGCCTTTGAACAGCAAAGAGACAAGATTAAAAAGCTATTGTCTGTAGTTCAGCAGTGTGCCGGTACAGATCAGGCTGTTATTTACAACCAGGTTGGTGTTTTCATTTCAGTAATGAGGAACAATAAGGGCTGCTCCATTTGTGGGGCTTTTTGTGGTTTCTAAGGCACCAAGACCCCAGAATGCTGACAGAGAATCTAGTAATAATTAAGGCCAAAATACACAATGTTTTAGGCCAGACTTCTGGGCTGTTGGTTGTCTTGGGGTTTGTTTAGATGTTTCAGGAGGCATTGGCTTTGAGACAGGCATATTTTTTAATAGAAACAAAAGCTGTACTTTCCGATTGTCATGATTATAAACCAGCTTCATCCTCTGTCCACATTCTGTTGGTGTTGAACCTGGAGATGAGCCTGAACTGCACATGTACACAGAGAAAAAGATACTGAGGCATTCCACTCATCATGTTTTGAGATGATAAAGTTGAAGCTAGTGAGAACGTTCAGGAACTTTGCAGGACAATCGCAGTGCCCTCAGAGTTGAGCTGTGGCTGTGAGCCACAGGCTGTAAACACTGCGGGTGGTCTGCAGCTCTGGCATTGGGATTCAGCAACTTGTGAGCCCAGGATGGAGCTGAACTAAGTCTAATTCCAGCCCTCCATATGGAGACACCAACCTGTGAGTGTGCAAGAGAGAGGCAGGTACAAGCCTGTATCTGGCAAAGGATTTATAAATGGTGGAGCAGGAGCTGAGCAAGGAAATGGGCACCTGTGAGTGATGGCCTTTGCCATGCTGGGCCCTCCTGCTTCTGCCATCGTTGTGCAGTGACCTCTGGGGCTGCACATTCTCCTCTGTCCCTGGCAGTGTGTCCCTGATGCATTGCAGAACACCATGGGCTATTCTGTGCCTGGGAATCTGAGCTGCTTCGTTTTCCAGTTCCTTTAGGTAAGACGCTGAGAGTGCTTCACTGTGGATTTTTGTCTGTCTGTGCCCCTGAGATGCTTGGCACAGGGTGAGGCTGGCTCTCCCCATTCCACAGCCATTATTTCCAGTGTAGAGCAGCAAGGCTAACAGGGACAGGAGTGTTACCTCTGGAGTGAAAGGCACTGGAAATATCTTGTAGCTTCCTTTTTCCCTTCTGGCAACCAAAAAAGACCTATCTTCTCCAAAAGAGAAGATTTGCTGTCCTAGTGCCACAAGACACAGCTCTGTCAGGGCACAGTGACACAACAGGTCCTGCTGTCAGTTGGCTCTGCCCCCTTTCAAGCAGAGAAAGGCCCACCCCTCTCTGTCCTGTGACTGTCTCTGACTGTTTATATTTGCATGAGCATTTGCTTCTCTCTGGACTATGGATCTCTGTACAGCTGAGCATTTTAGGGAAATCAGGAGGGTGGGACATGAAACACCAGCTGACTCCATATTTCAGCCACTGTTCTGGTAGGTTGTTTTCCACTTGTCTGGGTTTTTTTTAGGGGATTTGTTAAGCGTGTTTCCCTTCTGATTTGCATGGCTAATATGCATGTCCTGCTTTTCATGCAGCAATTCCTATTTTTCCTTTATGGCTACCTGCAAGGTGACAGTGAGTAATCCCAGAGTGAAGCTGTGGCACAAGGTGCTAAAGGAGTGGGGGTTGTGAAAGAGCCACGATGTGGCATCAGGTTCAGAGCTCCTGCACACAGTCTCTGGTCTTCTCTCCACATCTTCACTGCGTGTTGGATGCATCACTGCCTGGATAAAGGCAAAAGTGCTCAGTTTGCTGGGGGAAATAGCCTTGACAGAGAGGTCTGGAGAGAACCAGGTGATGAGTTTCTGCTAGAGAGCAGCGTGCGGAGAAGGAAGGGCTGGGAGGAGCCCCGGATAACAAATACAGGAAATGAGTTCAGCATAACCACAAGTTCACCATTGTTTGGGCCTCCTCTTCTGTACAGTTCTGGAGCTGAACAAATGCTGGTGCATTTGCAAGATGAAGTTAAGTTTGGAGTTAAAATCCCAATGCTTTGCCACTGGCACTGGAAAGTTGAGCTCCAACAAGGAGTTGCCACGAGCGTGGGAAGGAGATGTGGGTGTTTGGTGGTGCTCAGTTCTGCAAAGGATAAATGGCTCATAAGACAAGAAGGAGCCATTTTAGAAATTCCCTTGTAGAAAATAAGCAATTCATATTCCTTCCCTCCCTCCAAATGCTCTGGGATTAAACAGGTTTCAGAGTTACCCCCTCAGAGAGGTGCTTTTCTAAAATAAGAAACAGCAGTCAGATGATCCTGAGTTACAATCCAGCCTGTCCTGTTCTTCTTAAAGATGCCTGTTTGCTACAGATGTGTCAAAATTGCAAATGCTCCAGAAATTAGGAAAATTAAAGTAAAAAAATTCTGCAGTTCCTTATAGAATGTGCATACAGCTGTGTGTGTGACATGGTGCATACTGAAACCTGAAGCTGCTCTCAGATTCCAGCTCCAGCTTAACCTCTGACCTGCTCTAACAATCTCAGATTGTGAATTTTGCCCTGTTTCTAAAAGAGGAGGTACTCTGACAGCTCCCTGTTTGCTTGGACAGGGATTTGTCCTGCACTTCTGATAATGGATTGCTGTGCTTTATTCTAAGAATGGAAATTTTATCTTCCCATTATAAATAGCACATCAGTAAAACTCTGGGATATCTTGGATACCTTGGCTTAGTGACACCATGCATAAGAATGCAGATAATGCTGAATAATTTAAAGGATTCTTTAAATACTTTCATATGGTGCTGCAATCCAAGTACCACTAATCGGATGAGCCTTACACTTAGCAAAACAAGTCTCTGGTGAGCCATTGCTGTAGGGTACTGGAATTGCTATGGAAAAAACCACTACTAGCAACCAACACAGCAGAAAATGGGGCTTGGATGGAAAGAGCCCAACTCTGGGGTGACAGGGGGTCCTAAAAAACATCTTTCTTTTAAGAGGGAGGTTACACATAAAGGTATCACACTAATACACTTTGTAGTGTATGTGTTTTGATAAAATCAACTGGTTACACAGCTCTGGCACAAGCAGGCCAAACACTCCCCTGCTTGTTTTCAAGTCCAGCCTGAAATTTCAGAAGAAATTTCTTTAAGAGCAGCTTTAACTTTTTCAGACTTGTGCAGGGGTGTTACTTGTGGTGGTTTGTCCCATGGAGGATCCAGTAACACAGACTCCAGAATAAAGATAAAAAATAAGGAAAGCCAAGGAAAGGAAAATGGGACTAAGCAATTTTGCAACCCTTGAGATGCTTTCTGTGAATTTGGGCCTATGTGTGTATTGGGGTCTGGGTTTTTTGAGTAGTTTTCCCTCATTCACCAGTTACTCCCATCTGTTCTGTTTCTTTTGCAGTCCCTGAAGCTCCGAGAGGTTTTTAACTTGGATCACCCTTACAGCACCTTCCTGCTGAAGACCCTGACGATTGTATCTGGCCCTGACATGGTTGACCTCACTTTCCATAACTTTGTATCCTACAAGGAGAATATTTGCAAGGTATTGGGACCTGAGGTCATGGAAGTACTGGGAACCACAAAGGATTGGGGCATTCAGTGGGGAGCAGGAAAGGAGAGGAGGAGGCAGGACCCTGAGCCCTTTCAGCATTACTGACAAGGTTATAAACAAGCAGGTTTATGTTCCAGTCAGGTGTGGTATCTCCATAGTTCTAGAAGCTTCTGCCCTGCATGGAGAAGGACCAGTAGAAGACTGGTCATTGTTGTCTTTCATGTGTTTTGTATGGATGAATAGGCACCTGAGAAGTCGAAAAGTTTCAGCTCCTAGTGTTTATTGGCAGGAGGAAGGGGAATAGAGTAAAGCCCAGAACTATCAGACAGGATAAGGGGTAACAGTTTTAAACTGGAAGAGGGTGGATCTTGATTGCATGTGAGAAGAATTTCTTCCCTGTGAGGGTGGGGGGGGGCCTGGCAGAGGCTGCCCAGAGAAGCTGTGGCTGTTTCATCCCTGGAAGTGTTCAAGGTTGGGTTGGACGGGGCTTGGAGCAACCTGGGACACTGGAAGGTGTCTCTGCCCATGGAAGGATGTGGGACTGGATGGGCTTTAAGGTCCCTTCCAACCCAAACCATTCCAGGGTTCTGTGCCCTTTCCATGCTTGCTATGTACTTCTTGGAGCAGTTCAGTAGTGCCCAACTGCCTCTGCCCTGTTTGTTCCAGGACTGGGCTGAGGATATTATGGCCATTGCCCGGAATCCCCTCGCATACAACGCTCCTCGCTACACCTTCCTAGAGAAAGTGTAAGTCCTTTCTGAGAAACCTTTTTCTCTGAAACATCCATTTCCTACCCTTTCTGGCAGTACTAAAAAAAAAAAAAAAAAGACTTCTAAGCATGCAGGTCCTTTGGCAGCCTCCAGACCAAGGCCTGGGTCATGCCAAGGTTAAGCTGATGGTCTGTAGGACCCCAATTTTCAGTTAATTGTTAAATTGTTTTCCCAATTGCATGTTTTTTCCTTTCTTCTCACTTAGTAGGATCTCTTAAGATTGTACAAATGCATTTTTGTAATCTTGTTTGTGTTTTCTTTTCACAGTCTAGTGAAGCTGAAGTTGCAACTGAATGAAGAGGGCAAGATTCCTGTCCGGAAGTGAGTGTGGATATTTGTTTCATTGTGTGTTCAGTCAGACTACAGGCAAAGCAGCTGGTGAGAGGATGGTTGCTCAGTGGCTTCAGCTGTCCACTCTTCCTGCACCTAAGAGGTGGAGAACTTTCCCTCTGTGTCCAAGCCATGGAAGTTCTCCTGCTGCACTTAGGTGACACATAATTTGAGTCTGGAAGAGAGACTTTGTGGCCTTCATCTACAGCAAGAAATGGCTTAAATAGCCACAGATATCACTTCCTGGTTGTTGCCAAGAAAAAAAAAAATCAACAAAACAAAGCAACTTTGGTAAAGTTCTGATCACAGATTATTTTGCAAACCTGAGCTGAAAGGTGGATGAGGTGTGGGATTGTTTCCCTTTCCTGTAAGGAGTTCCCTATTTGAAGAGCTCTTTGCTGGACTCCCCAGCTCACCTGCAGCAGGGCTTCCTTGCTTTTCTCCTTGGCATGACCCAGTCCTTCCCCTCTTCCTCCATCCCTCAGCCTTTGCTCTGGATGTGCATGAGAGGGAAGCAGCCTCTGGGCTAGTGTTAGTGCTGGTTTAAGAGCAGAAAACATTTGTGCTGCCTTGTGCCTCAGGTAGGGCTCCCATTAGAATGGGAAGCAAAGCCCAGCCTTCTCCCCTGCACTATGTGGCATGAATCTGGAATTGATTTTGTGTCATTCAGTGTCTTCCCAAGTAAGATCACTCCAGGGCCGCTCCTGTGGTTCCTCTGTGTTGATTTAGCTCATAGCATGATGAAAGGCAGCACTGCCATGTTGAATTCCCTTTTGGGTCCATAAATTACCTTTTGTTTTAAGAATAAGGAGCTGAAGACAGTGCATTTGGGAAGTTCAGAACCACTCTGCTCTTGGTCTGTGCTGTGTTACAGTATCACAAGAGGTGAGCACTAATCACCCCAAATAAACACAGGCCCCAGGGTGTGTTGTAAGGCAGAGCTGTGCTGGATTAGGGCTGTGCTGACTAAATGGGCTCCTGGAGGGCTGAGCTTTATTCAACACTAAACATTTTTGTTATTTGTTTTCTAAACCACCAACCAGCAGAATTTCATTGTCAGAAACCAGAATATTCATCAAAGGGCTGTTAAAAATGTGTAGATCTGTAATGAATAACACACTAGGGAAGAGTGCTTTGAATTAATCTTTAAAATTCAAGCAAGGTAGCACTGCTGCAGAGCTTATTCCTCTGAAACAAGCTAGAAAAATATATCTGATACAGGATGTACCTCTCCTCAATGCCCATTTCTTGCAGAATGGTAAAAATGCAGGCCATGAAATAGTCCAGATTAAGAACAAGGTTTATAAAAATACTCAGTATCTCCAAGTGCAGGTAAATGTAAGGCTTTTAAAACTCCTGAAAATTCTGAAAATTCCATGAGCATTTGCCTTTCCTTTAAATATGTAAATCCCTTTGGAATCATACCAAGGCTGCTGCAGTTTTGCTTTGCAAAGGGCAGGGTTTGCATGAGCTGCTCCAGCCCCCACCAGGCACTCCAGACTGGCAGCACAGGGCACTCCTTGTTGCCCTGTTTACTGTGAGCACCTGTGATTCCAGGAGCTTAACAGAACTGAGGCTGGATTTATCTGTGGAGGAGACCATGGTGCTGGTGACAGGGATGTTCTAAAAGAAGGGAAAGTTCAGTTGTTACTTCTCCACAGTACCATAGGAAGCATCTCCTAGAGGGGCAGAAAAGGACAGGAGAGGGATTTTGAGTGACAGGGCTCTTACAGAGTCCATAGCAGAAATACAGAACTGTTGCTGTAAATCAGCAGTCAAAAAATGATGTGTAGGTTTATCACACTTGGTCCCTCAGTTTCTCCCCTGGAGAAACCCTCTCTGTCTCTGCTGGTTCATGCTTACAGTTGTCTTGCCTGTCTCCCTTGCTGTGCATTTGCAGTGCCCTGCACTGCCTGCAGCTCCAACCCCTCGACCTCTCTCCTGCTCCATGGTGATGTTTGTTTGCTTGTCTGGTCAGTATTTTTCAGATGTTCCCTGCAGACAAGAAGAGGGTGGAAGAAGCATTAAGTGCTTGTCATCTGCCAAATGGCAAGGTAAGGATTTCTCTGGGTATCCAGATGTCTCATGAGCTTGAGAAGGATCCTTTTCCCTGCCCTGACTGAGGTGCCCTTGGCTGTGAAAAACCATCAGCTGAGATGCTTGTAGTTGCTTACCTTACCCTACCACTGCCACGCTTTAACTCTGGCCTGCTGGCATCAGTGGTTGCTGTCTTCCAGTAACACTTGTGACTCCAGCACTTGCACTGTGTGGCACAAGGACCAGCAACACCCTGCCAGATGTTTCAGTCACTGCTGGGGTTGTCACAGCCAAGTGCTGAGCCGTGGGTGGTCATGACAGGTAAGAGCTGTCTGGCTTTGTGGTCCTGACACAGCTTCATTGCTTTCTCAGAATGATGCCATCAACCCTGAGGACTTCCCCGAGCCTGTGTACAAGACGTTCCTCATGAATCTGTGTCCACGACCCGAGATTGATGAGATATTTACCTCACAGTAAGTTTCCCTCAAGCCACAGCCCAGAACTTGGTCTCTTGTGGCAAAAGATAGAGAGGAAGGAGAGGATTAAAGTCATGTGGTCTGTCTGGCCTTAAGCCTTAGAAGGGCAGGATCCCAGATCACTTAATGCCTTTACTCATAGCCTGAATAAAATGGATGAGACCTCACTTTGCTACCAGACCCTGAAATATATGGGCCCAGAGAGAGGATCAACCTGAGGAAGGATCAACCTCTCCTATGTGAAAAGATTTCTGGGGTAATTCCCAGGCCTTACTTCTGCCCCTCTGTGATTCTCTCACTGCAGCCATCTAAAAGCAAAGCCCTACATGACCAAAGAGCACCTGGCAAAGTTCATCAACAAGAAGCAGCGTGACACCCGCCTCAATGACATCCTCTTCCCACCAGCCAAACCCGAGCAGGTGCAGAGCCTGATAGAGAAGTATGAGCCCAGTGGGTTTAACATTCAGAGAGGTGAGTCTTGTTCAGCCCAAAGCACTTGCTATAGAGGTGGGATGAAAAAGGAGATCTTGTGCCCTCTGCCATCCTGCTTCCAGGGGAGCAGTCAGCCTGGTTCCCACAAATCCCTGTTGTTCCCAACTCTCTTTCCACTTCCAAAGAGGTGCCAGAACTGTTCTATTTGGCATCTCACCAATCATTAACAGCTCTGTTTGCCGTGCAGGGCAGCTGTCTCCAGAGGGGATGGTCTGGTTCCTCTGTGGCCCTGAGAACAACCTGATAGTGCTGGACAAGCTGATGCTGTACCAGGACATGACCCAGCCGCTGTCGCACTACTACATCAATTCCTCACACAACACCTACCTGACAGGTACGGCACTGCTGGGGCAGGCATGCCCGGGGGCGGGGGCAGATGTGTGTGCCCTGCGGGTTTGAGGGCTGGGCTGACTCTAAATGCTGTGTGACATGAGGCAGTGTTGCCCTGCAATTGAAAACATCTTGTCAGTCTGCTGCATCCACCTGCTGGAGGCCGGCAGAGATTCCTGTTGACCCTGAGCGTGCAGGAGCTGTCCCGTGCGAGTAGCTGACGCTGAGCCTCTCTCCTGCAGCCGGGCAGTTTTCTGGGACGTCCTCTCCCGAAATGTACCGCCAGACGCTGCTGGCAGGCTGCCGCTGCGTGGAGCTGGACTGCTGGAAAGGCCGGCCCCCGGACGAGGAGCCCATCATCACCCACGGCTTCACCATGACAACTGAGATCCTCTTTAAGGTAGGGAAGAGCTTTCTCCGTGGATGCTTTCCCCTGCCTGCTTTTAGACTGATTGCTGAGGGAGCCAGATGGCTGAGGACAAAGATGTTTGAGAGGAAAAGATTGATGGCAAGGTGACAAGTGAATGGATGTGTGGGTAGAAGGAAAAGTGAACAGATAAGCACTAGGTTGGAATTGGTACGTTTTTGGAATGGGAGGAGTAGCAGAGAGGTTGACAGGTGGATGAAGATGGATGGATGGATGAATGAGGGAAATGTGAGAAGTCAGGCAGAAGCCATGGAGAGATGGCTGAGCAGAGGTGTGTGTGTACCCAGGGCTGTATCACAGGATGGATGTACAGAAAAAGGCATGAGGCTGGTGGATTTATGGATAGCAGCACAGCAGAGGAGCAAGCAGGCTTTTAGAAAGCACACAGTTAAAATGAGTTTATCTTCTGGTCTGCAGCAGGTTTCTATGGCTGACAGCCTCAAGTGGAGGCTTTTGGAAGAAGAGGGTTCAATTCCTTCCTAATGACCTGAGTGTTGGAATGTGTTTTGTGTAGCAGCTGGCTTCCCTGAGGATTCAGCTCCCAAGCTTCAGAAGCACAGCACAAAGCCAGGCAGCACAGGGCATTTATCCACAGCTTGCAAGTTACAAATAAAGGCATCACACTGACTTTTTTTCTGCACTCCTTTACACAGCTGCTGCCAACAGGTAGAGGTGCTTTAGATGGTTTTTTCCAGCTCTTTATTTTTCTTCTGTATCTTCCCCCCAGTTCTCACACTTCACTATTACTAAAATATTTGTGTGAGGGGGGACAAAAACAACAAACCAAACCAGTCCTTAAGGTCAGAGGTATTGTTATCCTCAGACTCAGTAACTTCCAAAGCCCTGTGGTATCACTGCTGCTTTTTGCACAGCAGTTCACTGCAGATAGAACAGAAATAATGGCATTTGTAGCTGCTGTAATTGCAGAGTTCTGCTGAAGCCTGGGACCATTCCTCAAGGAAATTATAACCTGCTAACACAGCATGTGCTGGGTTTTGGTTTTACATAACACACAGTCCTTTCTTCCGCTACAATTCCTGTGGCCTTTTAGTAGCATTGTCTGAGGCTTCTCCTCAGAGCCTTGAGGCTCCTGTGACAGACTCCCAGTGGTCCATGGAGGAGCAGCTGTGCAGCCTCCCTCCACGCTGAGGTCATGGCTGATCCAGGATTTGGGATGATCAGGGGACTGTAATTGCAAAGGAGCAAATGGCACTTCTTTACTAATTAGTAGGACCAGAAAGGAAAATAGTGGAAAGTTTGTGGCAGTTTAACAGGGGCTTGGGGAAAATATTATTTTTTCTTACATCATTAATGCTGAGAAGGTTTCTATGGTATTTGCATTTGAAATGTCAGCACAGCTGGTGACTGAACACTCCAGCTCTCTCTGCTGCCAGGCAAAAAGATTTTATAAGCAGCAGAAATGATAGAAAATTGGGCAGGTTCAGAGGTAAGTATGGATAGAATTTGCAGTGGTTTAATCTGATGCTGCACACACCTTTCTGTGCCAGTTCAAGGTGCTTGGGACAGGGATTTGTCCCTCTGGCCAGATACTGTCATGTGCAGTGATGTGTACACTGACCTGTGCAGCAAAACCAAAAACACCTTCTTGCATCTTCACCTTCATTTTTGGCAGAAGCTGTTGAGTTTAGCTCAGCGTGGATCCTCTGGAGCTGGAAATCTGGGCAGTTGTGAAAAAGATAACACTTCTCACGTTCTTACTGGGAGAAGTTTGGTGACTTTGAAAGGAGCTCCTGAGAGACAATTTTGGAGTCTGTTCAGTGGGAGGTCAGCTGTGTGTCTGTTACTAATGAGTGCTGAGTTTCCCTCTGACCATGGCCTCTCTTTCAGGATGCCATCGAGGCCATTGCAGAAAGTGCTTTTAAAACATCTCCATACCCTGTGATCCTGTCCTTTGAGAACCACGTGGACTCGTGAGTATTTTGTGATTGTGAGAATTGTCTGCTGTGTCCATAGCAGAAAATACACAGGCAGGGGCTGCTGGGTTTTAAGTGAGTGCTGAGCTGAAGAGAAGCATTAATTGAGGGTTTCTGAAGCAACTGAAGGTGGGTCAGAGATGAAAGATGAGCCTTAACCTGTAGAGTAGGGTGATCACAGATGTGCAGCCTTTTACCTTGGAGTTGCACAGTATGAACATGGGAGTTGGCTTGGGAATGGGACCTTAACATCTGCATAGCTGAGAGGGTTTTCTGGGTAGAGGACATGGATCTTGATCTTTTGTTCATGCCAAACTCTGGATTTGGGCATTTGCTCTCCTCCTCACTCCTGCCTGATCTCTCTTAGGCCCAAGCAGCAGGCAAAGATGGCTGAGTACTGCCGAACCATTTTTGGAGACATGCTGCTGACAGAGCCACTGGAGAAATACCCGGTAAGAGAGAGCTGGGGCAGGAGGAGCTGGGGAGGCCTTTCTGGAAAACTTGGTCACTCCTGGTGCTGGGAGGCGCCACAACAAACACAATGCCAAGGACATGGATCCTGGTCCATAGGCATGGGTGGAAGACTCTGTCACAGAGCTTTTCTTGTCTAGCACTCTGTCACCTGAGAGGCTCTGGGTGGCCAGGATGTACTGAGGGTACCAGGTGTGTTCTGTACATGGCACTGGCCCAGCTCTGTCTGCCAGCACTTGGAAACAGGGGCAAAGGCCTACTGCTGCTTCTAGCCTGGAAATATTCCCGTCCAGACATAGGTGGGCAGGTCAGTGTCACGTGCTTGGAATAGCTGAGGAAAGCTCCCCATCTGCCTGACCCCATCATCTTAACCTGTATAATAGGTATTTCTGTGGGCCCAGTGACACCTTTGGTGCCACAACTGCCCTGCCAGGGGACGTGGTTTAAACAGCTGAGCAGGACCTGTGTTCTGCAGGGCATGAGGCAGCTCCTTGGGGTGCACAGAGAAGGGACAGCTGAGGCACCTGGCCCAAGCATGTGTTTGAAAGCACTGAGACCCAAATAAGAGCTGGGAAGAAGCAGTGAGCCAGCAGCAGCTGCCCACTGTCCAGCCCCATGTCCAGGCAATAGGAACAGAGGGATGGGGGTGGGGGGGAACAGTTCAAGAGATCAGCTAAGCTATTAACAGGCCTTTGCTGTCTGTGCAGTCTGTCACATGTCCTTGTCTTGAGCCACTTCCTCTGGGATCTTTTTTAAATCTGCTGCAGGCAGTGTTTAAATCTGGCCTGAGTACTGATGAGGGACTGAGGATCTGGGATATAATGAGAGAAGTAGGTGGAATGGGAAGCCAGAGGTATGCAGATGCCTTCAGGCCATGTAGGTGTTTTTTTAGCAGGATGGGTGGCTAGGCAGAGCCTGAGAGGTGCAAAATGCTGGTCTGAAACCACAGGTGAAATCTTAGGAAAAATCTGCATTAATCTAGTGGGATATGCTGGCAGATGGAGGAAATAAGAAGTATAGTGGGTGAGAGATGTCTGTGCACTGGTAATTGGCCAGGGGGACAGGAGAGGTGAGTGTTTGAATTCTGTGATGAAGTTTATCTGTTGCAGCTGAAGCCAGGAGTTCCTCTGCCAAGTCCTCAGGATCTCTTAAGGAAAATCTTGATTAAAAACAAAAAGAATCAATCTATGTCTGGGAAGAGGCAGAGCTCTTTGAAGAAAGGGAGGAACATGGAACCAGAAAACACTGAGCAGCCAACCTCTGTGGATGCTGAAGATACTGGTATGTCTGAAGGGAAGGGGGACTAATAAAACTGATGGGCAAAACCTTCTAAATCACCCAATATGAGCTTGGGGCAAGACAGCACCAGTCATTAAATCAGTTATCCCAAGCAGCAGCAGAAAACTGGAAGAGAAATTAAATCTTCAGAATACTTTGAACACTTAGTCCAGACAAAAGAGACAATCTTTTACAACCTGCCCATCATCCCTTAGTGATCCACTGATACACTCTGGCTTTTGGGTTGAGGGAAGGGGAATTTGTTACTGCTTGTAGCTCTCTGATAACCACCAATTCACCACAGTCTAGTTCTTCACCATGAGGGCCTTGGAGGTTCATGAAACCTTCAGCCCCTCTCTCCTCCATTCCTGTCACCTCTTGGGCTCAGGGCCCCTGTGGTAGAACAGTCTCTGTCATGGTAAGAGCACATGAAGTCATGTGAGGACAAGATGAGCACCACTGCAGGACACCTGGAAATGGGCATTTATTCCCACAAATATGTGTGACCTTGCCAGGGAAACAGCCCAGTGATTGTCAGTCCTGGGTGTGAGGGGAGCCTGCAGCAGGAATGGTTTGGTCTCTTGGGTATGCTGGTCCTCAGTGTACCAGCATCCGTATTTGGATTTGGCCAATAAAATTGTAGGATTCTTCCCCTCAGTGTTCCAGCATTACTTGGTGGTGAGGTTTGGCAGAGCCCTCCACTGCCAGCAGCCTGTGGGGTCCTGTCTGTGTCCTCCTGATCCATACCACTGATGAGGGCCTGTGTGCTTAGTCTGGGCAGGTGATGTGGCTGAAGAGGAGCCAGAGGAAGAGGATGAACAGCTCAGAAACCTGGATGAAGAGGAAATCAAGAAGATGCAGTCAGATGAGGTACTGTTACTGTTGATTCTTTTCCGTTTCTGTTTGGATTTTTGCTGGCTTCCATTTTTCTCTGGAATCTCATCCTATTGGATAGAGATGAACTCGAAGTGCAAAGGGGAATGAACCTCATGGGCTTTCCAACCCCCACATAACTTTTGCAGGAGAAACTGAAAGAGAAATTTTGTTGCAAGCATAAAGAATGTGGCAGAGGAGTTAATGCTGACTCTGCATGATTTGGAGATAACTGTTTGCCTTGGGGGTGTTGGAGAGGCTTAGCCTTGGTCTGAGAAGTTGTTACTGAAAGTGCTGCTGCTGCTGAAGGGGGAGGGAGGAGATCAGCATTCCACTCGAATAAAGGGTCTATTTCCCATTTCCCTCTCCCTGGTATCCTTTGGAGAGGAGGAAAACCAATATCCAGAGTTTGTCCCAGACTGTGTTCTGAGGGGTCAAAGAGGTCCTGGGCTTTGAACATCCTCCCTGGAACTTCTCCATGTGCCTTGATTCCATTTTTACCCAACATGGAGCTGTAGGACTGGGGAAGCCAGAGAAACTGGAGCACTCTGGTCAGGGCAGCCACCAGAGCTCTTTGACTCTGCCTGGGAGGCCCCAGTGCAGTTTGTTTCATCCCCAGGGAAGGTCTCTTCATCTGTTTCCTTTTGGATTGTTTTCTGCTCAGGGCACAGCTGGCCTGGAAGTGACGGCGTACGAGGAGATGTCCAGCCTGGTTAACTACATACAGCCCATCAAATTCAACTCCTTCGAGGTGTCTGCCAGTAAGTCAGGCTCAGTCCCTTTGGAATCCAGGCCAAGTGTTTCCTGGCTCTGTCAGTTCCCTGTGCAGAACGGGGACTGGGTGTGCCTTGCTCCTAAATGCAATCTCCTGTTTCTAGAGAAGAACCGGAGTTACGTCATCTCTTCCTTCACCGAGATGAAGGCTTGTGATCTACTGAGCAAGTTCCCCATGCAGTTTGTAGAGTATCCTTTTGGCAGCCTTTTTCCAGTGCCATTGGGTGCTTGGAGTGTGAGGGAGGTTCTTGACAGGATGCATCCTGCTGTAGCCAATGTGAAGGCTGGCAAATGCTTGTCCTTAAGTGAAAAGTGTGTGGACAAGGAGCCTGAGCCTCTCTGAGATCTTTTCTAGAAGGCTCTGAGCATTTGGTAGCAGAGCTCCAACAGTTTTTATAGTGGGAATATGTGGGCTGGCCCCAGGGCACAAGAGAAGCACTCCTGCCTTGTTTCCTATAGAGCCTGTAGATACAACAAGTGGCAGATGAGCCGCATTTACCCCAAAGGCACCCGCATGGACTCCTCCAATTACCAGCCCCAGATGTTCTGGAATGTCGGCTGTCAGATGGTGGCACTCAACTTCCAGACCATGGGTGAGTGTTGGGGTGTGCTCCAGCCTCCAAGCATCTAAGGTCAGTTGCTGCTGGTCCCTGGGTGCTCCTGGTCCCCACCTCTTCCTTTTCTGCCATTTCCCTGGTCATTATTCCATGTGCCTTTTCCCAGAGTGCTGTTCTCCTCTGATTTCATCTCCCACAGACCAAGAGCACTTTTCCATGCCCATTGCAGACCTGGCATGCACACACACACACACGGACTGCTGTCACCCTGTGTCCGGGCACTGTCCCTGGCTGTCCTGTTCCACTGTCACACTGAATCATATCCATGGGGGCACCTGCAGCTCCCATCCCCCAGGTTGCTACCTCTACAAGGCAGAGGCAGAGCTCCATCTGGCCACAGCACTAACCTGTCTGTGCCATTATTTCCAGGATTTTGACCTGACCAGGGAGGAAGGGCCTTTCCTTGCTGCACAACCAGCATAAGAAGGAAAGAAAAGCCATGAGAGAAAGCTGTTCCTTACCTCTCTTCCTTCCTCAGAGGGCTGTGTTATGTATAGAGCACAGGAGAGAAAAGGGAGCGAGTGCACGGTTGGTTCTGGAGAGGATAACAGTGCAGGCAGGTGCAGCAACCACCAGCAGTGTCCTCAGAAGTGTCAGACAGGAGATGCACTCAGAGGAGACCCAAAATGAAAGGGGGAAGGAGCAGAGGGGCTTAGGCAGCTACTTATTCCCACCCAAAAATAGCGGGTGCTCCTTAAGGCAGGTTTTAATTTAGTTCTGCCCATGACTTACGGTGCAAGTCTAAGGAAACCACTTCCCTTCCTTACAACAGCTGCTGTAATATTTTTCCCTGTAGGGTGCTGAGAGGCTTAATTAGTTTTCAAGATGGCTTTACGAGCTGTGGGCTGGCAGGGGCTGGAAGCTTCCGGCAGCTTTCAGCTCCCTCGTAGCACACAGGCTGCCTGTCCCCCCCAGCCCTGTGTCACTGTGTTGCTCTGCTCTCAGATGTCCCCATGCAGCAGAACATGGCCCTGTTTGAGTTCAACGGGCAGTGTGGGTACCTGCTCAAGCACGAGTTCATGCGGCGCCCAGACAAGCAGTTCGACCCCTTCTCTGTGGACCGCATCGACGGGCTGGTGGCCACTACTGTCTGTGTCACGGCAAGTACAGCCTGGGGACCCCGTCCTGTGTCACCCAGGGAGACTCTCAGTGCCACATGAACTCACAGAGCCCAGGGAAAAGCGTTACTATGGCAACTCCCAAGCTTGTCGCTATTTTAAATTAATCATAATCACATGAAAATGGAAAATGAGCATCTGTCGTGCAGAGGCAGTGAAGGCTGTGCTAGTGGGGAGAGAGGAAGTGCTGAAGCAAGAAATAGGGGTGAGGGTAAAAGAAGAGCTGGAGCAGAAAAGCTGTTTTGGGGTGAGAGAGCGACTTTGGGGTGAAGGAACGGGTGGATCCCTCTGTTTATTCTTCCCAGCAGTTGCTAACTGCATCTGTGTTGTTCACAGGTACTCTCTGGTCAGTTCCTCTCAGACCGCAGTGTGAAGACCTACGTGGAAGTGGAGCTCCTTGGGCTGCCGAGGGATGCCAAACGCAAACACAGAACCAAACTGACCTCCACAGCCAACTCCATTAACCCTGTGTGGAAAGAGGAGGCTTTTGTTTTTGAAAAAGTGAGAAATTTGATAGTGATTTAGACAGAGAATCCTTAAAGCTGCTGATGGTCATGAGCACTGCCTTGGGAGAGATGTCAGTGCCAGCAAAAGGGACTCCCCTCTGGAGACCTCAGGCCTGGCTTTTGACACTCTCAGGTAACATCCAAACAGCAATGTGCAAAACAACTTTGCATCAATATTTCTCAGAACAGACAAGGGGTAGGTGGGAATGGTTCTGGAAATAACAGGCATCCAAAGTCTCCCCTCTGTGATGCCCTCTTCAGACTGATCAGTTTGGAAAACTTCCAGCACCAGAAAGGAACTGAATTTCTGTGGTTAAATTGTCAATGAGAAACAGCCAAACTGGAGCAGTAATGGGACCAGTTTTCAGTTGTGCCAGAACATGGAAAGCTGCCCTGTCTCTCCTCAGGAATTCAGTGATCACCAATCCAGCTGTAGGGCACAGGGAAGTTAAGTCAAGTACACATTATACAATTCATCTGTCAGGCACAGTATGAAGCCACAGATATTTTCAGCCTACTTGGCTGAAATATCCTCCCTTTTGCTCTGAGGCTTGCCTCCTGGCAGAATAATTTTGAGTTCATTTTATGGCACAAGAATACAGGGAAGGAGGGAGTCAAAAGCCTTTATTAGCAATGTTACTGTGTTTGCTAAATTATCCATCCCAGTTCATTCCATTCTCCATTGTGTTCTTCCTGAAGCAGTGGTTTGGAGGGTTAGGGTCTTTAGGTAACCTGTGATCTGAGAAGCCTGAGTTTGCTGGAGTTTCTGGGCATTCAGCTATGATGCCTATGATAAACTGTGCCTTAAATTACAAGATGCAGAAACAGGCAGTGCCATCCTGGAAGAGATGGATTTGTTTGTTTGGAAGGAGGAGGAAGTTACTGCTTTCAGGAGTTAGAGGTGAGGACACTGGTGCCTTACTCTGCTTTTCCCTTAGATCATGATGCCTGAGCTGGCATCTCTCAAAATGGTGGCTTGGGAAGAAGGAGGGAAGTTCATTGGCCAGCGTATCATTCCCATCATCGCAATGCACCCAGGTAAATCAGTGGAAATCCCTCCAGCTTTTGTGCCCTTGAGACCTGTCCAGTGGGAGCCACAAAGACGATACAAACAGCTGCATACTTTGCTCCTTAGTCTCCATGCCCACAGGCAGTGAAACCTTCAAATCCATCTTGTTACAGCCTTGGCTTTATCCCATGATAACACTCACCATGCCCTCCTGTAAAGAGGGCCTTGGGCTGCTGGAGCAGACAGAGGGAGGGACAGGATGCTGCCAGCTCAGCTCCCTCCCCTCTCTGCCCCAGGCTACCACCACGTGTGCCTGCGCAGCGAGAGCAACATGCCGCTCACCCTGCCCGCCCTCTTCGTGTTCCTGGAGATCAAGGACTACGTGCCGGATGCTTGGGCAGGTAAGGAGCACTGGAATGTGCGGGGAGTGCTTCTGGCCTCCTCCAAACTCTGATTCAGAAGCATTTTTCCAACCTGGGAAGTGCTTTCCTGCTGCACCCTCAATTCCTTGTCAGGGTGGGACTTGAGTGCATGCCAGCATCCTGTCACAGCCTGGCTGCCTTGGAAAGAGCATGGAGGCTCCCAGTGCAGCTGTGCCTGGTTCCCACCTGAGGTGCAGTGCAGGTGTACCAGGCTCCAGTGTGGAATGGCTCAGCCCTACTCTTGTTCAGAGGCAGGGAGAGGTTTTCTTGAGGGAGTAGGTGACATCTCTCAGGGGCTGCAGAGAACAGGGGTTTTAGGGAGGTTTTAGGAGTGATGTTCTTCCCTATTGGAAGGAAAGTTCTTGCTGCTCCTGAGATATGGGGACCTTCCTTTGAGAAGGGTCAGAGCTGGATGTGACAGAAGCTTCACCAGAGGGATTAACAATCATGACCAAACCCAGAGTGTAACAGCATCAGCCACAGGAGCTCTTGTGAATACTTCTCCTGTTGCTCTCTCCTCTCCTGTGTTCATACAAATTAACCTTATTCACTGGGGAAATCCTGAGAAATTGGGTTTATCACATTTTTATTAAAAAGAGAAGGTTTATACCACACTGGGCTGGCATTGGAGCAGGCAGCTGTGCAGATGGGAGAAGTCTTAACCTGGCCCTTTGGGAGGGCACTTAACCTCTTTAGGAGAAGAGTTCCCAAAATCACTTCACAGAGCCGCCCTGAACATCATTTGTGAGCCATGGCCTTGAGCTGGGACTGAGGTGAAGGAGGCTCCCTTCCTCCCTCCCTTGTGTTGTCAGGGAGACTTTGGTTACAAGCAGAGAACACAAACAATTCCTTCTTCACAGTGTCCTGTGCTGGGCAGGGAAAAGTTGTTTACTTTTCAAGCCAAGCCCTGCTCTGTTTCCAGATCTCACTATTGCCCTCTCCAACCCCATCAAGTTCTTCAACTTGCAGGACAAGTGCTTGGTGAAGCTCAAGGATACCTCGGGGGAGGTGAGTTTTCCCAGGTTCTGTTATCTAGAGCGCCTTGCACGAATTCAGCCTGAAATAATGGAGTTTTCATTTACCTACGATCTTTGTTTTAGAGGCCTGGCATGCAGACAAACCTCTCATCTGCTGAGACTAACGGGGTGGCAGGCTCCACTGGGAAACCCAGCACTCCTCCCTCTAATGGGTCCACAGGTAAGTTTACAAGAGTTTACAAGTATTTAAGCATATTGGGAGCTTAATTAATTCTCCTGTACTGACACCAACATCCTTCACACAAGCTATGTTCTGGTAAGCTCTCTTCTGTCCATTTCCAACCTGGACATCCAAGATGGGACATTAACAGGAACTTCTTTTTGGATTTCAGGAGCAGCAGTATTCACCAAGGATGAAGCTGTGTTAGAAGTAATGCAGATGGCAGGTAACTCTTCATACTGGTCACCTGGGCTGAGGCCCTACCTGTCATTTCCAGGCATTTCCAAATTAAAAAAAAACATGTCCCAGACCTGCCTGGTGGAGCCAGCACTAAAGACAAATCCCAAGACTCTTGGAGCTCAAGGACAGGTTTCCTTCAGCACACCTGCACTCCCTGTGCAGTGTGTTGTTCACCTGCTTCTGGGTGCCTGAAGGCAGTGTGATGCCAAGTCCTGCAAACTTGGGGCCTAATTGTGCCTCAAAACTGAACTGAAGGCACAAGAGGAAACCTATTTCACTCAGTTTATGCTGGCAAATAACTCTTATGTACATTGCTTATTTAGAAGTTATTCCTAAAGAGAAGTGTTTGCCAGGACAGAATATGTACCTGGGGAGAGGCATCCCAAGGTGTGGAGCAGAAGGGGCTCTGGTTTGGATATGATGATGGAGGGACACATGTTGGAGCTGTATGCTCCAATTTCCCCACTCCAAGTATTGGGAAGGAGCTGGCCCTGTTCAGCCTTTTTATTTTGTGTTTCAGAGCCTGAGACAGTCACCCTTGCTGAGCTGCAGCAGAAGAAGCGCTTCCTGAAGCTGCTGAAGAGGCAGGAGAAGGAGCTGAGGGAGCTGGAGCGGAAGGGAAGCAAACAGAGGGAGGAGCTGCTGCAAAAATACTCTACACTGTTCTCGGAGCTGGCCTGCCCTGGGGGCAAGAAAAGGACAGTATGCACAAGGAAAACCCAGAAGAAGAGGTAACCACAGCCTGGTGGTCACCTTCCCAAACCAAAACAAGGATCTCCAGGGAAACATGGGCTCCCCTTCTCTGCAGGAAGATGGAGCAGTGCAGGCATCTGCATGTGCCTGGGTTGTTCCCGCTGAGGGTGGGTAGGAAGGTTGGGATTGTATTGGCATGCCAAGAAGCAGCACAGCCCCTGATTCTGTTCTGCAGGAGTGTGACCCCAGGTGATGCTGGTACCAGTGCAAACCCTGTAAAAGAAGCAGAGAGCATCAATTGCCACTGGCTCATGGAGATGAGGGAGAGGCTGGAGGTGGACCTCATCCAACTTGGGGAGGAGCACCACAGTCGGATCCGAAGGAAGAAAGAGCAGCACGCTACCGAGGTGAGGAGTGCAAGTGTCACCTGAAAACGTATCCTGGGACAGCCCAAAAAATGCTGTTACTCACTAAACTGAGCTTGGGAATGTGGGCCCAGAACACATCAGACACATGCATTGTCAGGTTCACACCAGGTAACTGAGAATGAAGACATGAAGCTTATTTATTTAAAAGCCCTAAAAATCCTGCAGAAACATTTTTATATGCCTGCTGTTTTTTGAAAAAAGAGTAGCATTGCCCTGGAGCACATCAGGCTCCATCTGCTCCAGCTCTTCCAATGCCTTAGCACAGAGTTAATGTGGTGTTTAGTGGCTTCACACCTTGCCAGTTGCCACCTCTCCCGGAGCTGGGGTGATGTGGAGGTGGGCTGAGGGTTCACCAGAGGCACTATCAGAGTGTGTTCTGCTGTTTGACTTGGTGGAAGTCAGAGTCCAGGTGAGGGGAGTCCTGCAGGCTGAGCTCAGCCAAGGCCAGAAGAAGCTATGGTGGTGCCTGGGGACAGAGTGCAGGCCATGGGATGGTGGTAGTAAATCCAGCATATGCTATCTGTTCCAATGAACGGGGAGTGATTCCAGGCTTGGGAGGCCTTTTCCCATGAGCCTTCTCTGAGGGAATTTGCACTGATAAATCTTAAATCTTCAGTTCCCTGGTCCATCTTGGGCTTGACGTGCCCCTTACAAGCTGTGTGCAACCCTGAGGGGAAGATAACACTTGGGCACTGGCTCACCTGGGAATCAGGTTTCTTACCTGGGAGAGTAGGAATGAAACCTTCCTGCCTCACAAGTGTCAGTTCACTGGCACAGTGGGTGCTGCATGCACAGCTGAGCTCACTCCTGTGCCTGCGTCTGCACCGAGCATCAGGGATTCGGAATTTGCTGCTCCTGGAATTCAATGTGGGAACGTGTACAGCTGACTTGGGTGCAGTTGGATACAGATGGGGTGCAGTGTCTCATCCTGGTTTGCTCCTTTTGGTCTTGTGTTCATCCCTTAAACAGCAAGTTGCCAGGATCCTGGAGCTGGCCAGGGAGATGCAGGCAGCTGAGCTGCGGGTGCTGAGGGACACGTCGGAAAGGTAAATACAGCAGTGGAATCACAAATAATGCCTGGCTCTGCTCTGGGACAGCACTTTCTGCTGGATCTCAAACCTCTGCTCTGCAGCCAGGGAGTGAGGATGGGGAAGAGGTTTTTGTTTCCTTTGGTGAGAAATTGAGGCAGGGGGATGTGACACAGGATCTCACACAGTGGTACAGGGGGAAGATGCCTCTTGTGATCCCCAGAACAGCGTTCCTGCCATGAGGTACCAAGCAGATACAATGTTCCATCTGCAGTGAGCAGCCTGGAGCCACTGGTGGAGAAGGATAGGAAATAGCACTGCTGGTCCCTGCCTGCCACCTCTCTCTCTTGCAGTCAGGACCTCACAACAATCTCCTCCAGAGACTGATCCACTCTATCTTCTAAGTTAATTGAGCATCTTAGCTCCAGTATTTAAACAAACTGTCAGAATCAATTGACCAGTTTCTAGCCAGACATGTATCCATTTGTTCTTGCAAGATCTTTGTCCTGAAGCTAAAATCCTCACTCATTCCTACTTCCCATTAAATCCTGTCTCAGTCTTTAGCTGCAAATTCACCTAAAACTGCCTCTTTTTGAGTCCTGTCCCAAGCCAGAGTCTCTTTACTCAGCTATTCAGCATATTCAGGCAAGTCTAAGGAAGCAGGTGAGTAGCCAGGTAATGGTTTGCTGACAGATAGATGTCATTAGTACAGTCACATTTCTTTGGCTGAGAGGAGCTCCAGAAAGATTTCAAGATTTGGAGCAACAGGCAATGCAATGGCAGTTCAGTTCAGCAGGGATAAATATAAAATAATGTGAATGGAAAACCCTGGCCCTAGCTCAGGTATGCACTGATGTTGGCTCTCAGGTAAGACATCTTCAGCTGCTGTGGATGCTCTTCATTCCCAGCTCTGCAGTGGCCAGAGTGGCAAACAGGATTTTGGCAATTGTACAGGGAAACAAAAAAAAGATTGAGTCAGCCTTGTGCCACTGGATCTATCTGCATAGAGCTGTCCCCTTCTCAGTGTGCCATCTCAAACAGAAAAAGTCTTTGAAAGAGCAAGAAGAACAGCCTTCTTCTGAGGAGGAATTTATGCACAAAAAGGAATTAAATGGGACAGCTAGGAGAACAGGTGTTTGAGAGAGTGTGACAGGAATGTGTAAATCATGAATGATCTGGACAAGGGAAGTGACTGCTCACTGTTTCTCATTGGAAAGAAGGGTGGGACATCCAGTGAATGTCTCGGGTGCCTCTGTCACTTTGTGTATAATTAAGTACTGTTCCTCTCATGGCAAAGAGCTGTGAAATCCAAAAGTAGAGGTAAACTCCAAAGTATAAGTGACATCATTTAACATGATCCATGCATAGATACTGGAGGATAGACTGGAAACTGGGAAGGTGGCGGAGGGAAAATTTCCTGTACACTTGTCTTTCTTATACTTGCCTTTAGCATGTGCTGCCTCCCCTGCTGGGCCAGGACACATCCTGACTCAGTATTAAAATATTCTTAAGACTCCAGGCCTCTTGCTGCACAGTATCCCACATTTGGTGTTTCTGGACAGTGGAGTGGTCCAGAGAGCTGTGGATGGAGGACTGCTCTGCTGTCTGGGGCTGGTAACCAGGCCTGTGTCTCCTCTCTTCTCTCCACAGCAACATTAAAGACATTAAGAAGCGGATGGAGGCAAAGAGAGTGGAGCGGGTCCAGGCCATGCTGAAGAGTACCAGTGACAAGGCTGCTCAAGAGAGGTGTGGGAGTGGATGTTTCTGGGTTTTGTCCGTGCAGGATGCAGGGTCTCCTGCTGACTTGGAAGCTGAGAAAGTAGAATTTTGCATCCAAAATTTGCCTTATGGCTCAGCCAAATTTGAGTGGTGTTTTATTTGTCCTTCCTGAAATTACAGCAGCTTCTCCCTGTGGCAGGACAGTGTGGGAATGTAACACGCCTGTTGATCAGTATGGCACTGATCACTACTGACAAATGGGTTTTATAGGAGAACAGCTGGATTTGACAGGGTTTTATAATTTTCTTTAAAGGTTGAAGAAAGAAATTAACAACTCCCACATTCAGGAAGTGGTGCAGACAGTCAAACGGGTGAGTTCTGGGGGTCAGGTTGCCCCAGCAGCTCTGGGTTCTGCAGGGAGGTGGCCAGGGGAACTCAGTCAGTGTGGCCAGGGCATTTGTTTCTGAGCCCATGGCATGGGAACAAGGGGAAAGCCTGGCAGGAGGAAAGACACCTCAAGGACCCCACTCTGCCCTTTGAAGACCCAATACCAGACAAAGCTGAGTCCATGTCCATCTGTCAGTGTGTTGACATTTGAGTCCATATGGCCATCTTGTGTCCATCTGTGTGTGTCTGAGTGGCCATGTGTCCAGCTGTGTCTGTGTGTCCCTGCCCCTGCAAGTGTATGTCTGTCTGTCTGCGTCTCTGTGTGTCCATGTTTGTGTCTCTGTGCATCTGTCTGTGTGTCAGTGTCTGTGTTCAGGTCTATGTGTCCATGTGTGTCTGTCCCTTTGACCATGTCTGTCTGTCTGTGTCCCTGTGTCTCCCTATCTGTCTGGGTATCTGAGTGCATGAGTCCAGGTGTCTGTATATCTTTGTGTGTCTGCACGCCCATCTGTGTCTATGTATGTCTTTTTGTTTGTGCATCCCTGTGTCCATGTATGTCTGTGTACATGTGTCCCTGTGTGAGTCCATGTGTCTTTGTCTGTGTGTCCGTCTGTGCCTATTCATGTATGTCTGTGTGTCCATGTGTGTGTCCATGTAGATCTGCCAATGTGTTCATGTGTCCATGGCCATCTGTGTGTGAGTCTCTTTGTTCATGTGTGTGTTTCTGTGTCTCCACAGGTCCCTGTGTTGGAGATAGTTTGTGTCTGTGTGTGTCCATGCATCCCAGTGTGTGCATATGGGTGTATCTGCCTTAGGGCAAGTCTCTCTCCATGTGTGTCCATCCATGTATGTCTGTGTTTATCTGTGTGTGTGCATCTCTGTGTCTGTGTCCATGTATGTGTGTCCATATGCCTCTATGTCTGTCTTTGTGTGTCCGTCTGTCTGCCTGTATGTGTCTGTTTGCTTTTGGCTGTGTGTCTGTATCCATGCGTCTGCTTGTATCTGTGTCCATGTCCTGGGTCAATGTGTCTGCCTGTGTCCATGTGAGTGTCTGTGTCCACATTTGCATCCTGTGTCTCTGTGTGTGTCAGTCTATCTGCCATGTGTCTGTGTCTGTATGCGTGTCCATTTATCTGTGTGCTTGTGTGTCTGCATCCATGTCTCTCTGCCTGTGTCTATTTCCATGTGTGTCCATGGGTGTGCATCTATGTCCCTGTCCACGGGTGTGTCCATGTCCAAGTGACCGTGTCTGTGTCCTTGTCCATGTGCCTGTGTCCATGTTTCTGTGTCCGTGTCTACATGTCTGCCAGTGTCTGTCTCTGTATCCGTGTGTCTGCCTCTGTGCATGTGTGTCCATATGTCTGCATCCATGCGTCTGTCTACCTCTCTCCATGTGTCTGCCTGTGTCCATGTGTGTATCCCGCTTGTGACCATGTGCCTGCCTTTGTCCGCATGTCTCCATCTGACACATCCCTGTGTCAGTTTGTGTGTCTGTATCCACCTATCCACGTGTCTGCATCCGTATCCATCCATATGTCTGCGTCCATGTGTCCCTGCCTGTCTGTACCCGTTTGTCTGCATCCATGTTCTGTCTGTGTGCGTATCCCTGTTTCTGCATACATGTGCGTCTGTGTGTCTGTGCCTGTCCATCTGTCCACCTGTGTTTGTGTGTGTCCCTGTGTTCATGTATGTGTCTGTGTGTCGGTCTGTCTGCCTGTGTCCATGTCTGTGTTCATTTATCTGTCTGCATATGTGTGCTTGTGTGTCTGTGTCCATGTGTGTGTCCATATGTTCACATCCAGGGGTGTGTGTGTGTGTTGAGGTGTGTCTGCATCCCCATCTGTGCATCTAGGTCCCTGTCGATGTGTGTGTCCAAGTGAGCATGTCTGTGTCCTTGTCCATGTGTCTGCCTGTGTCCATGTCCATGTTTGCCTCTGTGTCCAAGTGTCTGCATCCATATCCATCCATCCGTCTCTGTCTCTGCTTGTGTCCATGTCTCTGTGTGTCTGCATGTCTGTGTCCATGTGACTTCCTGTCTGTGTGTGTCCATGTCCTGTGCCTGTGTGCATGTCCCTGTGTGTCTGTGTCCCTATTTTTGTGTCCATGTCCCATGTCTATGCACCTGTGTCCATGTATACTGTGCCTGCTTGTCTGGGTGTGAGTACATGTATCCCTGTGTCCAGCTGTCTGTCCTTACGCAAGTCTGCGTATCCATGTATCTCTGTGTGTGTCCCCCTGTATGTCCATATCCCTGTGTCCAACGTGCCTCTGTGCACCAACCTGTCAGGCTGAGCTTGGGCTGTCCAAAGCCCTTGCTTATAAAACTGGAACCTGAGGGGGGTTAATTTATTCTTTTTAAAGGTGACAGAGAAGACTGGCAGGTTCCAGCAGAAACTGGAGGACAAGCAGGCAGCAAGCCTCCAGTCCATCAAGGAGAGAGAAAGCCAGGTAAGGACATTTAGGATCCAGGGCTGTTCCTTGGCACAGGAAGTCCAAAACCCCAGAGAATCAATATTGCCACCCTCAGTCCATTTATTCCTAGGGGGTGAGAAAGTGGATGAGGGGGCCCACACAGACCCCAGAAGGACCAACAGCTCATCCCAGAGCTTCTGGTCTCTCCTTGGCTCCAGTGTGTGGGAATGACCTGATTCTCCATTTGCAGCTCCAGCAGCAGGTGCAGGTGGAATATGAGGAGAAGTTGAGAGCTCTGAACATGGAGGTTCAGGAGATAGTGAAGAACTACACCAAAGCCAGCTTTCCCGGAGAGCCACAGACTGGGAATGAAGCAGGTCGGAGCATTCCTGAGGGAGAACAAGACTTTACAGACCAACTGGAAGTAAATATGCCAGTGGCAGAGGTGTCCAGGCTTACACTGGCAATGACTGAGCCCTTAGGAGCTGGAATGGATGTGGAGATAGAAGAGAGCATATTCTGAGATGAGTCCCTTCCTCACTGTTCCTTGCAAGAAGGTGTATGGTGAAGTAACAACCAGCTTCACAAACTACTGCCATCCCTTTCCATGCTGGGGAGCTCCTGAAATCCTTCAGGAATGTACTACATTATCCCAGATATCTGGAAGCAGTGTGGAAAGCTCACCCTTCAGGGTACTTCACCCTCTGTCTTCCCCAGCTTGAGCTCTGAGGTATTTCAGCAGTGGGAAAGGGCCTGTGCCTGCAGACCAGCTCCCTGTTGGCATCACAGCAGCAGCTACAGGAATATTTACTTCATATTCAGACCAGTTTTTAGAATCAGTTCTCTCTTCATTCCTCACATGCATCCCCTCACATCAGTCCAACTCCTCCTAACATCTTCCACACGGTTCAATGAAACAGCAGTAAACAAACCAAAATCCCTAAACACTGATACAAAGAGACACCACAGGGAGGGATGGGGGTGGAAAGTGGGCTCAATCACAGCAAACCACACCAGGCTGTGTGTCCTACAGGAAAACAGTTACACCTGAAGCTGCATTAACAGTGACAAATGCTGCTATAAAACAAAACAAACCAAACCCAGGTCAAGCAGGTATGAGACAGCACATTCCAAGCCTAGTCTGAACACCCAACAAGAGTCCACATCTCCCCTGTGGTGTCACCTGAGTACTGGAATTATGGATTGTACATTTCTGAGTTATTTATTTTCTAAAAAATTAAAACCTTGCTGTTCTTAAACAACTGGGTCACTTGTTAGCTGCAGTTAGTGTGTGTGTGTGTCTCTATGTCTGTATCCAGGAGTATGTGTAGCTGTATCCATGTCTCTTTCTCATCACGTGTACATGTGTGTGTCTATGTGTCCAGGTATGTACATCTCTGTGTGTCCATGTTTGTGTGTCTGGATGTCTGTCCATTTGCATCTGTATGTCTACATGTGTGTGTGCGTAATGCATGTCTCAGCTGTGTCCATGTGTATTTCTTTGTGCCTGAGTGTGTGTTCATGTCTGTCTTTATATTCATACATCTCTATGTGTCCAATGTCTGTGTGTCTGTCCATGTCTATGAGCATGTGCATATGCCTTCATGTCTGTGTCTCTGTGTCCATCCTTGTGTCTGTCCATATTTCCCTGTCCCTATCTGTTCATGTGTGTGTCTCTCTGCATCTGTCTGTTCATGTCTTGGTCACAATGTGTGATTGTGTCCATGTGTCTGTCCTTGTGTCCCTGTGTATCTCTGCTCTATGTGTGCCTGTGTGTCCATGTCCCAGGGTGTTTGTCTGTCCACCTGTCTCTGTCCCTGTGGTGTTTGAGGCCCTTCCTCACCACAGGACAAACATCCCAGCAACGTCCAACTGCAGCCAGGGAGCAGTTGGAGATTTTACCTTAAATCCAGAGCGGCAGCACTGGCAGTTCCGAGCTGGAGCACAGGGACACTGAGCCCTGCATCCTATACCAGTGTGTCACCAGCTTCAGCCACTCAAACCCTTCCAGAGCAGTGTTTTAGAGGTTATTTTAGAGGAAAATTTGTCCCATCACTCCCTAAAGGGAACCCAGACACCAATGTCAGACCAGAACATGGGCACAGGATGGCCCCTTCACCATACACTGCCAAAGTTCTGGGGATTGGGTTTTTTCCCTCAAACCCTCTCTGGAAATGAATCCCACAGAATAAACTCGAGTCAGAGAGGCACGTGTGGAAAGCCAGGACTCAACAGTAGAGCCAGGGTTTGCAGGAATTTTCCTTCCTCCAGTGCCACACCGTAAAGAAGGTTACATTGCACAGGGACAGTGGCAGTGGCAGGCAGGACATTCTCTGTCCCTCCATGCAGCACATGACAGGACAAACACTCCAAGTCAGGTTGGCCAGGTTCAATCTCACAGGCTGCTCCTACCAACAGCATCAGCACAAGCTGTGACACTGAACAACACCACGTGTCTCCTTCCCTCTAGCCTGCCCACAATTCCCAAACAGCTTCACTTTCCAGCCTGGAGACCTCTAATTCCTGCCTTGCAGCAGCTGCTCCCTGGTAGCCAGCAGAACCTATTGCTCTGCCCTTCTCAAGCTGAGCTCCTCTGCCCCTTCCCCATGCAGAGCATCAGTGCCTCGACAGCTCTGACCATCACAAATGCAGAGGCCAAAGCAAGGCCTGACACAGCACCAGAGCAAAATGCTCTGCAGGGGGCTCCTTGAGGCGTGGGCATTTCAAAATTGACCAGAGCTCAGCTATGACACTAAGAATATGGAACTTCAGCACTTGGGATTTGTGGCATTAATGTCCACTGATGTTTGAAACCTGAGCAAGGAAACCCACCACGATAACTGTGCCCTTAAAACCCCATCACAGTTTCAGTTCTGCAACACTTCTGTTATGGAACCCAACACCGGCGCAGGGGATTGATGCCAAATTTTGTGAAAAACAGGTGCAATCTTTTACACATTCATGTCAGTGCTAAAAAACACTTTCTAAATGTACTTTTCAGAGTGTACATGGAAGCATCACTATAAGCAAAGCCAGGGCTCCCCTGCAGCACAGACCACACTCTGCATCACCCCCTTTCTCCCCAGGGTGAAGCTCCTCTGTGCCTCTGAGCCCACGTGTGCCACAGTGCCTCCAACATCTCCCTGTCTGCACAAAATGGGAGAAAGCTCTGCAAGATGGGAAATGGACAAATAAATAAATAATAATAAATAAAGGAACTAAAACAAACGTTACTGCAAGGGTTTTTGAGTACACCTTGAACCCAACCATCCCTCCAGCAGCACGATTCAGTCACACCAGGGTCTGGTTACTCACGGACTCCAGAGGAGAGAGGCCGTCTGATTTTCCAGCACTATTTCTTCCCACGGGATTCAGACATCCTTGAGGATTCCTTCCTGTGCAGCGCTGCCTGTGTTTTCACTTACCTGGTGAGCACAGGGCAGTGTGGTACTTGGCTCAAACAGGCCTCTCATCAGGCCATTACACACAGAAATCTTAATTCCATGGCAATGGAACAATAACATCTGGTCAGACACTGAACAGCAGCAGATTTAGGTACAGTCTCTGATCCTTTCCAAATTTTCATCCTTTAAGTGGCATATTTTAGATCTCATTCTCTGGCCCAAAATATTTAAGTGAGGCTGACCTTTGTACTATATAATTAAAAATTAGATAATGGGGATGTCTAAAGCAGAGGAGGACTCCAACCCCAGCAAGGGACATAAACAGGAGAAGCTGTACCTAAACGACCCCAATCTTTTTTACCTTCATAACAGAGATACTGCTGATGTGCCTAAAGGCACTCAGAGAAGGAGTTGCTGCACAGTAACTATTCCATTTTACAGACACTCTCTCTGCCCCACATGTGTTCCATATGTCAAGATTCTCCAAGATTATCTAGATTATTACTTGTTATCCCCATTGATACCCTGGGACCCAGGGCACAGCCAGCAGCTCTCCCCAGTCTGCTGGGGAAGGTTGGGGCTTGGCTCAAACCAAACTCAGTGTCAAATTCAGGAGCTTCATTTGAACCAGGCTCCTTCTGTTGCCGCTGGTTAAAAAACAGGGGTTTCTAGACAAAGACTTGTTCTGTTCCAAAATAAATAGGATAATAAGCTGCTGCATCCAACATCAGAGGCCTCTTGGAAGAAGACAGGCACCATTACAGATAAACCAGTGCAATTGGGATGTGACAGCACTGACAGATTCCCCGTTTGATTCAGCAAATTGTTCATACAAATACCATGTGCCATCTTCAAAGGCCTCCTGGATGCTGACTGCCAGGGCTATGCCAGCAAGGAAAAGGCTCTATACCAGCAAAGCTGACAGGAAGGAAAATAAAAGGGAAGGATTCAGGGAAAACATGACACAGAATAACAGCAAACCATGAGACACAAGGGCACCCTTGTAGAAAAGGAAAGATACTCAGAGAAAACATCATCTCCAAGCATAATTACCCACTGAGTAGGCTCTGAGCTCATCAGAGAAGAGGCTACACCTTGTTGTACAGTCAGATGTCACCAAGCATACATGAAATCCCGACCTGAACACTACTGCAATACAAATTCCAAACCTGCTCTGTATCCTCAATTCTCCTGCCTGGCTGCCTGGTTCCTGGGGAAGGAGCTGTTGGCCCTGGAGACGGCGCTTCAATCTTTCAGCTAATCTAGGTTTATCTTAGGATTTATGTTTGATTCCACACTCATCTAAGTAATGGAGCAGTTAATTGGTGCTGTGCCGCGCATGAACTGCAAAGAGAGAAACATAAGAAGCAGGAATTAAATTCTACACTGCACAGGAAGATGGATCCTTTCTGCATTCCTCACAAGTATGGTAATGAGATTTTAAAATTTTATAAGATACTTGAATGCAATTTTTCCAGGGCCTTCCCTCACTGTGTTTAGTCAGATTTGGGCTAAAGTATAAAATGGTGTTAAATGCTAAACCTGTCATTCCTGTCTCCAATAAACCTTTGTTTCAGGACTCAGGATCCAGGCTCCTGCCCCAGACTTTTCTTGTTTTAGAAGCCATATAGCCACAGAACAGGGAAGTTAGAGCAGACTCCAAGGTTCACAGTCTCATCTCTGAACTACAGACACATTTTCAAGCATCTCAACACTGTAGCAGGCTTATGAATAAATCAAGAACTACTTTAATTTAAAACACAAGTGCAAAGGATTCACAACTAAAGACAAGCAGGGCTGTTTGTTTCAAATTATAAATCTTTTCCAAGCCCTGCTTTTTTTTTGCTTTAAAAAAAGCAATATATCTGGAATACAGAAACATTTTACATCAAAAATTTTCCAGTGCAGCTAAAGAGGAGCTTAATGAATTAATTTCAACCAACTCCATCAGCCCCGAACTTAGACATCCAGTCTACAGAAACCCCCTATGACCTCTCTGCCTGCCATGGGTGAGAGAGAGAGATTTTGTCCTTCAGCAGGTGTCTGAACCAAGGGGATGAATCACCTCTGGAGTTGTTCCCTCAGAGGTGTTCCTCTCCCCATGGGCTACAGAGCCAACCTACATGCTCTGCAGACCGGGTGCCCACCCTTTGATGGCTGGCAGCAGTGCAGGTGAATTCCAGCCCAAATTACTTCAAGTAATCAACCATGGCTTCAATTTTGAAGCAGGATCTGTAGCTGGAGCAAATAGCAGAGGACAGAGGTTATGAACATCTTCTGAAGAAAACGCAGTTCTGAGGTCAGTTTCTGAGACAGCAGGACTGTCCTGAGAGTAACTAAAAGTCCAAAACCTTGGTATCCGGAGTTTCAAAACAAGATCCCAGTTCCACATGTACGAATATATTCTTGAGACCTCACAACAACACACACCATCACTGTACAATGTTAATCCCGACCTAGAGTCCAATTACCTTGAGGATCTCACTGATCAGAGAAGTGCAGCATACAAAATACCTAAAACTATGTTAAAATAACTGAAAGAGCTGTTTAAACAACCAGAAACCTTCCAGATGTAAAGGGCTGACAGGGAAGGGCAGACCAATAGCCAGACAGCAGCACACAAATACAAAAATCAATCCTGGGATATGCAGGATAGCTCAAATATTTCCATTTGGTCTCCTACAGCATCCCCAAAATGCTACCCAATGACTGCCCCAGGGCAGCACTTCTCAGCCTCTCCTGGGAGAAAGGACTGGGAAAGCAAGGTGCCTGGAAACCAGACAAGAGGAACATGCTGTTCACATTCCAACCAGCACGCAAGGTGTTGCAAATGGTGAATTTTCAACCATAAAATCCTGGTGGTAAGAGCACCTGGTCTTCATAGAGTCCACTTTGAGGCCCATATCCAAGGGTTTCCCCCCTCAAAAGTTTAAAATCATGAAATGGATTCAAGATTGACCACTAAACCATACATATTCTGCAGCAAAAGAGAAGCATGTCAATGCAAGAGAGCCACTTAGAAACAAATATATACATATCACATCTGCTCCCTAAGGAAGTGTGTGCAAGTTTCTAAGTCCATGTTTAACCAAAGGAAATTAAAATCATCCGTGAAAATGTCTCAGAGGGAAAAAAAAGAAGAGTCTTTGTGCATTGAGAGTTTAAAGGTGTCTGTGCCCCAAAGTGAGTCAGCTGATGGCTCCAGTGTACAATGAAGATCACATTTCTAAATGGGAAATATCGTTCCAGCTCAGTAGTCAGCAGCCAGGGTGTGCAGAAACCCACAGACATTCAGATACACAACTTCAGACTCCACTTCTGAATGCCATCCTTCGGCAGCAGTGATCCGCAAGCCATGGAATACCCGCTTTATCCTTGAGACAGACTCGGTCTCACATAGACCTAGCCTGTATTGATTGTCTTCAGCAAAGGAGAAGCCACAGGAGGCTGAGGATGCACGGACAGGATTCACATTCGTCCTCCAAAACAATCACTGGCAAGTTCCAAGCACCATCCACAGGTCGAGACTGCCTGGGCTCTTAATTTTTTCTGTATATTTTTTTATAAACATTCCTTTTCCTTACAGTTTCCCCTCATATAAAGTCAGCAGGTGGAGGTGCGCTTCCTGTACTGTTGGATAAGGGGCACCAAGCACTCTGGAAGTCCTGTCTGGAGCAAAAAGGGGTGATCCAGAAGTTCTTGTGCTGTTGCTCTTTCCAACGGATCCCGTGTCAACATCCTTTCCAAGAAGTCTCTCAGAACTGGGGAGGTCTGTGAAAAAGCAACCAACCAAGTCAGGGACCAGGCACAGCTCATGCACCACCAGGCTGCCAAGGTGGGTGTGGTTAAAAGGATCCTGCACATTCCCAGTCTGTATCCCTGGGGATTTTTATGCTATGGACATAACTTCCTGTCACTGCTAGGCACAACACCTAGCTTGTTTTCTTTCGAATGGGATACAGTCAATTAAGACTGCCTGCCACATCCTTCCATTTGGGTTACTTCTACTTCCCATTTTGTTACTTAAACTTTCCTGGATTTCAGCTCAAAAATTCAGCAGGATTCCTGCTACCTGGGCACATCACTTGGGTGGGAAGGGGGTTCTTTTACTGGTCACAGATTATAGAAAGGTAGTTAAATAGAGTTCTCCAGTAGGTTCTGAGAGCCTGAAAAACCTTCATGCTAATGGTACAAGAAGATGACGAAGCTGCAGAATAAGTACCAAAAAGCTGAATGACCTCACAGGTTTGTCCTTTGGAAGAGGTGTAAATACCTGGGAGTAGCCAGCTCCAATCACCCCTTCAAGATCCTGCACATCTCTGGCTGGTTTAATCCTCTGCATCATTAAAATGGACTAAAAAATTATCTTGGCAAACACTTATTTATTTTAATGTTAATAATTACATCCAGTTAGACTGGGGGCACTTTCCCAGTTCTGGTTCCCTCATTAGATCCTGAAATACTGTTCCCACTGAGATATTGCTCATCTCAGGAGTGCTTTGGATGACTTCGCTTGAGATTGCTGGAGAAGGCACCACACAGCTCAGGATGAGTGCCAGGATCCAGCCTGTATCCCTGTCAGTAAGTCTGCCTTTGCCTTAGCAATGAAGCAGGGATTAACCTAGGCAGCATCCCTTTAACCTGCTGCCCCCAGTACTGCAGTCACTGACCACACTGAGCCACGAATTGGCACCAGAATAGAGGGCTGGATCCACAGCTGGAGCTGCACTCCAGCAGGACACAGCAGGATGCCCACCAGCCTGTAAACCAGAGGTCTGCTGGAAGCCAGTTTGCTTCCCAGTACAAAGTGGAGCAGAGCAAGACCATAACTAGCTCTGGCTGTCACAGCCTGTGACAGGCCCATGTCACCAAGCAAGGTGTGACCCAGAGCAGGACGGCTTTACACTGCCCAAGGAGAGCAAGCACCAGGTCCAGAATGTGACCGTGAAACTTTAATTAGTGTTGCAAAGGCAAAAAGGAAAGAACAGCTGTTGATGTTGGAGTGTGTGCTGTTAGTTCAGCACTCTACTCTCTTAAATAATTCAGGTTTAGCAGCTGCAGATGCTCTGATTAATTGGAAAGGCTGGGTAGCTCAGTATGCTGCAGAAGCTGTTTGATCTCAGAGGCTGAGCATGGAATGAAAGGAAGAGTGCTTTAAGCAAGCACTGAAAGGTGATCTCTATTTCTTATGCCACTGCTACTTTTTCCTAAGGAGCCATGGAGCCAAGTTCATCTTCTGAGCTGCTACAGTGTCTCCATGAGTTTGCATCTGTCCTGAGCTCTCCTGCTCTGACCATAATGCAGCCTTTGTAGTCCTGAAGGCCAAGAAGGTGGAAACTCCCAAGAGCAGGGATCCTCCTGTTCCCTTCCCTGGAAGATAAGCTACACAGTCGACATTAGCAAGCTGGGAACTGCTGGGTCCACCTGAAGCAGCTCTGACCTGCACTCTCTTTTCATGCCCAGGTGCCCTCGCACTGCCAGGGCTGTTTCCCAAAGCAGCCACCAGCTGTCAGCAGCAGCTTGCAGCCACTAAGACCCCAAGGCCAAAGCTGTTCCCCAAGAAACATGTCCTAGCAAGACCATTTCCACAGCCAGCTGTACTGGGAACAGCTGATACAGATGTTTGCCCGTGATAACCATCAGGTTTACAAGTGCTTGGCAGCATGCTCACCCTGTGGAAGTTTTTCAGTTTGGGAGGAGGGCTGTCACGGAGCCTCTTCATTGCCTGGACTGGAGAATCACTGAAGTAGGGAGGTTCTCCATCTATCATCTCTATCACCATGATCCCCAGAGACCAGATATCCACCTGTGGGAGACAGTGTCATATCAATACACACACTCCAGAGATGCAGGTCGTCGTTTTGTTGCTTTCACAAAGACCACAACACCCCACCCATGACAAAAGGTACCAAGAAAGTCCAACACTGATGCCCTTAATGCTTTTAGGCTCCTTACAGGACTTTAACAAAGTCAATTTTGCACCCAGGACTGAGCCATGCTGGTGTTGCAACATGTAAAGGTGTGCAAGTAACTGCTTGTACCACACCTGGTTGGCTGGTAAACAAAACTAGTCAGTCTGCTGCCACCTGCCCAGAACTCCAGAGCTCCCATGTCTGCTTTCCCTGACATGAGGCTCTCAGAGCTCACATCTCCCCTCCTTCCTCCTTTATGAAATTGATTTACTGATCTCTATCGTGTCACAGGCTGCTCCTTGCACACATCTGTCCACAGCAGCTACAAGTCTAGGCCAAGCTTTAGGTGTAAGAATAGAACAAGTTGATGTTTTGTTCCTAGAAGCAGAACAATCTGGTTTTCTACTGATTTAGGAAATATTGATGTCATCACCATCAAAGCTGTAGTGATAGTTGGGTTTGTTTTCCAAATAGAATCCAGAGACTTCCTAGAAAAGCCAATAGTTGTTTTCCTGTGACACTTCAGAATATTACTTGCTCTCCTGCTATTAGGGAGGCAGTCCCTTACCTCAGTGGTGTATGGTATCCTTGCAATGACTTCTGGAGCCATCCAATAAGGAGTCCCTACAAGGGATTTTCTTTTAGGAACATCTTTACTGATCTGAGCACAGAAGCCAAAATCAGAGAGTTTGACCTGTACAAAGAAAAAAGCAACCAACCTTAAAAATAAACCTTAAACAATACAGAGGGAAACATCACAGACAAAGATGACAAAGAGAGTAAGAGGATGACAGGAAAACAAGGGATTGGGAACAGAAAGGAAATAAGAGACAGAGGCTGCAGCAGAAGACAGGAAACAATTTGTCTGAGGAAACACACCCTGCCATCCAATGTCAGAAGAATGGAGTCGCTCTTGATGTCTCGGTGAATGACCCCCTGAGAGTGGAGATAGGACAGAGCCTGCAGCACTGACTCACACACTGTGGCAATCTGCTCCTCGTTCAGCCTGCAATTAGAGACGGGGACTTAAACCCTGCAGAGCACAGTGCTCCTTCATGGGGGCACAGGGGGTTAAAGCACAGACACTTTGGTTCCCTATGACAATTACCATCTCACCTATACCATTCTTCTATGTCTGTTACTGAGGAAAACATTTTTTACTTGACGGTTGACAACTCAAAGTTTTCATAGGTTTAATACAGAGAAATTGCACTTTGAATTCTGTACCTAAGTCCATTCTGCAGGATGCTGTTTCAAGCAGCTCTGACAGGCAGCAGTGCTGCTCGATGCCAAGGCGCTGCAGTAACTGGTGAGACAGCTTTTTTAAAGCAAACACAGGCTGATTGTGCAACTGTATCCACAAAACATCCAAATGCATCATCTGACAGCAAATGTAGGGATCCTTTAGGTGTTTCCTGCAGACATTTGGGGTACACTCACACCTAACTAAAGGCAGCATAGGCTACAAGCAGGGAAGACAGGACTGATTTCTACCACTGTTACCACATGGAATATGAGCCTCAAGAACCTCCTCTCTCAAAGCTTTGCTGTTCAGAATAGCAATACAAAAACCTTCACAATCAAGTGAAAATGGTAGAAATGAAAATTCTCTCCTGTATCTGGGGACAGTGACAGCTCTGCATGTTTACACCAAGCAATGCTGGAAGTAAATTACTTCAAAGAACAGCTGAAGTACCCAGTTTGAGCACTGTGGATTCTCAGCCTGTCTCTAGCAGTACTTCTGAATAACCCCTGGTTGAGGAGAGAGAAATGAAACACCTTCAAATTTGGGTCTGCAAGTGAGCCTAAGGAGAAGAGAGCACTCAGAAGGCAGAACTGTGCAGTGAACCAGCACTTTCTAAACCCGTAACAATTTCTACACCATCAGCTGAGAAATCTACACTTGTGCTGCTTGTTTGGCATCCCACACCTTACTCTTCCAAACCAGGACAGCTACAAGGTTGTAGCTGCACTGTGCCACACTGATGGGAACTAAATCTGAAGGGGGCCAGGGGGCTACTTCTGTCTCTACAATTTAACCTGAAAAAAGAGAGGGATAAAGGCTACCTGTGGGACTTCCCAGCACAGAACCCAGTGTTTTTAGGAGCTGTGCTTTTCATTTCATAGTGCCTGAGCTGATCCACCTGAAAGCCCTGTGGTTCCAGGAGATCACAAGAGGTGCACTTTCACCCTGTCACGTATGGAATTTGGTTTCAGTCAAGTGACTGCATAGTGTAAAACAGATTACTGGAGGATTACCTCACTCCTGGAGATGTAAATCACTTATCCCCCTCAGCAAAAGTTTAATGACTGCAATGATGGTATTTTCCTTCCTGGGAAAAACTGATAAAGGTATGCAGTTTGCTTGTGATAAATGTTATTGTTATAATAGATCCTGCTTCCATCATGAGGGGGAAAAAAAGCATTCATTAACAGGTTCAAAGGAAGCTTCCTAGAACAAATCCAGTCTGATGTCTCACTGGTGGATATAAATACACAGATCCTTCATAAACCTCTTCATCACTTTTTATCTGTAATTCAGTACCAGCCAAGAGCTACAAGAGTTTCACTGGCCCTGTAAGATGTAGCTCAGCACTCCTCAGGATTAAATGTTGGCTTGCAGACCCAGAGATGCCTCTGAACTCACTTCTGGAAGGGCCTGCCCAGGTGTCTCCTTCTAGGTCACTCCTTCCAGGTGGGGTTGTGGAGGCTACAGAGGACAATGTGGCTGTTGATGCCTCTCAAAATTGTGCTTCCAAAGCACAAAACCCAACAGAGCAAGATACATGCCTTAAACCCACCACAGGACCTAGGCCAAGCATGTAGGTGAACTAAAGGTATACTAAAATTTTTTAAAAACTGAATACAAGCAGTGCTAGCAATACTGCCTAACTGTAATGCAATTAAGATCCTGAATCTTCCAAAAATAAACTCTCATCCTGCAGACTTTCTTGGTCAGTCTTTCCACTGGTATTCCCTGCCCCAGTTTCCAGCCTCGTAGGACTGCTCTGAAGCAGGAGGAGGGTGCTCCAGAGTCCTGGGTAAGACATGATCACCATAACTGCACCATCAGAACACCTTCTGAGAGGGACCAAAGGCCATCTGAGAACAACTTATTTGTCCTACAGAAATGCTTTGGGCACTATTGAATATGAAGCAGATAAGGAAGATAAGGAAACAAATTTAGGAGAGTATCCAGTAGTTGCTATCTTTAGGCAACGAAATCTGGGAAGGAGTCCAGATCTCAAGGCTCTGCTGCACTTCTCCAGAGGAGTTAGTGAGGTTGAATTTGTGGCTAAGGTTGTACCACTGAAAACTATTTCTGCATGCTCTTTAATACTTATTCAATGAAGTTCCTGGCAAGGATTCAACGGTTATAGTAAACAATACTTTTTATGAGTACTGTATTTTACAGGGAAGGTCATCAAGGAGATGACTAGTGGATATCTAAAGGGATCAGTACTTTAAATTAGTCCCTTCAATATGAGAAGTATTACCAAATATTCAAAATGGATAACAGTTATAAACCGTAGTAGTTTCAGGGCACTGCAAACACAAGATCTCTGAGGGAACCTATTTGTCCCAGAAATCCCTACTCTGCTGTTCTTGCTCTCCCATATTGATGTCTGGGATTTTCCTTTGTACCTGATCTGAGACACGATGTCTGTGAGGGCTCCTCCCTGCAGGAACTCCATCAGCACCCAGAGCTCCTCTCCCACAAGGTAGCTTTTGTACATCTCCACAACGTTGACGTGTTGATAGTCCCTCATTATCACCACCTGTAAAACCACAGTTGACAAGTGACCACCACAAAATCACTCACCACACTTCATCTTTTCCAACCAAGTGAGCACACACAGCCCTGCGACTACAGGCAGATCCTCCATCCCTCCAGCAATTGTTATTCTTGGTACGAGAGTAATGCTACCAAAAGGAGGATGATCCTGCTCTTCCCTTCCTTTTGCCACACTGATTGTTCCAATGTGGACCATAGAATCCCCCTGTCTTCAGCACACTCACCTCATTGAAGAGGAGCTCCCGGCGCTGCTGCTTCCTCAGGTCCATCATTTTCACGGCCACCTGGCGCCCCGAGTGCTTCTCCCGAGCGATGCACACGATTCCTGTGGAGCCTTCCCCAATCTTGATGTAATTCTCCAGCAATGTCCTGGGATCTCCCTGGTCCACAACCATCCTGAGAGCTGCTTTGAACTGCTCGTGAGTCACAACCACAGGGTCCTCACTGGTTGGCTGCCCCTTCCCAGCAGAGTCCTGGGGCAGGTGGAGGTTGCTGGAACTGGTCTGGGTCTGCCGGTTCCTGGGGGATCCCGCCGGGGAGGGCCGGCCTGGTGGCACTGCCACAGCCTTCTCTGCTGTTGGGGACTTCTGGGGGGTCCCAGCTTCAGAGATCATCCTGGGGAACTCGGAGGCAGGCTGGTCTGGGGGGAGAGACTGGGCTTTGGCTGCAGGGCTGTGGGGGGAACCCCACTGCTGGGGCTTGAAGAAAGCATTAGGCTTCAAGAAGAACAAAGAGGAAAGTGAGAGGAAAAAAAAAGTGATGGTTGGATTAACAAGCAGAGAGACGAGGAATCAGTTGTCATCCCACTCTGCTCTAGCACACTTTGGAGCAGACTGGAGACAAGAGCTTCAGGTTCTTGTCTCCAGGTCTGCCCAACACATGGCTCTGATGAAGATCTCCTTAGATGCCGATCTTCAAGAATCCCTTAGGGAATGGGTGCTACACTTTTGCAGCCTCCAAACTGAGGCAGTTTAAAGGAAACACGCTTTTAAAAAACCCACCAAGACACAAAACCCACAGAAGAAAAAAAAACCCAGCTGCTAAAAAGCATTCCAACCTTGCCACCAAAACTCAGGGGCAACCTGTGCTGCAGAGAATTCGAAAATCCTTTATCCCTCTGTGCCTCTGATCTTCCTTTGTATAAAAGGAAAGGGGATTCATGCCAAGGCTGTAAATCACTTTGATGTCTTGGCCTAATTCCCTTTGGGTAATTACACTCTGCCTACTGAAAACACTCTCTGCACTTTCCACTGGTACCTGCAGAGCACTCCTGTCAATCAGGCATGGAATTAGTTCTGCACTTTGGGAAAAGCACCAGGCACCAGGACAGCTGGAGGCAGCCAACATGAGACTTCAGCTACACAGAGCCACCTGCCCACCTTGCTGGCTTAAAACTGACCTGTACAGTGAATCTGAATTAGCAATGCTCGAGGTTTTTCAAGACCTCCCACTCAAATGACAAGCAGGCCCAACCCTATTTAGTGTAGGAGATGTAGTAAGATCACAGCCTGTGGGAATGTGGCTTCAGGATATGCATTCCCCATGCCAGGGAGGATAAATATTATCGTGCTAATACTCACCCTAGAAATGCTGATTAATTAAAATCCAACAACATTTAGCAGGTGGGGTATGAAATAAATTATATACGTACTTATGCATATGTAAAATATACATATTACATGTATATAAATATATGCAAAATAATAGTAGATCTGTCAAAGAAGCAACTTCAGAAAGAGCAAATCCATCATTTGTATTAGAGGGCAAAACAGAAACTTCAAAGCAAAAAGCTTTTTCTCTCTCACAATTCAGAGAGATTATTAATAAAGTTAATAATATGGGCATGGGAACCAAAAACTGCCAATCGAGAATTTTTTACAAGAGCACTCATTTTCCCTGTCTCAGACAGGGAATAATTGTGTAGGATTTAATTCTATGCACTTTGGGTTTTAATCAAGGATTTTTGTCAAGAGCAGAATCTGCATAAGCCTCACACACAGAGAGGCCCTGGAAAACACGATTTAGCAGCATCAGGGCACAGCACAAACACAACTGCCTGTCAGGAGTTCCTTCCTCCCCGTACATCAGCTCCACCCCTGCAGTCCTGTGCTGACATGCTCACAGCAACACAGAATTTATTTCCCAAATCTTGTTTTGTCTCAGGAGAGAGAAAAAAACCCCACGTTTTACATAACCCAGAACATGCAGAAGGGCACACAACACACATGCAAGCTCACACAGGTTTGCTTAACTACGTGTAAGTCTCATTTCCTATCCTGTAATCTGACAGTCCCCAGGTACATGTTTTCTGTCTTGGGACATTTTGAGGTGTCACTGGTTCTCCCACACCTTCCCTTCATAATGAAGATGTATTCAAACTTCTCATGGTGCTTTTCAAGGTACCAACTTCCCATTTCAGCCAGCTACCCAGCCTGGGCATCGCATTCCAGAGGTGGATGCTCCGTCTCTGGAAGTGCTCAAGACCAGGTTGGAGCAGCCTGGTCAAGTGGAAGGTGTCCTTGCCCATGGCAGGGGGTGGAACCCGATGGACACTGACGCCTCTACCAACCCAAACCAGTCTGGGATTCCATGATTCAGTTATATCCCTGCTCCTTTCATCTGCAATTACACATTTCTTACACCATTAGCTCCATCAGAACAGGAGACTCAGGTTTTCATCATCAGAGAAAGGTAAGAACATCTCAGATAACCAAATACCAGGGATGGCACAGAACCCTCACAGGAGTAGGGAGATGGATTAGATTAGTCTTCTAGGTCTTCCCTATTCCTCTCCTCCGACAAACAGCTGGAGTTCCAACACTCCCAAGCACATCCACTTGGCTGGTAACTTCTGGTCCTGCTTCTGGAAGTGCTGAGCAGAGCAAAGACACTCTGTCTGGGGAAGACTGAAGTGGCCAGTACTAGGTACTCAGGGGACAGACCTCGAAGCAGTGTAGATCAACCCGGAGTCACTGAGACAGCAATAAGTGCAGTTTGTGTCACACAAGGACTGCATTCCTTCAAAATCCTCTCCAATGGAAAGGAAACCCACTGTATCCATAGCCTTGAGCCTGGATCCCTATGCAAAATCCAAAAAGCTGGATTGGAGACATCCCCTCCCTAAAACACCCTTCAGAGCAGTCAGGTTGGTTTGGACAGGGGTTCCTGTCATTGTCCTCCCAGTTCAGGCACTTCACAGCTGTTGGGCGGCAGCCTGGCTCAGCAGCAGCTTTGAAGCCACCAGACAAGTCATGCAAAGAAGATGGATGCTTGGTCAGCCCAAAATGGAAAAGAAGCAATGGCTGCATTTCCTATCCAGTACGAGGAACCAGAGATTTTCTTCAGTTTAACAAGAAATGAGTCATTCATTCAGGCTTTCCTGGGGAAGCTGCAGCTATGAGCTGTCCCACCCTTTCCAAAATCCAACAGCCTGACTTCCTGTGTGACAGCACCGTGGGTGGTCGTGCAAACCCTGCTGCTGTAGTGGCCTTGCAGATACAGCTATAACCAACACCACTCTCCCAAGGCAGTTCTGGTTTGCACAGGCAGAAGAACACAGTGCTAATGCAAATCATGGCAATTTCCCAAATGGCAAAGGCTCTTTGGTGCCAGTAGAATGGCACTGCAGTTATGCCTTTACCTCACAGAAGGTAATGACTAAGACCCCTCTTTCTTCCCAGCCCACGCTCCTGCAGCTCCGCCAAACCTTCTGCTGGAGATCTGGCTGCCGTCCTCAGCTGTGCCTTGCAGCATCGCGTGAAGCTCTGGCGGACCACATATTTCCCCTGCCCAGGACTATTTTGATTCCAGCATCAATCATAACAAGAACAGATGGTTGCCCAATGTTTGCAATTAAATTGGCTGCCTATGTAACCTCTGGAACTGTAAAGTCAACACTGCAGTCCAGTGCATAACTCTTACCTTGATCTGCAGGGGAGGACCTGGCTTGTTTGAGGTGCTGGAGGAGGGGAACACGCTGCGCAAGAGCCTCCTCTTCAGGCTGTTCTCCCGTGATTTGGAGTTGGGGCTGCCCTCCCCCGAGGGCCTGGCGCTGGGCTGTCTCTGAAGCCAGCCCTCTTCTGGGCTCTTCATTGCCGTCTCGCTCTCCCCAGGCACAGCGGGCACATGCTGCAGCCCAGAGCTGCGCTGCAGACAGCTGCCATCGGTGCCCTGGAACTCTGACGGCCCCAGGGACTGGGCTTTTGTCACCATCCCGTTGGGATGAGACTGCCCTTCCAGGCGGGATTTGTAATCCGGCCACATGGTCTGCCTCCGGGCCACCTTGGACCCACCATTGCAGTTGAGGTAGTTCCCGTACTTGTCTGCCCAGTCTCCCTCAGGACTCTGAAGGTACATGTCTGGGGGTCTCTCATCTCCCAGGAGCCCAAGGGACTGGGCTCTCCTCCTGCTGGTGGGGCTTCTGCCTCTCAGAGTATTGGAGCTGATGGCAGAAAGCTTCTGGATGTCATTAAGCAACCCAGAGATGTAGCCTTCCACTTCCACAGTGCTGCCCCGCACCACAGTCTGGGAAACAGGGAAAGTGAGAAACAAGTCAGAGTTGTAAGAATCGAGGCTCAATTTATTGAGCCAATTTATTGGCTCAATTTTGCCAAAGGTTACATTTTGTACATACAGGCAAGACAACTCAAGGAATTCAGGAAAAAATACAATTTTTGTCTTTTGTATCATTGTCCTTTACTGAGGGAAAAAAAGAGTCCTTGGGTTACATCCTGCTGTCAGAACAGCAGTGCTGTCAACCATAACAGTCAATTCTGCTGTTGTGCTCACATTCTAAAAGTTAGTATTAGAGCAAAATTGGGATATTTCAACACTCCTGGCTTTCTTGTGCTGAAATTGTGACACTACATTACTAATGCACTCATCAAGCTCCTGAAATATTAATTCTCAGAAGTTCCAGCATGCTGCAGGCTCCATTTGCAAAACTCACCTTTGCTGTGCCAACACAAGGTTCATCTCTCCCTGAAGCACTCTCCATAGCGTAGTAATCAGAGTCCCTCAGTCTGCTTCTCTACAATTTCTGCTAATACATCCCAGTCCTGACCAGTGCAGACTGTGCTGTTCCAACTCTGCCTCCCTGCTCTGCTCTGCCAAGCTATTATAATTAAAAATGATGAACAAAGGGTCACAGCAGCTCACAACTGCCTTGTAAGCAAACGCTGAAGAACAAGGCTTCCATCCAAACAGGCACCAGTTCTGTACAAGTAGGACACTTGAAGCTGTTGGTATATTATGTAGTGCTCTACCTTGGTTTTTTTCTGGAACTGAAAAGCTTACAGAAGCTTTTCTAGTGCTGGGAATCAAAATGTTTTTCATTTCTCCACAGAAATTCACAGCACAGGATCACTCCCACACTTTCATGAACCTCTGCCTGAGGAAAGTCCTTCCCTGGAGTGACAACAATCTCCTGTTTGCTAACTGAGCTCCAGGGATCTTCTAAACATACTGAATTAATTACACTGAGACTAATACTTAGCTGGTGCAACACAGTAGCTCCAGTAATTTCAACAGAACACCGCCACGGTGCACAAACGAGCACCTGGTTTGCTCAGTGTCTGAGAATGAAAGGCAGAACAGATGATTTTTGTTCAACAAGGTGAAGAAAGGACAACTCAACTCACTCCATGGCACACACACCAACTGCAGCTGGAAATTCTGGTCTTCACTCCTACTCCCTCACCACACACACACCCCTTCCTCCACAGCCCAGCTGCTGCCATGGAACATTGTGCTGAGGACGTGAACTTTTTGTCCAAAATGGATAAAAGTCATTCCAGAAAGATGTGGGTATTCTCAAAATAAGAAGTCTCCAACAACATGCTATGGCCTTTCCAGAAAATCCACTGCAGTGCTCTTCTCCCCTTCTGGCTAAAACTCTCTAGAATTAGACACAGATCTCTCCAATGAAGTCAGACTCAGCCCCAGCAGACAGGGAAGATGGGAATTAATCTTGCTTTGCTGCTTGGTTTAAGGACTGCATCAGATTAATGAGGAAACATCCAAATTTGAGCCAAATCTGTATGGAGTGCTCTTACATAGCTCATGCCTTACTGACCAAAACCAAGAAATTATAACGAGAAAAGCACCTTTTTATAAACTACACACGAATCCAGGAACTGCTCTGATAATTGAGCCCAGGACTATATTCGAGGGCTTGGCCAACTAGCACTTGGAAAAAAAAAAAACAAACAACCTAATTGATTGGTATCATTGAACAGGAATTAATTCAAATGGAGTTTACCAGAAACAGTCAGCTTTGTTATGCAGTCTGTCAGAGCGTTTGCATTTGGAATTACTGGGAAAAACAGTGTTAATTTAAGATGATCCATTAGTTTTTAAAGCCCATTGGGCATTCTGTCCTTGTTCTCTTGAGGATTTGCACCTCCTTTCAGCTTTTATCACCCTTGGGTTTAGTAAGTCAGACATGAAAGTTCTGACCAACATAAGGCTCAGGGCAAACTCCAGGAAAACTCTTCACACACATTTCTGTTTCAACAGTGATGCCTCACACTATTTTTTGAGCATCCATTGCCTAATACTTGAAGAAACTTTCTTTGCTCTGGAAACGCCATCGGTGCAGTGTCCAGAACCTCACTGAAGTCAAGACACAGGGGAGTGCTATCACTTCTCCCTGACCCAAAGCCCCCTGCCCTGTGATTAATGAAAATTGGGTTGCTTGATGTGATTCTTTTCTTGATAAATCCATACTGGCTGCCAGCTATTACCCTGCTATCTCCTTGGAAGTGGCTGCAAATAGATTACTTGCTTATTTGTTCCAGTCTCTTTCTGGGGATAGAAATTATTCTGACTGATCTGCAATTCCTTGAATTTCATTAGGCCCAGCTGACTTGAAAATATGCAATTTCTTAGCTAAGTCTCATTTCTGTTCCTGTTCTTTTCTTATTCTGGCCTGCATTCTCATTCCTTCATGCTCATGCTAATTGTCAGCCCACTGATCACACTTAATGAAGACCAGAGAAAAATCATTAAACACTTAGGAATTCTCAGTGTCATCTGTTAACTTTCTCCCAAAACCAGCAGTGAACAAATTCTTTCCTTCATCCTCCTCCTCCTCCTCAGTGCACTCATGATGTATCCTTAGTGCCCTTTATGTTCTTTGAGAATAACATCTCTTTTTGTGCCTTGGCCTTCCAGTTTTGCTCCTACATGAATTTCTTTTCTCTTTGCCCTTTATAACTTGACCTAGTTTCCACCCTTCTGAGCAATCCTCCTGCAGTTTAAGCTCATTACGGAGCTCCTGATCTAACCAAGTTGGTCTCTTATTACACATTTTATCTCTTCCCTGGATTGTGCTCCTATCCTCTACTACATTTTGAACCTCAAAGCACATTCAGGACACCAGGAAATACCTCCTGCCTTTTTTTTTTTTACCTATTCTTCCCAAGCAAGTTTTTCCTTTATAAACCAGCATTCTTCTCAAAGATCCTGGCAGGCCATTTCATTTGTAGGTTTGACTATGTACTGAAGCTTACATTAAATCAAATATAGTCCCCTTTAGTCTTCATGTTTTAAGCACCTGTACACAAAAAGCTAAATATATTCATCAGATAGCCAAATCTTTTATATATCCCTCCTAAAACCCAAGCATCAACATCTCTGTTGTACAACGCACCTTTCAGTTTTTTAGGCCCCTGCAGAGTTTTTTTAACTGGGAACAAAAACTTCCCCCAAGCAAGCAAGATGTTAAGCACAATATTTCTGTCACCATCTTTCATTTCCTTTCCTGAGAGGTCACCACAAAGTTGCCTTTTCCCACAGCATGTTTCTGCTGTCACTTACACAGTCTCCAGATACCAGCAGCCATCTAAACCCACCCATCTACAGGAGTCACTTGTTTTTCCTTACTGAAGGACATTGTCCCATTAATATGTCCCACTTTCCATTAAAATGCTGGTTTATCAGCGTTTTTAGCCCAGACCCTAGTATAATCCTTGTTGTCCTCACTTGTCCCTGAACAGCAAGGCAGCGCTACGCCGCTCTCTCTCCCACTTAGGCTTCCCTGGCAACTTCATTACCAGCCAAATTTGCTCACCCACCAGAGTGACAAACCTGCTAAAACAGGTCTCTCAACAAATTCTTCTCTTGGCTTCCCTGTACAACAGCTGAACACATCCTGGGTCCTGTCAGCTACCAGAGGAGCTTTCACAGGTCCCCGTCACTGTGACAGGCAGTCAGCTGGTTATTTCAACAGTGCCAGCAACAGGTCAAGATCCTACTGTCCTTATTCCTGATGCAGTTACTCTCACCTTGGGATATCAAAGCCTGCTACCCACTGGATTCCATACATATACCACCCTCTAGTCCCATTTATGGGGCACCAGAAATAGCGCCTCAACTTGGAGGCAACCCCTCAAGGAACAGGAAAGAGGTCTCCCTCCCTTACCTTCATAGGTTGGAGCTGCATCCTGGTGATCCTTGAAGGGTCTACCACTGGCTTGGGGCGCCTCAGCGTGTCCAGAATATTCTGCCATTGAGGTGGCAGGCCCACAAATTTGCCCTCCTTTGGATCAAATGAGGTGTGGACACGGTGCTCAAAGTTCTGCGGGGCCGAGATCTCCGGGCGTTTCTTCTTCTTCTTACGGAACATGATGCCTGAAGGAGAGAAGGCAACACCATCAGGGCCTGGCTAGGGCTGAAGTGCCCAAGCAGTAAAATTAGGTATCAATTCTATGAATTCATTATGTTGTATTGAGAACATTTTCCAGTGAAAAGCACTTTATCAGGAGTTGATCACCTGCTTTTACAGATGAGGAGACAGGCACCAAGAGAACAATGATTTTGCACAAGGCCACCTTGCAGGTTCATGGCTCAGATGGGATTTCTAGTGACTTCCTTTATTTCTACAAATTCATATTGGCTGATAAAATTATTTTTAAAGTAATTAAGAGATACATATTTGTGTTTTACCTGCTTGTACATTAAATGGCTTTGGAGTCCAGCCAGTTAGACAGCATTGATTCCACCACAAGCCTGAAATTTAAGGTGGCAATGAACAGGGCTCAGGTTGTCTTCTCACTGCTTACTCCAAGTAAATAATACCCACTTGGTTCCCATTTAAAGACAGCAGAGCTGTTGCCAAAGGAAGAGCTGCCCAAGACTGACTTTGGATCTCAGTTTTTCTTGCTTAGACAGAGGGCTCAGGAGGGAGAGAGGAGGTGGTAGGTGGAAATCAAACTCTGTCAGCAGGTAGCTGAAGAAGCTAAAATTAAAAACTAAGATTCTTTTCCCTTGGGGGCTGAGAGAGACAGCTTGTGTGAACAGCCAGTGCAAGTGCAACAAGCCAGAAGCACCTAGCACTGAAATATACCCAAACACAGGAGAATTCCAAATCTGAATTAAGAATTTATAAGCAAAACCAAAGATGTTTAGATAGGAAGCTGAGATTGGACCTTTCTGAAATCAGGAATCAGAGTTCTGCATGCAGTCAAGAGGTGGGAAAGCTGCAGAGGATTGATACAACCTCTTCACAAAAACCAGACAGGGAAGACAGGGTGAGGTAAGCAGATTTTCTGTGGAGATCCAGTTTTTTCACAGTGGGGAGTGGTAGGAATGAGAGACAGACAAGCATAAATCAAAACAGGAGTGGTCGAATGGCACAGAAGGAAAAGCTTTCCTGCGACCAGGAGAGTCCAATGTTGGAGCAGCCTGCCCAGACAGGCTGGGCAGGCTGCATCCTCAGGGGTTTGCTCTCAAAGCCAAAGCCCTGAGTAATCCAGCCTGACCCTCCAAGCTGACCCTGCCTGAGCTGGGTGGTTGGGCTGCACCTCTCAAGGTCCCTTCTCCCCTGAAATGTTCTATGACTCTATTCACTGCTTTGGGGAAAAGCTGCACAGGTTAAGGTAATTAACATCCACCAATAAACGAAAATAACAGCATTTATATGCTCTTCCTTTTCCACAGACAGTGTTACTATTGGCATTTGCTTCTCAGTAACACTGCTTACAGCCATGAATGCCATCTCTTCCCTGACATCAGGCTGAGGATTTTTGCCACTTAATCTTCAACTTTGCAGGAGTCACTCTTCCCCTGTACAGGACCTCAGCCTCCAACTATTTGTGCTGAATAAATATTTACAAGGGTCAGAGAGACAGACCACATAGAGAGATAACCCGCTGTGGTGTAGACATGAACACACTTCTAGAGGACACCAGTCTCCAAAATCAGCACATCACAGTGAAATCTATGTCAAACATTTTCCAGGTTGTCCCATCCTAAACTTGTTTGGGGAGCAAAGTGCAGCCATCAGCTGAACAATGACTTTGCTCCCTGGTGCTAGACTGGTGTCTTGAAAACCCAATACACAGTGGCTTCCAGTATGATTACCATGACCCTGCAGTCACAGTGATAGGAAGTGTTTGTATGGCAGAGAAGGACCTTTGCCCCATCTAATCCCCAGTCATGAAATCCATCCTTGGTGAAACACCAACTTCACACACACTGCCCATTGCAACAGCCTACTAGAGATACCTCACAGGTGAAAAAGAAAACAAAAGGCTAGGAAACAACAACAACAAAAAAAAACCAACAAAAAACCAAACCCCAAACCAAAAAAACCAACCAACCAAAAAAACCCCCAAACCAACCAAACAAAAAAAGCACTTAGAAAAGAGGCTGTAAGCAACTGCTCTGCCTAGAAGAGATTTTGCAGCCAGAATAATCTTTGCTTAGAACAAGCTCCAATGAAAATCCAAATACATCTTAATGGAGAGCTTATGAGAAGGATGTCTGTGCTCCTGGTCTGTACTGCAGCTCCTCAAACAGTGATTCATTTCTCAGGGCCCTTAGGTGCTGCTTATTAACTAATAATCAAGACTAAAGTCAGAGGGCAATTCTTTATGGAAAAAGAAGCGCAGATAATCCCAGAAAGGGAAGATACTCTAATAGCTTGTGGTGTTAGTAGTGCTCAAACCAACAGCTGGAGCTGCTGAGGAGCTTGAGAGCCTCCAAGGAAAGCAGGGAGTGTCTCTGTAGTATTACAGCAAGTGGTTCCATTCTGAATCCTTGACTACATGTGAGTTATGGCAGCTCCTTGATCCACCTTGACCTAGCCACAGCAATCCCAGTGATCTTACTATTTCAACCAGTACCTCTTCTTCTGTTCCTACTCTCACAGCTTCATAATGAGAGCATTCCCAGGGCATAGCAGACAGTCTCAGGTTTGCTCTTTTTAGTGCTTCATGTGGCAAAGGGTCCTGTAAAACAGGGTGTTGCAAATGCCACGATCATTAGCACATGTAGCATCACTGGTTTTCTGAACACATCAGGTATTTCCCCATAAGGAGAATGATTCTGTCTTAAGTACTTCAAAATGTAAAATTTTAAAGCCCAGGTGATATTTTGGCCCCAGCCAGAACAGTGGCTCTATTTCAGCATCTCAGTTTGCAGAAACATAAACACAACACTACATTTGTATATTTACATAAAATTCCTATCCCTGACAATCAACATGTGGATTACACTCGGATCCCATAGCCAAAAGCATGCTTCCAAAACCCAGAAAGGAGCACCTACTGAGTTCATGGTCAGTTTTAAGTGACTGGTTGGCATGGCCTGCATCTACCTTATTGGCTTAAAACAGACAGCTTAAAAACAACAAAATGTAATCAGCACCAAATACAACACACCCCTGGGCATCCAGTAGCATTTGCTTTATATGGTCAGCATCAATCCCTGATTATAAAGAGATCAGACAGGTGGTTTAAAGGTAAACTGCATTAGGATCAAATAAAATACATACACTAAAAATAGTTATTTGAAATTCAATGAATTCTAATAATCTTGGTAGGTTTTGCATCTCATTGAGGAGGTCTGTATTTAACCAGTCTCCTTTCACTTTGTGGTTTTCATGCAAGAGCTATTTGCTTGTATCTCCAATACTCAGCTAAAGAATGTTTATTGTTAAATAAAACACATAAACCCAGGCCTTTTCTAAGTCAGTGAGAAATTCATACAAACATTTTAAGCATATAAGATTTTGTAAATCAAGCCAAACCTGTATTTAAACATAGACATCATCCCTTTAATATAACAACACAAATACTGTGACACTGATTTTATAATAATCTACTAGACTTTAGTCTTTCATTCAGTGCTGACAACTGTACCGTAAGAAATGTCACAAACATAAATAATAAAAGTCACTACCACAAGACAAAAGCAGTCGGAGATTGAAATTCTCTCAGCGATCCATTCCTGCTGCCTGGGAAACCACGTTAGGTTTTTCAACTCCAGATATAGCTGTTCCTAGATGATACAGTTCCAAAAGCTGTCACATCTGCCAGTGAGCACGAGAAAAAAATCCCACAGCCAGCAGATCCAGAGCAGGGGGAGGGATCAACTGGGAAGGAGGGGCAAGAAGAGAGAGGGGTCAGCCTCAGATGAGAGGAAGGGGTGGGAAGATTAAGGATGGAAGGGGAATGAGAGTTAGTAAGAGGAATGGGTGGGAGACAGGCAACCCGAGGAGGAGGGCACAGAAAAGAAGCAACATCACCCGGAGGAAGGGAAAAAAAAAGTATATAAATGTTATCAGGAGTGGCTCGTTCCAACGCCCAGACAAAGGCAGCAGCGTGCACTGCCTTTTCACCCGACCTGCCTCCACCCTGCTCACGTCCAGCCACACGTTCCACTAGGACACCGCGCCGCACGGACCCATGCTCATACCCTCCCCTCACTCACACACGCACTTGATGATAGCACGGCAGCACAGAGCTACTTCAGTCTCACTTCTGCAGTTTCCAGTTAAAAATAAGCTCTCCCTCCCCCTCCTTGCTGCAGCACTGAACTCGCTCATCAGCTCATTGCGTCGCTATCGCAGATCTGGACGCAGCTCCCTACATTCCTGCTGCCCCGGACGAGAGATAACGCTTCGTCCCTGGGCTCAAGAAAGCCATTCCCCTCATTTCCAAGTCCTCCCACAGCTGATCTGCCAAACTGCTCTGGCCAGCTCCAAGAGGAGAGGGAGAGGAGAACTCTTCCTACAGGACCTGAGGAACTGCAAAATGCAGAGTGAGTTTGCAGTAGGAAGATGAAGAGCCCAGAGAACCCACCAATTGAAAGGAAAAATATATTTCTATGCTCTGCTACTCAGGTCACTGTCATGTGCTGCATTTGAAATGGATTACAGGTTAACTAGGCCATTATCCATGCATGTCATATGCATGTGTTCACCCAAATGTGTGCGTGAATGTGCACATGTGGAATTTCACTGCATCCCATACCTTCTAAAATACTCATGTTTGCCTTCCTGAGGTTTCCAACACTCTTATTATTTATAACAAGCCATTAATGATCGTAGCAGTTTGCAAACAAAGGGAAATGACAGGTTAGGTCCCTGAAGAGCTGACAAACCCAAACGTGACTTTACACAGCAAGGAATGGCAACAAGGGTCAGTGAAAGGAAACAAGAAAAGCCAAACGGTCCAAAATCTGAAACGGGATGTAAGAGCACTGCCCTGACATCTTCCACATTTGTCTGCAATTCTAGTTTTAGAAATACTGGTTGAAGTATTTTTTTCCTCCTAAAGGAAGAGTGGGTATTTCCTTGCTGTGCTGTCCCTTTCCTCATTTCAAGTCCTCTCCTTCTCTTCCTTTCTCCCTCACCAGCCCCCCATGGCAAAGCTGCATGGTGGAGCAAAGCAACAGCACAGCAAACTGATGTGATGCTCTAAATCCTGCCCAAACACATATGAGAGCACAGATTAATATTACATTAGAAATAAGCTTAGGGAGAGATATATTTGTTATATCGGTGGGTTTATTTCTGAGGAATGAGAAGAACAGCACAACTGGCCTCACATTTTTTGCCTCCCTCCACTGAGCAGGATTTGAAGGCTTCTGAAGGCTTCAGTGCTGCCTCTCTCTCCCCTGCTCCATTTCCTTGTTCATAAATTAGGACTAAAACCTAAAACCCAGTGAACACCTATTTGCTCAGCTTGTTTGGGATGCTGCTGGATTACATACTTTTAGATGTGTTTTAGCTATACCATACCAAATTCATTCTGGCACATATATAAAAGCACTTGCAAAGAAAAGACCTCTTGAACTTTCCAAAACCAGCACAGGCGTGTCCCAAATGCTAATGGGCTTTATCCCTTGACAAATAACAAAGTTTTCAATTATTTACAGTCCCCTAGAAATCCCAGCTGAAGTCACCATCCTATTGTGTCTGTCTCTGAAGTCTGGCCCCACCCTCTAGAGGTCTCATCTAAACACACGAAAGGTGACGAAAGGGAATTATTATCCTCATTTGCAGATGAGACAGGAAAAAAATTACTAACCCTGTGTCTTCCCACCTATGTCTAGATTAGCAGATCTACAACATCTCCCAGGTATGTCTCCTGGCTGCTTTTTAACTTTATATCAAAGCCAGATCCAGGCCCAACACACCCTGGCTTCCACAGGGAGAAAACATGGGTGCAGGGCCCCAGCAGAGGCAAAGACACACTCTGACCACAGGTTTGATCTGGACACCAGCACGTAGGTCCAGAAACCTTGACAGAACCCAGCAGCACTGACAGAAATCACACCCAAACCTCAGCTGCAGTCCAGTGCCTTCATTACAAGACCAGCCTTTCCCACTTGGGCTTCAGTGTGTGAGAGGGTACAGCCACCAAATGCTGCTGCAGCACCAGGGAAGGTGGCTCACTCATCATGTCCTTGGCACGCAGAGCCAGCTGGACGTGCTGCAGGTCACCAGGCTGAGCCCAAAGCCACAACGACTCTGACCCTTTTACCCCACCTTTTATGTGATTCATGTGGCTTGTGTCCTGTTCTGGGTATACCAAACCATGCTGTACTGCACTTCTGACACTCACCTCACACCTACACCCCTCCCTGATCCCTGTCCAAAGAGCAGCTGCATTGTTCCACATGGATTTCATTATATTATTTTGCCATGAAGGATGCATCAGGGTTAAAAACAAATTGCTGTATTTTGCTGTTAATCCAAAGCACCACAGAGCTTCAAGATAGGGCTTGACGGATTCAGGGCTTCACTCTCTGCTGTCTTGTGTGACAGATCCATTCAAAATCAGCATAAAAGTACTATCAAGATTAGAATAAGAACATTTAAGGTCCTGTCTCCAAAAATTCACATGAATTGCAACATCTCATGTATCAGACAAGAGGTTACATTGGGACAAGCCAAGGGGCCACATCTGGCATGTGGGGTCACATGGCAGGGGAAGGAGCCAAGGCATTGGGCTGCAACACTGGGCACCACATCCTGCAGCTCCATGTGAGCCCTGGAACTTCAGTGCTCTCTTGCACGGCTCACAGATCCAGCTGCCTCTGGCACACGGGGTTACAGAAGGGAAGCTGCAGCTCCGTGCTGCAAATGGGCACAGCACAGATTTTACTGTATGCAGGAAGGCACACACTCAGGGAGCAGGGCTCAATTTTCATAAGCAGACCTGTCCCAGCACTGGTGACCACTGTCCTGGATCTCCATATTCACTCCAGCAGCACAGTGAAGGGCTGGCAGAGACATCCCAGCAGTTCCCCAGATCACCCAAGTGTAGAGATGCAAGAGTTAAACTTCCTTCCAGCCGACACTAGGCAATCTCAGTCCCCAGTTAAGCTCATCATGTTCTCCCAAAGAGAGATACAAATATATTTAATTGCTGTCAGCAGCTTGCAAGGCAGTTTGCTTGTGTTATCCCTGCAGGATAACTGATGGGAAAACTGCAGCCCAGGCAGTTCTCCCCAAAACATGGAGGGACAGATTTGCTTAAACCCCACAACCTGCCTGACTCTCAGTGCCTTCCTGCTCACTGCTGCCAACACTGAGATGCAAATTTAAATCACAACAGACAAGTCTTCTCTCAGGGAATATCGGTTATCCTGCTCTGTTTGCCACGATTGTGGTTGTTCACACAGCCCTCTGTATGTTAAAACCTGAGGTGCACTCCTGACACGAGATAAATGACTGCTATTGGCTACAGCTACATTCCGTTCATCAATTAATGACAAAATAATCTAATTACTAACACTACGAGCTAAATGGCTGAGCCCTAGGGAAAGTGTAATTTCTTGAGATATTTTTAAACTTTTAGTCTATGGGCACCCTCCATTTCCACTGTTCTCTTTTGCCAGACAAATGGAAGGTCAGTCTCAGAACAACAGTATCATTGCTAAGACTGAATGGCAGTGCATTAGTCCTTGAACCACATGGTAATCCTGCAGATTTAGAAACCATAATGAGGAATTCCTTAAAAACAAGACCTGTAGCAGCCAAATGCTGGTTTTGTGCTCCATTGCACTAAGTCTATGCCACTGTAACTCAAAGTCAGTGAGACTGCTGCAGGAGCACCGTAGGTGCCACAGACAAGGAAGCTGCTCCCCAGTCCAGAACCGGCCCTGATGAGGTGTCAGAGTTTGCCATGCTCTCTGCAGCCCTCAGTGCTGATCACTACAGCTCCTGGTGAGCCTCCAACTACTCCTGCTCACTTGTGTCCTGTCCAGGTACAGAGCTCATGTGCTGCTCTGAATGGGATGGAACTTCAGCAGGGTACCCAAAAAACCCTCAAGTGCAATACAGAGCTCAGAGCCTGGCTGTGTGTTTTTGCTTGCAGTTGGGCTAAGCTAGTCCAAGCTGCTTTAAGCAATTTTGTTTAAAGCAATTTACACAAATATTTAGCTCTTTTCTCTGCTTGTGAATTTCCCTAAGCATATTATAGAAGTAGGTTAAAAAGAGATCTTTTTTCCTGATTGGAGGCAGGACAGCCAAACTTTAAAGAATTCTCCTTGATTTCATTCTCCTTGGGAATGAAAACCATTTTGTGACCAAGCAAGGGCTGTTTCTCACTTTGCGAGCCTTGGCAGCAGGACCCAGGGTGGCATTCCCAGGTACATCCATAGTCACACCCATCTAGAGAGAAACAACTCCTGTGCATGGAGCAGGCTTTCCATCTGGGAGCAGAGTTGCTAATCCAGCAAGCTATTTGCTGATAGCTCTTTCCACTATTTGATCAGCTTTTCTTCTAGATTCATAAATCATTGTTCACCCAGCATGCAGGATGTACATAGCAAGGCAGCACTGAATGTTACAAGCAATATAAAGCTTCACCACACCATCAGGAATGAGACTTTTCTGTGGGACAGGGCTGGAGAGAGCACGAGGCAGCAGTTTCCCTTCCCCAACAGCTGTGATAGAGGCTGACTCAAGTTGTACTCAGAGAACTCACAGAAGCAGACAAAGAATGGGCAAAGGTCTTTTACTCTGTACATCCCCCAACCTCACCTGAGAGCTCACACTCACCAGACACAAATTGCTCTTCTGTTTTTTCAGTGCTCTGTCCGCAAATACATTAAAGCATTAATGTCCTGGCAAAGAAGAAAGCAAATATTAACAGACAGGACTGTTTTATGTCACTGCAAATACCTGCCTGTATGCACTGGTTACCTGACAAAAATAATTAAGTACAAATGCCCAATAAAACTGTATATTGTAACTTAAATAGGACGAGATTAGGCAGCTTTCAGCCAGCCAAAACACACACACCCAAGCCCCACACGAGTACTCCAGCATAGCTTCAGGAGGTGCTCTGAAAGGATCCTGGCCAGCAGAGCTGCCAGCAGGTTGGGAATACACACAGGAAGGATTTAACTAGACCTCTCTGTAAGGTTTGGTGAGGGTCCTTGCAGATACAAGATACTTAAGAGCAGATATTGCTCTGTCTCCTGTAAAGGCGATGAGTATGCATGTTCCTGACATGCTGTCTGCTCTCTCAAGCATCATCCAGAGTAATTTTTAACCCCTTCTTCACACCAAGGTTTTAAGAGCATCACCCTGCAAGATTCAACAAGGCATTTTCCCTCCACATTCCCCATCCTATTGAGTGTCAGTTGGCTGAACTGCCAGATCTCAGCCCCACAAGCTGTCCCACCTCAGAGACCCTGGAAAGTAAAAACCACAAGATCTTACTGGCAGTCCTGTTGCAACGATGCCGGTGGTGAAGAGTTCCAAGGGAGAGGTGAAAGAAGGGTCTGGAGGTAAACTCTCCCGGTGTCATGCAGCAAAGCCGATTGGAGGACGGTGTTGCTGGGCTATAGGAGTAAAGATGAAGCAAACTCCTTCCCAAAGGAATCCAGCTCCCAGTTTTTCTTCCCTTCCAGGAGCATCCCTTGAGAGAAAAAATTGTATGACCCCCCGAACTATTCCACTCTCACTTTGCCCCAGGCTGGCACTGCCAACACACGTGTGATCATTACACTAATCCTTGGCAGTGGCACGGCTCAGCTCTGAAGGGAAGGGGTTAAGCCGAGGCAGCACAACCACTGGGAAGTGGAGACTTAGTTTAAACTGACAAACCCAGTCCTCCGTAAACACTGGGAACAAATCCCACACGAAACAGCGGCCATTAGGACGGTTGTTCTGGCTTTAAAGCAAGCAAGCAAGCAAATCAGTGTTGATCCCCAAATCTGCAGGAGGGCGCTTACCCCTGACTCCTCATTGCTCCGTGACCAGAGGTGAAGTGAGAATGTTCTGCCACCGGAATCCGCTGACACGTCGATAAACTTGAGAGAGAAAGACGGCAGGAGAAAGCGGGAGAAGAAAAAGGGGTGGAGGCAAGTCTGACATGTTTGTACAGTGTCTGGTTCACCTAAGCTGCCGAGTTTGATTTCAGGGTGTGGTAGCAGATGGGACACAGGAGCGCTGCTCGTGGAGAAGCCAGATTCCTGTTCCACGGAAAACGACAGATGCCAACAGCAGAGCCTCTTGGGACCATCTCTCGTTCTTCTCACCGTCTCCTCTCTTGGTCCCTAGGGGGAATGAGAAAGAGAAAGAGCTCAGAGTTACACCTGGGCACCCCGATGTGCCGGGTCTGAGGCAAGAACCTTGGGGACATCATCTCCCATTCCTCTCCGCCCTTTTTCACACCCCACTTCACTGTGACTTATTAAAGCTCCACTCGTCAGCTCTTCTCTCTCGGCTCCACAGCCTCGGGGCGGGGAGCTGCTGAAGCTTTTAAAAAAACCCGACATCTCCGCCTGTGTAGCCTGGCTGCAGATTTCAGGACCTGCCACCAATCCCTTGTCATTCCAGGAAGGAAAGCTTTGATCGCTTGCTTTATGGCTCGCTGTAGAAGAATTCACCCCATTTATTTGCATTGCAGATGAGCAGCACATGACCTGGTGCTTTTACTTTTCCCCTGTCCTCGCCATGAGTCAGAGCTGCCAGATCTGGAGTCTGGGATCACCCTCTAATCCAGTTGCGCTGCCTGTGCCTCAGGGTTTACTGACTCCTGGAAACAGACTTTCCACAAGCAGCAGGGCGGCTGGGCTTGGTGACTGGGCCACCATCAGAGGACACTTTGGGAATTACAGCCTGGAGCGGTCAGAGTTCACAGCAGCAAACCCATCAGCGGCACTTGCTCTATTGCAAACAAAGAGGATTCTTGGCCTCTCCAAACCAGTGACAATGCTGGCTTGACCCTCAGATATTTTTAGGTCCAAAGAACAGAGATATAAACCATAAAAATCCACCTCCATGACTTTTTAGGATTTTTTACAACATTGGTTTTGTTGAATCACCCTTAAATAAATGAGTGACATGCTACAAACAATCATTAAGTGGTCATTATTATTGCTGGGTGTGGCTTGTCCTGCAGATAGGCCAGCCCAGTGACCTTTCAGCCATGTTCCCCCCCATTCCCATTTTCCTCCCTGCTGGTTCATTCCAACTAAAAGAGCTGCAGTATCTTTGTACCACCACCAGAGTCTCAGCTGTAATTGGAATTCATAAGCTCTATAGTACTATCATGGGGAAGGAACAGAACCAGGGTTCATAGAGAGAACCTTTTGGACCTGATGGTCTGAGGTTCCTAATCCTCATTTCCCAACCTGCTAGCTAAGTTGTGGAAGGCTTCTTCCTGAACACGCAGTCACCGCTTCTACATTACACTGCAGGTCCCTGCCTGCCACAGTGACCCGGGTTTCCTGCCTGTTCCCTCCCCAGGGTATAGGAACTAGAGCTAGCCAGGTTCCTTTCTGTCTGGGGATTAGCTATGGGGCAGGCACCATACACAGATGTAATCAAAAGAAGGAAAGTTCCTTTTAATAGTAAAAAACCATAGTAAATAACAAAGGAGGACAGCATTCTTTCCCAAAGCGCTGGAACTCACAGGGTAGAGTAGCGTGGTGGAGGATCAGAGATGAGGAAGCAGAAGGTGAATCTGGTAGGTGTGGATGGCAAACCATCCCTGTCATCTGTGCACCTGGGCTTTGCTGCTGTGCCAGGCAGCGAGGAGTCATTGCACAACCATGGCATAGGGAGTGTCACACACAAATGGCTTCTACAGTCTACAAGGAGTCATCCAGCCTTGGAGCTGGCTCCACATTTGCATGAGTATTGTATTTCCTGGGTTACATGCTAGCACAGTCTTCTAGAACAAGATTTTGAGTTTGTTATAAATGGCAGAACCTGATTTTACTTGTCAAGGCACAAGCTTAGATGAAACCAAAGCAGTTCTGAGTCAGTGTGAACCTCTGCTGCCTACAATATTAATGAAAAAATTAGGACACTTTCCAGTCTTTATATTCACAAGTTTGGTCCCAGCAGTCCTGCACACTTTGAAGAAAAATTTCCCAGTAAAAGTGACATGTCTCTAATTTTCCCCTTCAGCAACTATCCCTTCATTACACATTTTACTGCTCCTTGCCTGCCTACTGCTCCCTTCTTACCTAGAGAATTGCACAAGACAATATAAATAATTATACTGGCACATTTATATAAACATGCGGTACACGCCCCACTCCTCCTATGGCTGCTCTCTCAGGTCCTGTCGGTCCCCGGGACAGCCATTCCTGGCAGCAACAAGTGCTGCAGGGTACGTTGACTAAACTTCTGCAGTGCAGCCTGCCTGATTTATCTTCCCAGCAAAGGCCATTCCATATTCCATGTCCCCTCCCCAGACACAAAGCAAAGCAAATTTCAGATCCAAAGTTCTGATCTCACCTCATTACTCGCCTTGCCCAGCCACATGACTGTGCTAGGAGAGCTCCAGGATCTCACGTCCTGCACTGCTGCTGCAATAGGTTCCATTTAATTCCATTTAATTGCCACTGGAGGAGGATTTTGTGATGAAAATCCCACTGTTCAATGTTTTGCTATTACAGTAGGCAACACTGGGGATTTTTAACTTAAAAAATAAAAGGTCAGAGACACCCAGGCCAACTGTAGCATCTACAATGTTTGTTTTCTACCTCAGCCAGGAGAAATATACCTGCCCACCTGTCTAAAGCTTGTGGGCAAACTGCTAAGGAAAATGGATCCGTATTCAGCAGAGCTTCCAGGAAAAGCATAACACCAAGGCACAGGAAATCTGATCCATTCAGGGAATCCCAGTAAGAACTAGCAATTCCACCTATGAAGCCAGGCTTAGTCTGGCTTAGGACCAGACTTTCCATCAAGTCTTCTCTGTGCTCAGGGATCAGGAAGCAGAAATGCTCTTCCACACAGAATCCCTTCCTTCTCTATCATGGTTCTGTAAATCTAGAGAAGCTGCCCAGGGAAGTGAAAGAATACACTTAAGGATTGGGACAAAGAGGTCACTAGGAGAAAGGGTGTGCTGCAAATTTGCACATCAGCACCAACCAGTGGGAGGAAGCAATGATAGGAATCAAGCATGGGAGTCTCCTAATCAACATATAAGTGAAGCCAGGACTGGAGATAAGGAGGGAGCAATCCAGAGGCAGTTTCACTTTAAATAAGTGCTTACAGTTTAGCCACCTTTCCTCATGGGTATCTCCCATTCTGAGGCGGGCAGGACATTCCAGGGGAGCATTACCTGGATAGCCAGCTCCAGGGTTTGGGTTATCCTCCTGCTTACTATGCATTGCTGTCATTATCCAGGTAGTGTCCTGAGAGCCAGCAGGACAAAGCCCTGCTTGCACTCCAGCTGCATGAGCTCACCCAGTGTTTTTATGCAAGGTTTACAGTCTAAACCAGGGGATTTTTTTTCTGATTCAAAACAAAACACAAATGCTTGAGAGCTGAAGAACTGGAATTTATTTGAGCAAGTCCATTGCCTCTACCAGAGCTGTGGCTGCTGTCAAAGATCTGGACACACCCCCACACTCCTATCTGGCAGGGCAGTAGGGAGCTCAGAGTCCCTCTTTACCCTGTGTCAGACAATGCAGATTGGGGGCATAGGGAAGAACAGAATTTGTCCTGCTTCTGGCTCGCCTTGGGTTACAGCCAGGTTCTTCTGGGCCAAACAACTCCTGTGGTGGAGCAAAGCATGGCCAGCAAGGAAACAGCACATGGACCTGCAAATCATACCAAACTGAGAATGCCAGAGGCAAGAAGCACAGAATCATTAAGGTTGGAAAAGACCTCTAAGATTATCAACTCCAACCTTTGACCCATCACCACCTTGCCAAGCAGACCAGAGCACTGAGTGCCACATCCAGTCCTTCCTTGAACACCTTCCAGGATGGTGACTCCACCACTGCCCTGGTGCAGTACCCCAGTGCCTGACAATTGTTTCAGTGAAAAAAGCAGGTTAAGCTTAGATGGAGTATGAAAACATCAGACTCTGAAAATTTCAGCTCCCACTCTGATGAGAAATTGAAGTTAAAGCTCCAGAAGATCACCTGAACACAGCACATGCTATTTTGCTACTGGTTAAATTCCTGTGGCTTGGTAGACGTTCCCTACAGATAATATCAATACAGCCTGGAACATAGCCACCTCACACTTCTTCCAGATCTTTTACTTGCAAAAATTCACAGACTTATTTGGTTATAACAGGAGTAACGTCATGGTCCTCCACACAAGCCTGTGCCAGGCTCTAGAAAAGGTGCATCTTCTGCTTCCCCCAGCAGTCACGATGATCAGCCCTGCAATGGCGACATCACAGCAGAAAGCCAACATTGCCTACAGATTCCCAGGTCACCTTGGGAAAGGCATTCTGCACGCTGGTAAAGTGACTGTGACAATGCTCAACTCCCCCAGAACAGAGGCGGCTTAATCTGTTGTTTTTCCAAGCATGATGCGATCCTTAAGGATGCTATAGAAATGCAGATTGAAATCCCTCGCTGGCACAAGAGGAATACAGACCGCAGCCTCTGTTCTGAATAACTAGGTCAGTCAGCTATCGCTGAAGTATTAGCCAGAATCCAGCGAATTCCTAGTGGCTAAAATAACGGCTGCAAAAGTCTAACACCATTTGCTGCCATTAGTCACTCTACCTCTGGGTACATTCAAACCCAACTCTCAAGAGCTTAGAATAATTTGAGGGTTGGAGCCTATGCTTGTCAAAATCCAGGCACGTGCCTCTGTGCAGCACAGGTTTCCCATCCCACTTGCAGCCTTGTGGAGGCAGGGAACAACTGTCCTCGCAGCCAGCTCAGCCTTAGCCTGAAAGCATTCAGCCCAGGAAAATCAGGGAGATGCACTGCTAATCTCGTGCCAGGGAATGGGCGTCACCTCCCAGCAGCAGCTTCCCTACGGCCAGTGCAGGAGAGGGCTTTGACCTATGGTGGTGGGTGGGTAACATTTGGGGGGGGGGAAGGCTGATAGAGGCAGAGCAGCTATTCCTCTCTATGGAAATGGGGAAGGGCTGACAATTGCAATGGGAACAAGTAGTCAAAATTTATTTCAACCCCTTGCTCGATCAAGCATTTAGTTTCCTCTCCCTGGAAAGAGAAGGCAGTTGAAGGGTTAAACCTGATTTGGGTTTTTTGGTTTGGGGGGGTTTTTTGGAGGGTTGTTTCTGATTTTGTTTTGGTTTTTTGTTTGTTTGTGGGGTTGTGTTGTTGTTGTTTTGGGGGATTAAACTATCATTTAATTTATTTTCAAGCTGTGGTTGTTTCAGGAGCCTGGCCTACAGTTCAGCCACACAAAGTCGTGCCACAGCACAGCAGCCACAACCTGCAATGCAGGAACTGGACCTTCTTGTTCTGCCACTAAGAGCACCATGTCACAATACTGTACCCTCAGTTTCCCTTATCTCCACAAGCAGTGAATGCTCTGGAGTCCACAGGAGGGTTTGCAAAGGATTAAATTATTATAATCCCCACTCAGAGATTTATTGATATACACAGAAAAATGGTGGCTGAGACATCCTTGTCTGGCATTCTAACTGCTACGACAGAGGAACAAGTTAATTCCTATCTCTCCCAAGAGTGAGTTTTAGTCTTTCCTGATAGTAGTTATAGAAGTCTCTTTTTTATCATCAGCCTTCATTTAGGCTGGAATTTCTAACAGTCTGAATGCTGCCCAGGACAGAAGGAGGTGCTGGTTGTTCTGAGGTACTAGTTTCAGCACAACACAGACTAGTGGGCAAACAGTAAAATTCCAACTACCATTTGTCTCCATTAAAAACAAGTTTCCAAACTACCCAAAACATCTGTGCAACTACTAAGGCTGTCAGATTCCACAATAAGGAGCTAAAGCATACACACAGTCAGGCAATGCACATTAGAGAGGACTGGAACACGCCGGCTGTCTCTGGTACTGTAGGAACATTTTTCTACCACAGCCCTACCCTACAATTAAGGGAGGCCAAACTGAGCACAGTCACAGCCCTACCTGAGCACATGGACCTGCTGGCACTTGGCAGAGCAAATGCCTGTCCTTTGGAAGGAGACTAAATCCTGCTGGCTGCTGAGAGAGGGAAACCATGGTGGAACAACTCAACCAGAATCCTCTTCAACACGACACCAGAAACTAGTCCACTGATATACGCATGTGTGTGTGTGTATATCTAAAGATTAAAGAAAATCTCCATTATCACCATCATCCTTAAAGAAGAAAAGAGCAACATATGACATAACCATTTAAGGCTGTAAATAAGATGTAATGTTTCCTAATCTGCACATTTAGAGATTCTGAGGCTAGCATTGTAAAAATAACTGAAAAACTTCAATGAATCTTTTATTTAATCACCATTCCTCAAACTTCAAATTTAAAACAAACCCCTTTACTTGTTCATGTGCTTTCTGAGTTGACAAATTCTGTAAATAAATGAATTTTTAAAAATACATTCCAATACAAAATATAGTTCATTTTAAAAGATAAAAGATAGTTTATTAACTAGTTCATTTCCACATGTGACCTTTTGGGGGGGGGAACAAACCACAAACAAAAAAGAAGGCTTGCTAACACCTTAAAATGACCATTTTCTTATTTAGTTCTTCAGAATTTTAATGAAAACTGAAATCCTGGGTAGCAGATGTGCCCAAAGATGTCCTACAGAAATACTTGAGTATTTATGTGGAAAACTCCTTCATTTTCTTCTTTCCACAGGTAGCAGTCCAGTCTAAGCATAGCCAGAGACCACTGAAGGTGATCCCAGTCCACAGGTTAGGAGTAGCCAGAAAATTCAGGTTCTAAGAGAGTTCTAAGAGACTCTTTTAAAAACGTGTTTTTAAATTAATAAAAGGTAATATTCCCTAAAGGAGTTATTGGCTCAGCTTTATGTCACCCAGGCTGCTGTTTCAAGATGCTTTGGGAGAACATATTTAGAACTTGGAAGAGAACACAAAAGCCCAAAGAGCTTTGCAAATTTCTAATTTGGGAGCAAGCAGAATTAGTATTTTTTCCCTTTAACATTAAACAGTATTCTACAAGAAAGAGGCAGAAATCAGGAGGTTTTCTAAGCAGCAGCCACAGACAGGAGCATTTTGTCTACTAACATCATCTCATGGTTGATGAGGTGGCATAAGATTCTAAGCTATTTGTGCCATTAGTTCATACATTTAGGTTTCTAATGAAATAAACACAAGCAGGCATTTTTCCTTTTAGGGTTGAATTATTCTATCCCAGTGCTAGGTTTGCAGTCTGACTTTCCCCCTTTCCCTGCAACTCAGGAGCTCTGATGGCTGTGGATTGTGAGTGTCCCCAAAGCAGACAGCTTGCTGCAGCATGACCAGCTCAGAGATCACTTGCCCAGAGAGGCTTCTTCCCAAAGTCGGCTGTAACATCTGTTCTTCGGATGCAATCCAAAATCCCTTGAAACCAGAGCTTTTTCACTGACTCCCACAAGTGCTAGAAAGATCCTCATTCTAAGCTGGATGTTACAGGAAAGAAGTTAATTTCTAGCATTATTGTATGCAGTGATGTACTTTCTTGGCCAAGGCCCAAAGTACTCATTATGAAGTGTAACACCCTGCTTAATTCTTCCAGAAGCCAATCATAAGGCTACTATGAATTTTAATGAGCACTGAATCAAGACCCAGATGGTTTTTTAAGCCAAATTATCCTGTTCTTGGTTATTTTAAGATCTGTGTAGTGCCTTCTGGCCACTATACGTTAACTCCTCTGTTCCTGGCCCAGATTAAGGACAGACTCGCACCCTTCCTCTACCCCTCTATGCACAGCTCTCCAGCTGTGCTGTGGAGACCCTCAGCTCCTTCTGTGCCTTGAAAAGCCACAGATTTAGAAGACTCAAAGGTCAATGCAGGTGGGGTAAAAACATTCCCACAACACTTGGCAGGGAAGAAAGTAAAACAACTAGAAGGCCATCAATAAGGTAACACTGACCCTGCAGACAGTCCTATTTAACCAATTCTCAGGGACAAACAATTGAGCTCAGAGCCATCAAGCTGACATTATTGGTTTATGGAGTCACTGTCTCTGCTGAAGTTGCTGAGTACATTTGCTTTCCAGTTTACAATGCCATGTTTCATTTTAACAACTACACCATCTTGTCTGTACACTCTCTCTATGCCATATCAGCAGACCACGTGCCCCTGGCCAGGGGATGCTGTTGCAGTGCCTCAGCTGGGTCTACACCAAAAATGACACTGCTCAAAGCCACAGTTTGACTACATTGATTCTTCAGAGCAGGTTACAAATTCCCTTCCTCACCTACCACAAACCATCACCTTACTCTTTCCTTTGACTAAACTTGGGGGTTCTGGGGGGAGCTGTGGGTAATTAGTTGGTTGTTTTCACAGATGGGGTAAGATGGGGAGGAAAGGAAGAAGAACACAAAAGGAAAAAGATTCTACTACCTGCTTTCCTGGTCCCCAAGTATCCAGGATCTTCTCTCACTGCGACAGCAGTTCTCATTCCAGTGTGCCAATGCCTCTGTTCTTCATTAAATCCCCTTTATATACCCATAGAATCACAGAAATCACAGAATAGTTTGGGTTGGAAGAGACCTTAAAGGTCATTCAGTTCCAACCCCCTTCCATGCACAGGGAACCTTCCAATAGACCAGTCTCCTTCAAGCTCCATCCAGCCTTGTTTGTATGGGTTTTTCTTTTTGTATTCTGGGATTATTTCCACCCCTAACCCCCCCAACCTTGTCTGGTAAACAGATGGATGTCACAGGAATGAAAAGCATGAAATGGAAGGACTAACCAAAACTGAAATGCAGCATTATGCACAGCAGCTATGGAGAAGAAACAATGCTATATCACTGGCTGTTACTCAGTCAAGAGTGGTTAATGAGTTCATGCTATTTAACCACCTCTCCAGAATGGGCATCACAGCTTGAGGAATGCAGATAGAACGCTAAGATGATTGAAAATGAGGAGTGGGAAGGAAATAAGGAAGCAAAAACTGATTTAATGTCCTTTCTTGCCTTCAGAGACATGACATATGGCACAGTTGTCCTAAGTCTGAGTCTAAAATATTTATTTTTAATTCACTGAAAAACATCCTGACTGAGCAGCAGGAGTCCAAGTGACACACAAAATTTGCCATCATTTGCTAAAGCAGAGGAGGAGCTTGGTCCTCTGTGCTGGGATTGCCAGGTCCAGCAAGAACATCCAGCTCAGGAACTCAGACAGCTCTGCCTTTAGAAGTGGCCCGAGGAGCATGTGCTTTAAGCAGCACCGGCCCCTTTTCACTTGAACCACATTTGAACTTCTTAGCAGTGAAAAATCATTCTGCCCTGTTCCTATTCCTCTGAGCAATTGCACAGCGGCCCCTCTTATTACTACATTAGTGTAATTTTGTCTCCGACATTCCCCCGAGAGGAATTACTCATGTCCTGCTATTATTTATTTTACTGCTAAGAGCCTATGTTTTAGGAGTAGTTTTAATTAAATACCAATCCTCCTCCTCCTCAATTAGGATCACCTTTATCTAGGTTGCTGTGCTTTGCATTCTCCAGCAGCAACACTTATTCCCTCTATCCCTCCTTTCATGGTTCTCTCTGGAACTCCAGAAAGTCCCCCTCTATCACCAAATCATATCAACCAAAATACAAGGTTTGACCAGATGTAAAGAACCATCCCAGGGAAGATAACCTGATGTTTAACACTGGTTATGCAGGATTCCAGTTTAAAATTATGTCAAGTGGCACTACCAAAAGCAGCAGTAGCAGCTTCCATAGCTCCCCAAAACCACAGGCTGCTCTGCTGGCCTGTCCACCAGTCCACGGCATGTGGCTACTACTGTCCCTTTCCAGTTTCCCTGCTCCTCTGAGGCAATGCTTGCACTTCCCTCACTCCCTGCTACCCTCTCATGTTGTGGTTTTCTTTGGGAGTTTGAAGTGCAGCATGGCCACCCCAGGTAAACACCTCTTCAAAGTCTTTGCTGTCCCTGGATAATGAATTGGGTCACAATGTATTCCAGACTTGGGAACACAGGATTCTTGGAAGCTGCCCTAGATTAATGGCTTAAGAGTTATTCATTCATGCTCCCCAAGTGACAGAGGCAAAACTGATGACTCCTGACTGGGAAGTTGGCAGGAATATCCTCAACTATTTTTACAGAGTGGAATCAAGCTGCAGCAACTACATCCAAGTGCGTGAGCTGATCCAGCGCCTGGCAGCACCAGCTGCAGAGACAGCACATTACACAACCACTGCTGGCACCAAGGCTCTCCTGGCCACCATTCCCTGCCTCAACATTGGGCACAGGTGCCCTTCCCCAGGCAACCTCACCCAGCCACTCTGCAGCCTGCCCAGAGCACAATTTCCCTCCAGGCACTGCTCAGTTCCCACCTTCTCTTGGGAAAAGAAGAGACAACTAAGTATTTTGACTTCACTCTTCACAGGCTTGACAAGGTTTTTTTCCCAAAAGTTTACTGACTACAGTTACTCTCCTAACTGACTACAGTTAGTCCTCTAACCAGAAGATGGTTTTGTTTTATGAGCACATATTTTTCCTTTTCCAGGAGCAAAATGGAACTGCATTCAAGTATTAGCACCGTTAGCAGGCCAAGAGAGTGTGGATGCTCTGCCCTGCACTTCAGGGCTCAGTAAGTGTCTTCCCTCCATGGCTCCAGCAGCTCTGCCGTACTCCTATCAAGGACTGTAATTTATACCCCACAATCTAAGCACACATTTCTCAGGCTGGAGGATTCCCAGCTAGGAATAGTTTCAGTATAAGGAAGGGATGCTGATGATCAAACATTTTTTAGGTGTTAGTAGGTTCTTTTCAGAGCCACCTCTGTACATTCAAGGTATGTTTTTCCTACCTTTAATAGGCTTTTCCTGCAGCTAGGACAAGCTCTCTACTACTTTCTGGCCTCTCAACCAATAGTTTTCAACAGCAATAAACTGGTTGTTCAGGTGTCATTCAAATTAAAAAAAAAAAAAAATCTTATCTCCTTGGTCTTGGTTTCAACAGCATTTCTTCAAACAATGCCAATTAAAAACCTTTAAGTCCAAGTTCCCAAGGCAAGAACCATCTTCACTTTGCCTCCTACAGAACAACAAATAATCTAGTAATGTTGAAAACCACTAAATTAATAAACCATAAGCTGATGTCTATTTACTAAATTTTACTTTCATTCATCTACTGTTCTTTCAATACCCATAACTCTATGACTTAAGTATATGTTTAAGAGGCACAGTCCATGGCATTTAGCCACCATTAGAACACAGGCAGTGTTAAAAACATTGTCCCTCATTTTTATGGCTTCATGCTTCAGAATATTAGCTCTTATTGGCTGGTTTTTCAGTCTAAAAAGGGAGTACCAGAGACATAATACATTTACCTGAATTCTACAAACTGGAAAGGCAACAAAAATACAGAAGTAATTTCAGTTTCAGTGTTCAGAATGCTGAATCCTGTTGCCCCATCTACCTCCCACAAAAGCAGGCTTACCTTGAAAAAAGATCCCGGAGAAATACTTTTGGAGTGAATTCAGTCCCTTCTTCCTTCTGACTGCAGGTTGCTGCTTGTCTTAAGCACGGGAAACATCCCTTGCTTCAGGCAAAAATTCTCAGCAATTTAGTCTTAAAGCTTCTGCAGAAAACTCCTCCTGCACATGCAGACCCCCCCGGCTCCAGCTGCTTCCTCAGCAGCACTGCCCCGTGCCAGTTGCTGGGCAGTGATCCCAGTGCTCCCACCCCTATTCCCGGCAGGCAGTACAGGTGGTAGCACAACTCCGGGAAGGTTAAACAGCCTCACAACCACCAATTCCATTGAAGCCTCGCAGTTCCAGCTGAGGAGATCTCATTGCAGACACATAGCCTTGTCAGGATGCTGGGATGCAGTGAGTCAATGTTTTCTGGGACCTTTTTTTATCATGGGCTGATGCTGTGAGCTCAGCAAAGAGGATGGCACAGTGCCTTGAGTGGCATTTTGCACAAAAGGCAAGAGCAAGATACTAATCAAGATTCTGGTGTGTAGAGACTCCATGCATTTTCCCCTCAACCAAGCCTAGAAATCACAGGCTTAACATCACACTGGGGTGGGGAGAGAGCTACAGACATAACGGAGCCTTATGCTTCGAGAATCTCTGATTAAAGACTCTTATGCCCTGTAAACTGCAGGCCACAAGTAGCACATACAATTTTATTCCATCACAGACTTCTTTCTCTGCGTGGGGAGCATTGCCACGTCCTTTTGTGGATGTCAGGACTCTGGGCAGTGTGCTGGTCTTGCATAATTTGCCTGGGTCCCATGTAATGCAATTTCAAAAATTGCAAAAGCTAATACAAAGTCGACACTTCTGCAAGCTAGGTTTCAGCAACAGTTCTCCTGGCACCCTGAGAAGGAAGGTAAACTGTTCTAAGGCTTCAAACTTCATAGGGATGTAAATGAGGACAGATTTATTAAGCTGATTGAAACAGCTCATACTGGCTGAAACTCTGCAGCTGTAACCATTATGTTCCTGATCCTTGAGTCCCAAATGCAACCCAGCAGAATCCAATGCTGTAATCAAAACAGCAAGTGCCATGGCTTCTCCCCACTGCAGTTGGTTTAGAAATCAACACCAGCAGGGCTGCCAGAGAGGCAATTAGGTATTTTCTATAGGTACCCTGATAAAGAAGCCAGTTATTTACAGCTTCCTGGCACATCAGTTACTTTAGTATTTCTTACACAACATTCAGAAAAGAGAAGCACTTTTTTTTTTTCCTCCCAGATAAAGGTGTTGTATCCAAGAGCCAATTCATTTTTCTTGCTCTTGGAGTTGGCTTCTATTTCCTCACCTGGATAACCACAAGCACATTTTTGTGAACATTAGGTAACAAGAAAGCCTGCTGCTAATTCTTCCTCATCAGAGCCTGGGGAAAAATCTGAGCTGTTGGGTGAAAGCTAAAAAAACCAAACAGAATAGATGGGAGGGGGAAGAGGAGTGAGAAATAATTCAAGAGTGAGTCAGTCATGCTCCTCCTGCTTAGTCACCTGTAGTTCTCCTCTCCAGCCACACTGGAGATTGAGAATAAGATGCCTGCCTGCCTTCCACCTACCTCCTCCTGACAAGGCCTTGGAAAAAGAGATAGGGCAGAGTTTGGGGAACCAGCCACTAGAGATGCTTGTTTTCCAGAGTAACAGAGCTGCCAGTAGCCCTTTTGTTTGTTTCCCACCTGTTTTTGTTGCCCCTGCGCTATTTTGCAGTTAAATCATCTTGATTCAACCTGATCATCTGCTGGTCTGAGTTCCTCTGATGGTGCCCTGCAGTTTTGACATCGTAGGGGGTTGCCATGGAGAAGAGGATGATGTCATTGACACAAAAAACACTGAAGTTAGAAATACAACAGGAACCGAGCTATTTATAAGAGCTGCTTCTCTTCCCCCACTCTTTGCTGAGGTGGGTGGAAGCAAAGGCAGCAGCTCCATTCTTGATGTTTCTGTCAACAAATCTCAGAAATGAATTCTCTTGTCAGAAAATATCCCAAGCCTGTGAAATTACTGAATGCTGTCAGCTTCTGGACTTCATTCATTAGAGCTAGATTTATCTTTCCAGCTCCTCACTGGGTTTGAGGTTAAATAACACTCATGTTTGTAGAGTAACTTCTACTCTGAAAATCTGCACAGCATTACTGATACAACCACCTCTGGAAGGAAAGATGTGTCACAAAAACAGAGGGGACAGAGACCTTGGTTTATGTAAAGGCTTCATACTGCTTATAACCACTCAGTAATAACTCATGGAATCACAGATCAGCCTGAGCTGGAAGGGACCCCCGAGGATCCTGTGACTGTTGGTTTGGCCTGGCTATGTGGGGTGCCATTGCATATCAACACAACTCTCACAGAATGAATGTTTAGTGCATGTAAAAACTGCAAAACACAGAGGAGAGAAAAGGAAGATTAAGAACATAGAGAGGAACAAATATAATAACTTTAGAATGCACTTGGAATAGGAGAATGGTTTAAGAACAGGACAAGCTGTAGCCAGTTCCACTCACATATAGTACTAATCCAGGTTGGCTGTTTAGGAATAGATGCAAATAAGGCAGAACAGTCCAGTGCCTTTACTGCACATCAAGGAAGCACAACAATAAGTGATATCCACCACTGAATCCTGCAATATTCCAACTTTTTTTTTTCCTACAAAATGGTTCCTGAGTGAATGATATATATATATATAAAAGTATTGCACTACACAGTACATTACTAGTTTAGCTTCAAAGAACTACAAAATTCGAGATATAGAAAATTAAAGAGAATCCAAAGCACCAGGAGAAAAAAAAAGGTCAGCTCAGGCCTAGAAAATGAACATTAACATTTGTCTTTTGTCAGCATTGTATCACCCAGCTGCTGCTCCTGGTTGGTAAATCACACTTCCATACCAGCTGGAACCATGAGGGCAATAATTAAATAGCTTTGGATCGTAGTTATTACAAAAGGTAAGTAGGGAACAAACTTTTCTAGAAAAGTTCCAACTAAAGGAACAACATTCTTCCTCAGTCTTTACTGAATGACCTTGATAGTCATAAGTTGCTTAATAATTTAAACTAATATAGAAATGACACCTTCATATTTCTAAGCTTCCAAACAGCATCCAGCTTCTGCTGGATTAACCAAGCAGAGGGGAAACAAGTGTGAAAATAGTAAGAACCAAAAGAATGAAACTGTTAAAGGAGATAATATTCCTTGTCAAGCTTTAAGTGTGATCTGTCTAAGCACAGGCACATCCGTGTGACTGCAGCACCCATGGCCCAAGGCTAAAGGAAAGACTCCAACCACCAACTCCCCAGCCCACAGGCAAACACCTCATTTCGAATAAGAACTCAGCTTTTATACATAGAGGCACCCTTGGGGAAATCACCGGGGTACAGCAGGGAGCGCTGCACCTCAGGGGCTGCACTATAGCCCAAATGCATTTTGGAATATTAATTGGGAAATCAGCAGCAGAACATAAGACGCAGAATTATTTGCTGATGCTCACGCAGGACAGGTGATTTGTCTTCTTTAAATAACAGAATCATTAAGGTTGGAAAAGTTCTCCAGGAGTCCACCCAGCACCTCCAAGTTCACCACCAAACCAGGTCACCCCCAAGTGCCACCTCTATATATTATTTTAATCCCACCAGGGACGCTGACTCAACCACCTCTAATTAAAGAGTGCCCCCAAAGTCCCATAAGGATGGAGATTCTTCTCAGCCCTTTTTGTTGCTCATTTATTTACAGAAGCATTTTTATACTGTCTTTCACAGCAGTACCTAGATTAATCTTTATTTGGCCCTTTTAATTTTGTCCCTGCATAACCTCACAACATCCTTATAGCTCTCCTGAATTGCTTGCCCCTTCTAGTTTACTCTGGAAAAAACAAAAATCTTAGTTTATTCTGTGAAATCATTTTATCTGGTGACACAAGATCAAGCTTACACTTCTGATAAGGTACCAGTTATCAGGGGCATCTTTCTCTTCTGAGGTTTTCTTAATCTTTCTATTGAACACAGACTCAGGCTGGAAAAGTCTCAGATACATATAATCCGAGTGCACTTACCTGATAAATTTTAGGATTCCCAATTATCTCAGAGGTAGGATTTTAAATCTACAAATCACATACCTTTGAAGACCAGCAGATGATGAGTACTCCCCACCTTTCCTCAAACTTCCTTAAAACGATCTCTTCAGATGTTAAGTGAGCAAATAAAGTGGGCTTCAGAGCTCACAACTAAGTGCCTGCAGGTGGTACCTTAAAAAGCAATTAGGTTCTGTAACATCATTGGTCATCCACTCCACAGCCACTAACGAGGTAACCTGGACCACCTGTATTTCACAGGTGTGAGCAATGACCTTCATGAGCCCTTGGAAGGTGGAATCAACTCCAGCTGCATCTTCCACAGCTTAAGGAGAAGAAAATGGCTCACACCAGCACATTTAATGAGCCTCCATTTTCTCACCTTTAGCATTTTGGGTGCTCATTGATTTCCTGCAAGTATTTCTTCAGCTTTCAGCTTAACAGAGTGGACATTACCATTTGCTTCTTTCAATTTCTGAATCAAAGCAGCTGAAGCTCACAGGTATCTTCCAGACATCATTCTTGTATCTCTGGTCAAGTTTTGTTCTCAAGCAACCTGGTACAACCATGATTCATCACATTCCTGTTTTCTTTTGTGCACTTCTATTTATATAATAGGCATTAAAATTTGCTATAGCCCAGATTCCATCACTCTATTTTCTAGTGATAGCCTCATTAGGACTTCTACATCTGGCTGTCACACAATTTCATTCTACCCTCTACCTGGTGTGGAACATCTTAAACATGTGGAAGACATCAGGATTCATAGATCCTGTTTTTCCCTCAGAAAATGTTAAGGCAATTTACATCTCCAAACTTCCTGTGGGCAAGGCTTGTGTGTCTCCTACTTCATGACAAGTCTATGGCAATCCCAGCCTGCAAGGTCACAGAGCATCCATGTGTTACACAATGATTCAAAAAGTGATGCTCATGAAAAGCTTGTTTAAGGTTGGAGGCAGAGTTACTTGAACAGACAACAGGAATGTCTAAAGAGCTTCCTGAGCTCCTGCTACACATTGGTGCAATCAGCTCATGGCATAGGGGGGAGGCAGAGACTGACCTGTGCAGCATAGAGGCAGAGTTCCATCAAAGCAGAAGTGGGAACAAACATCAGAAGAGATGACTGCTCATTCTTGTTATACCTGCTTGCTCCTCTTCATTATTTGTGTTTATTGCAGAGAAATTTATAATGCCATTGGGTGTTTCTTATCTTACAGTATTGGGGGGCAGTTTTGTATTGTCTGGGATGTACATGAAGAGTAACTGATCATGGGCAGCCATATTAGAGAAGGAACACACTTTTTGTTTAGAGAGAAAACATGCCAAGTCAACAAAAAAGTTATAGTGGAGTATTGCAGCTTAGATTTAGATCTCATTAGATTTAGATCTCTCTCTTTAAGTAAAGATAAATAAGTTCACTTACATATTTTAAAGACCTGAAGAACAGATTTCCTTTACTGAACTTCTGCTGAGAGCTCTTTTCTCTCTTCAGCCTGTTCTCAAAAGCTCTCTGTGTGATTTAGAGTGAAGTTGTTCTGTACTGGCTACAAACACATCTTGTCTGAGAAGTCCTTGGGATGACTGATACTTTGTTAGGAGCCTTCTCTTCCTAATCTACCTGGTATTCAGCTCAGTGCTGCAGGATATAAACTGGAAAAAGTTGCAAGTGAGAGCATAGCAAGTGAGATTCCCCAGATTTTGTCTAAAAGGCAGTTTGAGGATCAGCAAAAGCAAACAAATTTCAGTTAAACAAAAGAACAAAAACTCCATCTTTTTCGGGCTAGCAGAAGTCAGCTATGCATTGGACTCCTGAGTGCTCTACCTGTGATCTTGGCTCTAAACTCTGCTTAAAAATAGATCATTGTTTATCTGCTAGCTCAATAGATGACTAATCAATGTACTACAAGAAACATTATTTAAGGCATAATCGACCAAAATAAATTCTTCAGCAGCAGTTTACATTCAATATTAAAGCTGGTCTACCAGGGCATTTAGGTCCTAAACCTGAATTAGAGGAATACATAACCCTCTCAGAGAAAGTGTAAAAAAAGACATGAATCTGTGAGAGCAAAAAGAAAACAGGCCAAAGCAAGAGGAACAGTGATGGAATATGCAGAAAAAAAGCAGGAAAGAAGGTGGCTTGAAGCAATGTGGAAAAGACAAAACTGAGTTCCACCCCAAAATTTGGAGATAACACAAAAGAGGAGAAACCAAACAGAACCATGGCTGGAGAATTCAACTAAATGAAAAAACACAACCAATTTGGCTTCTTAGGGAGAAGAAATTGCTAATGGTGCAGTTATCTACTCTCACTTTCCTGTGTGGGAGAAGCTACAAGGAAGTAAATCCCAAGTCCTAGAAGTTTCCCTACAATTCAAGTACACAGTACCACCTTGGGTTTGGATCCGGTAAATTCTGTTGTCTTGAATAAAATGAAGCCTTTGTACTGATTTCACAGTAATGGATATATAAAAGGTTAACACACATGACTATCCACAAAACCTCCCACAAATGCCTGCCAACACCTCACTTAGGGCCAACAGAGATTTCAGGGATGCTCAAATCCAGTCAGGAACTCCAGCCCTTGAGAAAGTAAACAAAACTCTTGCCTTAAGAAGAAAAAAGGTTTATGTGTGCAGCTTCTCCACTCGTAACTCCATCTAGTGCTTCTTGTGACAACTTTCTACGAGAGCACGTTCCAGTAGAATCATTCAAGTTGTACTCAAGTGTCCAGGAAATCCCATGTGGTTATGAAAGCTGCCACCAAATGAGGAGCTTTTGCATCCAGCAGCCACAAAATATTCCCAGTCACGCAGCAGCACTCCTGCATGGATTCTAAATGAAGTCTTTTGAAACCATTTGATAGCAATGTTAAATATGACACTCACTACCAAAACACAACTTTATTGATTAAACAGTAAATTAAAGACCAACTGAATGCAGAACAAAGACATTTCAAGAGTGTGGTGCAAGTTAGGTGTTAAATTTTCAAAGAGCTGTACAAGAAGGAGAAGCGGCAGTGGAGACAAACTGCTCCATACAGAAAGGTTCATGTAGAGGCTCAGGAGGTTTTCCATGCGCTCAGGCAATAGAAACATCCTTGAGCAAGTCTCATGTGAAGTATTGCAGAAATGGCTCCAATCACTCTCATGTTTACATTTGAAAACATAAGAAAGCAACAACAAATTCTTCTCTAGAATACAAAATGTGTTTGTCTTCTATGAAGTCAAGTTCACCAGGAGGAAAGTTTCTCCCACAGCAGCTAAGGTCAACAAGAGTCTTTCTTTGAAAGAGCTGTCAAACATTTCACTGATTTCCTCTCTCAACTCCCTCAGCAGAGGTACTGTGGACTTACCATCTGCATTCAGAATTCTCTCAAAAAGTTTGCTCCAGAAATCACTGTCAGGGGTCCTAAAACAAATAGAACAGTGTTCAGTGGAACAGTACACACACACACACACACAAGTCTTATCAAGGTCTCCATTTATATTCAGCACTAAACATCCTGGGAGAACCACACCTGAAATAATAATTTCACTCACATGAGTAAACAAAGGAAAGCTAGGAATGTATTGCACACTTTATATGTATGGACCCCATTCTCTTTCTCCAGTAAGTTTCTGGATAGTAACTACACAGTCTGTGTAGTTACTGTATAAACACCAACTGTTGATACAGTTACCCCTTCTAGAATACCTGGCCACTACCACCATTCATACTAAGCCATGGCAGTTTTAGTTTAGAGGAATTATCAAGAATATTTTTGAACCAAACAACTTGGGAAACTCCTTTAATAAATAAAGGGCAGAAGTAAATCTTTCTTAGCCACTTGCAAGCTAAGTTAACAGGCAATATTAAAGGAAAGCTTCAAGGAAAAAAAAAAAAGAAAAAGGTGGTTTAGAGCCAAGTTTTGCTTCCTTTTTTTCCCTGCCTTCCATCTGCCAGAGTTCTGTACAGATAACATTTTGGAGATAATTAATAAATCCCCCCTCTCCCAGATGTACCCACACAACATGAATAAAAAGGTTAAGTGACTCATTTAAGTCTCAGAAAACTGATATTAGAGCAAACCCTTTGTTCTTCCATCTTGCACTGCTATTGACTACTGAAGCACTTTCCTCCCTCAAGCAAGGAGCTATAGTGGCTTTGAAACAAATTATCTGCCTCTGCTTTATCGAAGTGACTCACAGAACAGCAGCAGCCAGTCTCAGAATGAATCCAGCCTGTACTATTTCACTGGTAACTCTTACATTTGCTAAAATAATTAAGTCAATGCAGAACCTAGCCAAGAAAAAATATGCAAGACTTGAGTCCATTTTCTTTGTGGGATTAGATGAGCAAGAGGTGTGGCAGAGGAGATGAAGTGTTGCTAAGGAGGTGTAAGGAGTTCTGAGTGACAAAAATAGTCCTAAAAATTCAAGTGCAGCTTCTATATCCTGCCTCATATAAACCTGCACAGATAACGTTTCCCAAAATAGTACAGTGAATACAGAAAAAAAAAAATCACCATGGCTATTCTTTAATAATGGTAAAACCCCTCCCCTGAAAAACAGGCTGTCAGCATTATACTCGGAGATGAAAAAACCAACTTGATCAGAATTTACATTCTACCTTCTCCTAAATCTCTACCACAATTTTTCAGTGTTTGCCATTCGTTCTGTCACCTTTTAAGTGGGTTCTCTTTTATTGAAAGCCATTGATCTTGGAAGAAAAATGTTGTGCTCTACCCTGCAACTCCTCACTGCTTCAGTATTTTGCTGAACTGGTAGTAAAATCAGTAGCTCTTGCAGTCATTCTGCTACATCTACATTTGTTTAATAAAAATAATTAAGTTGTGTTTAAAAAGCTTTCTTAAGATAAGAGGGTCATGGTTGTGGTATTTAACACCAGTCAGCCTTCTAGTAAGAAGCCTTCTTTCTAGTTGCCAATACCTGAATTCTCTGAACCTTTTTTGAGGAGGGCTATTCTGCCAATACAATCCTTAAGGGAAAACAAACAAACAAAACAAAAAACAAAACAAAAAACAACCCCCAAACCAAACCACCAAACAAACTCAAATTAATCTCAAAGAAATAAAAATATCACTTTCTACATCACTTGGAGAACATTGAGCACAAAGGACAGAAGCAATGTCATCTTTACAAAAGCAGAATTACAAAAAGCAATAAGTAGAAGAATCCTGTGTCTTCAGGGGTGTTCCAAGTGTCACCAGCATGTGTGGTTGTATGCAAAGGATGAAGAGCAAAACTGATCTCCATCAGCTGACTCTTCTCCCAGGGAATACTTAACTGTGGAGCCTCTTCTGGTGGATGAAGGCTCCCTGCAGCAGTGAATTTTCACTTGTCACAGATTACTTGAAAGCTTCAAACTGACTAGAGGAAGTGCCATCAATCCATAAGAACCAGACAGACTAAAAGATCCAAGAGTGAATGGAAATGGATTCAGTGCAAATTCCTTATTTCCACATAATGAAATGCCTCATTTACACTGTTGATAACAGACTTCAGTACAATGTGTAACTAAAGCACCTGTGCAGACATTTCTTGGAATAACTGATATTGAAAAGTAAGTATAGATGATGAATGATAAGTCTACAACACTTTCATAAGCAAAGCAGAAGAGAGGGGAAAGGAAATTTCTTATTTGTACTCTGAACTCCCAAATTATGAACTGATGCACAAAGGTGAGAGAGAAGCCATAACAGCTGTTTTCAGCTTCACAGAACTTGTGCCCAGGCTTTACCTTCTTCCTGCTGTGTCTCCTTTAGCCCTTCACAGGTCTCACTCCTCAAGTCTCCCTCCAAGTTCTACCTCAGCCCAAAATCCTAATTTTTTCAGTCCTGTGTCCCCAGCCTTGACAACAATTCCTTTCCAATTCGATGGCCAACAGATAGCCAGCCCTATCCTTCCCAACTCAGACGTACTATTCCTCCTGCTCCAGTTATCCAGACAGTTACTGCTCTTTTTCCCATACCCACATCCTGATCAGGTCTCTGACACCATGTCCCAGGCTTCTCAACTCAGGCCTTATGTGGCTTCATCTGCAGTAGCTCAATTTATTCTCTTGCAGAATTAAATTAAGGATATCATAGTAGAAAGCCAGATATATACCCAGTAAAAAAAAAAAAAAAAAAAAAAGGCATTTTTTCCTCTGTACACAGCTTAAGAAAATTGGATTTTTTCCAAAGGCTGAATACAACAAACTGGGAGATGTAAGCAGTGCAGGTTGCTAGGGAACTGGACAACTCCCATGCTGGTAGTAGGTTTTCTTAAAGCAATGGTCCTAGGAGTGATCCAAGATCCTCAGTCAGATAGATACCTGTTCAGCAACTGCTGTCATGAGTGCAGAGTTCTGGAAAATCCTTATGAAATGCCAAGGCAGAAACACCTGCAGTATGTGCCTAACAAAATGCACAAGTGTTCAGTCTAAGAACAAAGGGCACGGGAAGGCAGAGCAGACTTATAGCCAAAACACGCAGCTAAGAGAGAACAGTAGAATTTAATACCTGAGACAAACAGCAGCTTCCAAAAAGCAGCTGTTTGCACACCTGCATCTCAGCTGACAGTTTTAAACTATTTTCTTTGCTGTACAAGTGCACTGTTTCTACAACTGTTAGACCCTGCCATCAGTGTCTTAGTAGAATAATAAAAAAAAAGCCAGAAAGCCAAACTAATCCATTTCTGAGGCAACATGCTCATGGGGTCTTTGCCCCCCTCACCCCCCACCCACTTACAAACTTCTCCAAGCTTAATCTGTAAGGTGCAGAGAGACTAAGCCAATCTCATCTGAAAGAATGGAAAAACCAAAATCATCTCAACTGGATTCTTCATATTCAACTCAAAATTGGCTCCTACACAGCACTGAGGCTACACGTGAACAAGTCCAAAAACATCACAATTTCAGGCCCCACAAAAGTAACACTTTTTGGCAAAACCAGCCCCAAGCTGTTGCACGTTCTAAACTCTTAAGATAGTATGGTCTAAGCTCTGAAGATAGCATCACTATAAAGAAGATAGAGTTAGATATCTCTTGTTTCCCAGCAGCCCCCTCTGCAAAATGACTTACTTTGATAAATTTTGGCTGATTTTCCAGATGGAATTCTCCTGGTAGACCTGGATATGATCCTCAAACAACATCAAATGGACTATATCTGCAATGCCAACCAAGTCCACCTGTAATCACAACAAACATCACAAAGTTCAATGTCTATCACTTTCTGCTCTTAGTGCTTTCACACATTTAAGTCAGAACTATCTTTGCACCAGGATCTTCCAGAGACCTGTTAAGCACAAAAACTTCAAAAGGTAAAATTCTTTTTTCATTGTAGGTCTCTAAATAAATACAGTAGCTACTGAACGGCACTGCTAATCCTTTCACTTAATGCCAAATATTCCATTGGATGCAAAATTCTCATTATTCAGAATTTATTGATCAGAGCTTTCCACAGTACTTGTAAATTTTAGCTTAAGAAAATGGGTTTTGTAAAGGAAACACAGAAATTAAGGTGTCCTACTAAATACAGAACTCACCTGATAAGGAAGAGAACTTTCTGCCAGAAGCTGTTGTCCATGAGGGGTCTGAGCTGTGGGAAAGTTGTAGGGCAAGCTGACTCGAGGCATTACCCTCAAATCCAGACTGTGAGAGAAATCCACAATCTTCAGAGCATTTGGCACCTCCTCGTTGGAAAACGCATCACAGATCCTGAGCAGAGAGGAAGCACATGAGGAAGAAGATGATCCAACAAACTTTTTCTTTTAGAATGAAGTTTAACAGCATAGTGAAGGTGAGTCTTAGCCATGTCAATGCTCCCCTCTGATGGCTGCTGTCAGAACTACTGTTGCAAGGGCTGCCCTGGATGGCAAGAGCTCCCAGCAGGGAGCTTAGGGATGATGCTGCTGTCTCCACAGTAAGCAATAGGGAATAATAAAGGGTTGGAGATAATGCTATTTTTGTATTTGTCACAGTTATCTGAAACAAAGGTTGTGGACTGTGGGAATAGTGTGATGCCTTTTCACTGGTCCTGACACAGGTGATAAAAAGGGGTTACCTTTGTAAGGATCCTTATAAGGGCACAACACACTGTATGATGTGTCAAAGATGCCCACACAACAAATCAGATACAATTTTTATACGTTTAGCAAATTAGCATAACTGACAAGAATCCCCAGTTAGAGATACAGGTGATGAGGTAATTCCCCCCCGGTTCTACCCTTTCTGAATAATCCCCCTTGGATAGCAACTCAACCTTGTTCATGAAAAGGTGTCTCAAAGAGCTGGTTTTCAACCTGGGCTCTCAGAGAGCCTAACCTTGGAGCCATTGGGAATTTATTTTGTCTTTCTGTCTGATAGAGTAGGTAAAATTAATGCAATATATTAGCTACAGAGCTACAAAGATACAAACAAAGAATATAAAGAACAGGTAAAAGCAAAAAGGCGAGATTCAATTTGGCATCAGTGTAAGGTTTTGCACTTCTCCATCTCCTAAATCTCTGAATACTTGATACAAAAAGTAATTAAGCTTGATAATACTTTCACAAACTTTTCCTAGTCTGCAGATGAGGGAGGACAAACAGGAAGGGCAGGGAGGAGTATCTCTATCAATGACTGCCAAACCAACAATATCCACACATCACAGCTGTCACTACTACTCTTCTTACCTATTTGTATGCTGTAAGCTTATTTTCTAATTTATACTATGCACTTGTCCTCTTGCTATCTGAAAAACCCCAAACCATTATCTTAACTTTTTGGCAATTGTTTGTTTTGCATTTGCCACAGAGAAATCCAGCAGGAGTATCCAAGTCCATCAAGCCACTATTACATCAGTGACATCCAAAATAAGGGACAGCACCCTAAGGGATGTGCAAGACAAACCATTGTAGGATGTGAAGAAAATATTGGAATTTGCACAGTGCAGGTGTGTGATTTATAAATAATTATGTAAATAAGTTATTAATAAAATAATCACAAAGAAATTATAAGTAAAATGTATTGGGAACATGCATGTTATAAGACAGTAGGCTCAAAGTAAATTTAAATTTAATAGCTATTTTTATCATATCAGTGATAATTAAGAACAGCCCCAGTGAATTTATGTAATGGAATTATATCTGATTCATTAGACATTCTGGTTACTGGCTTGCCACTAATGCCTGAGGTTTTTAGCTTTTATATATTTTTCATGTATTTGTAGCTTTGTAGACTGTTTAATGCCTCAGTGTAACTTTCAGAACTTTTCCAGCTTTCCTTCTCACAATGAACAGGCACTTATCAACACATTCCTAAAATTTTCTTATGTCTTGCCTGTTACTTTTCCAAAAACATTTTATTTTGCACCACCTAAGCACAGGCATAATAAAGGTAGGGGAGGAGGCAGAAGCCAGGGAGGAGATTACCCAGACAACTGCTCATCTCATTGGACAATATTGGCCAGACATTCTAATTGTGTGATCTTAGCAATTGTAAGGATTGAATTCTGAGCACCCTTTTTGCCATGTTGTGTACCTGAAGGCTTCCAAGTAAAGCTTTGCTTTTACACTGTCATTCTAACATGGTCTGGAAATGTTTGTGTTCTATTTCCAGGCATCACCACACTTAGTTCACAGATCACATTCCAAGGGATACATGACATGGGAAAGAGCTTAAAGAAGAAAATTAGGTCTATCATTAAGGTACAAGCTGGGCTGCAGAGGAAGGTGAATACTTTTTTTAAGGTATCTGGATATTCCAGTTCCATCTGCCTTATGTCTTCTCATTTCCTGGGTTTCAGATATGTAAAGGCAAGTTACAAACAACATTGAGTTAGTGGACCAGAACCTTAGTAGAGCAGAAACTTAAAAGCACATAATAGCAAAACCATTTTGTTGAGCATAAGTTTTACAACATCAGTGTATGCTATTTCTACAGGAAGGTTTATTCCTAAATTAAGTGTTTTCACTCTTATCAGAATACATTGGAGCCTAAAAAAGCCCCTGGACTGCAAAATCAGGCCTGTTTTGCCAGTGGGCAGGTTCAGCACAAGAGGCACAGAAACCAGCTTAAGGAACAGTGTAATTTTGTATAATGCAAGACTAACACAAGGAGAAGCTCAGCAATTCACCTCATCATTGCTACCAAAGACTGCCTACAGTGATTGAGATAGAGCACCAGTGACCCTAAGGTTTCACCATCCTCCAGAGCCCCACAGCAGCTGGGGTCTCCTGTCCCAGCCAAGCACTGGAGAGCCCCTCCCAGAACCGGGAATTCCTATGGGTGCATCCACCCACAGGCAAAGAGGCTTCTGACTGTGCTGGGACAGCACCCAGCTTGGGCAGTGGGCAACAAACAAGCTCACACCACTTCCAGTGCAGGAACATCAGGGATCAGTCTCCTCCTGGGCTCCTCCCAAAGCCTGGCCAGGGCTCAGGGAGTAACCCAGGGAGTTGCCTTTGCTCCTACACCCCCAAACCCAGGTGTGGCCTTATCTGGTTTCTAAATACAGGAAGGTGAATACATGTTTCAATACTAAGTGGATACATAGATCATACTGCTAATGGTTCTTTGTTAATGAGTGGATGCAAATATAACATTGGTTGGAAGGTTCATCTAGAGGTCAGCTTTGGCTCAGGGCCTGTTGTTCAGGCCTAGGTACTTCAGTACACCAGCTCAATGGGAGAAGTTACATCAGCATGGGAATTGTAGCTGAAATGACTGTTCTGTACCCTCCCATATTCAAAGGCAGAGACAAACCTGTCTCCCAGAAAGAACACCTCTGGCCTCAGATCTCCATGGACAATCTCCGCTCTGTGCAGGTTCTCTACCACATGCAGAAGATCATGAACAATCAAGAGGGTGATTTCCTTTGTGATGAAGTTACGGTCACGGAGAACATCCTGAAAAGAGAATAAACATCTCTGTACCCTTCTGCCTTAGATTAGGTGAAATATTTATAGCTCACCTTTTGTTTAGTTGTTCATCTGTACAGAGGTAACAGTCCCACCATAAACTCAGTATAATCAGATTTTGCTCATTATCAGCCCAGGCAGAATTACAAGAACCGTAAGCTCTTATGAAACATTATTATCCAAAATTGGACAAAAGATCAGGAGGGGGAAATTGAACTGAAGACTGAAATCACTATTGAATTTCAGTCCTATCTGTATGCATCAATTCAAACAAAATGCACTTATAAGACTTACAGTGTGAATCATTCAGCAAGACATGAATTGCTATGACCTTGCTGTAGCTGACTGGAATGCAGTGAAAGAGGTCAAGTTAAACAACAGCTTTAGATGCAAATCTTGCTGTGGAATAACATGTGGCTCTTGGCTCCAGTCCTTTATGACTCACAAAGAGAGAAAATGTGAAAAATTGGTTCAAGATTGTCTCTGAGAAACCCATGATCTATGACTTAGAAAACCAACCCAACTGAGGCATTAACAGACAGCCCTGATTTGTACACAGATAAAGACCAGAGCATGTGTATTGCAGGATTAAACAGGAGCAGCTCTTCAGCAAGGAGCATAACACCACTCCAAACTCACTCCTGGCACCCAAGCAGGAGTTTGGACCCTCCAATTGTCCTTGGTTTGTCTGTACTGACCCTGAGTGTGAAGCAATTTGTATCCTTGTGCACAATGGCACAGCCATCCTGGTACAGGTAACAGCTGCAATTCTCACTGAAGCTCTGGTCAAAGTCAGAATCCAAACGCTTCTGCAGCTCAAGGGTGATATAAAAATCCCAAGGCACAGGCTGTGAATACACCTACAAGAAGGTATATAAGAAGAACATTTATTTTTGGAATAAAGTGAAAATGGCTCATTTTCATATTCTTCTCATCCTCTTTTCCCCCCCCTCCCACTTGACCAAAGAAGACATTTTTCACAGTCAGAAACTTCTAATCTATATCCACAGTTAGGAAGATGACTGAAGCAGCAAACCTCATGCATGGAATTCAGAAATTAAGAGTTTATATTAATGGATGGGATTTTACCAGTTCACATTTCCTGTACAATAACCATCATGTGTTACCTTTATTGCAAATCCCTTAGCATCCCACTGGAAAACGCATTCAGTTGGAATGGCAAAAAACATCTTGTACTCTTCATTGTTCCAGTATTCCATTTTGATGCAGTAAGTCTCATTTCCTGTGTTGAAAGTTTACATTTGTAAGCTGTCACAGTAAATAGCTGTCCCAAGTCATTCCCCACCTGCACTACATAAAACTAAGAGGGTGAATATGAACCATAATTCAAACCCGTTAGAATACACACTCTGCACTGCAAGGGTCTGGCACACCTACCCAGCTCAACATCTTTCTCAAGCTCCATGTGAGGCAGAGCTCCAGTCTCCAAGTGAAAATCTGGAGAAGCATCCAGTGATGACCGCACAGAACCTAAAAGCTTTTTACGTTGTTCAGGGCTCCACAGGAACTGAGACACATCATCCTCTAGGAAAACAAACAACATGAAGAGATGAGCTGAAATTGTATTAACTCTCTGTAACTTGGTTATATCTGTTAGTAAAAATAATCTGGATACTGGAAACTTTTGAGCCACATTCTGATTTACTTTTCACCTCTTAGCAAGTCAGCTCATCTCTTTCCAATAGCTCTGGGAAGTCAATGTGTCCCTCATCCTTACAGACTTTTATCGTGAGGTCTCAAGGGTTCTACTGTAGCATCAAGCAAAATGTATCTTTCACAAGAGAATGTGACTGTATCAAGCAAAATGTATCTTTCACTCTGAATTGTTTCAGCCACAGCAGATTTCAAACTCATTCTGCAAATCAACACTCCTTTCTAAATCTATGCCCAGAGCAAATGGTTAGTTTGGGGTTTTTACATTTTGGAGTTATGAGGAATTTAGTCCTTTGATTACAGCAGACATTTTATGTAAGAAAACGAAAACAAAGTTGGACTCCAACTCTGCTGCTCACTACAATGTTAAGAATTTAATAGCTTTTATCTCCTGGAAGACACCTGTAGGACTGGACTTATTTCCTTCATAACAGAACATAAGGTCATTCAATAGATGAGTTGATCTGTAAAAAACCAAGTGTTCACTCTGCTTGATCATCTGAGATAAAATACAAGAACTACATGGCCTCTACCACCTTCCCCCAAATGCCATGGCTGTAATGAGGGAGAACACGTTAAACTTTCATTGTACACAGGTAAGAAGCAGATTATCTACTGTTATCCACACTGATTTGAAAAGCATTGCAGTAAGTACTGCTCAGGAAGCAATTCTTTAAAGATCCAGCAAACAGTGTAGGCTGGAGGCTACAATGTGTGCCAAGCTTTTGCCATCACAAACCTAGGAAATTTACTGGCCTATTTTGCAGGAATAAACTGACAGACATCTGAAGTAATTTTTATTCTTTACACAGTATTAAGAATTACTGCATCCAGGGTGAGAGCTGCAGTTCAAGGGAGATGTGCAGAAATAAAGAAACAAAGCAACTGGAAAGATCCAAAGTTTAAGAAAGGACGATTAAAACATCTGAACAAATGCTTTCTCTTTTTTTTTTCTGAAGAGATTTTTCATCTTGCTCTAAAGTTTAGTACATATGATAAAAAACAAGACAAAGATCCATCCAAAATATCCCAGCTATTTCAGTGACATAATTTCTGATTGTATTTTCATTCCAAGTCCCAAGCATGCTTCATCATAAAAGAGTCTGCAGGCACATGAGAACATAACTCTCCAGAGTAGATACACTCAATTTGCAAATACACAATTCTAATAAAGCACCATAAACCAAATTCCATGGAGTTAAAGCAGGTTAAACACCTTGAACACCATCAGCCAACACACTTCTAATTACACAGCCCAAATTTTGAAGGCTTTTTCTGACCATTTCTGTTCTAACTGTAATCTAAATATTTAGAACAGAGAGAAATAAGGGTCTTTAACTAAAAGAAAAATAAGCAAAGAAAATGACTATTCAAGTACCAGCACTGTTTTCCCTCAATAGGAGTAAGAAGGATACTATGCAGCAGCACAAAAGTTTACAGCATAGTTAAAATGCAGATTTCAACCAAAATTATGCACTAGACTCCAAATTCATATTCTTTGCTTTCACAGTAGTAGCTTTGTCTCCAGTACATCAGGAGACACACAGTATGATTACAGAGAAAAAAATGAAGACAAAGCAAAACAAAGCTATCTTAGAAGTTATTACTCCCATCCAGTCCAAATTTTTAATTCTGGGATTTGGCCTCATTACTTCAACAGACTGCCTGCTTTACTACCCCTTAAGTAACTTCTCTGTCAGCTTAATATTGACACACTGTGGATGCTGACAAGCATCCTGTACTGCACCTCACTGCTGCTTCAGACAAGGGAGACAAGTTCAGTCACAAGTCATAGTAATGGGAATCACACAAAGCAGAGTGGGATACAGGAAGGACAAAAATCCCCACACTTAGTGACAGCTGCAAGTTATTTGTTGTGCATGAAATTCAGGTTAGTACTGACCAGTAACGTTTCCACCTCCAGAATCAGTAACTGCTTCAGCAGGCAAGCTCTGGGCCAGCTCCAGCTTCTCGCTGATCTGCAGGTATTTAATAGCAGACATTTGTGTAACAGAGGACAGAGAACCTCCTGAGACTGAAGAACCTGACGAGCGAGTATCTTCCAGGCTTGCTTCCATGATGGGGCTGTAAATAAAGCCATCAACTACTCAGACTACTCAAAGATACAAATTGTAGATAATGTCAACCCAGGGACAAGGAGAGGATACTGTGCACACCCAGATTTAATTAACATGAAGAAATTCTTTCCCATCTCTAGCAGAAAGCCAGAAATCATGTCAGAGCTTCATTTCAGTTTGGATGACTGATTATACTCAGAATCTTAGTCTACAGATGATTATTTTAATCTTCTCTTCCACCAAATTTAACCGCTCTGCTACAACAGAAGACATCCTGAATATTTATCAGTCCCATTGCTACAAAATTTCAGAGCTTTTACAGCAGTAAAGGGTTGGGTGAGAAATATCTCAACCTAATTATAATCAGCAGGGTTTTCAAGGAATCTCCTGCGTAAAAAACACCTTCAGCATGGTATTCATGCTTACATTGTAAGAGCCAGCAAATCCACCTCAGCTCTAGATTAATAAACTCCCATAGAACAGATGCTTTTTCTTCACAATGACAAAAAGGTTTTTCTTCTCACTGGCTTTTTTGTTCTGTGGAAGAACTAAACTACAAACACTAAACACATTTTATATAGTCAAAAGAAGTGCAGAAGCCTGTGAGTATAAAAGGTGATTCTGCTTTTCATATTTCATAATGAAGACAGAATGCATTTATTAATTTCTCTGCAAGTTATTGG
>VWYP01003839.1:398575-461650 GCA_013400435.1 Pycnonotus jocosus | reverse complement strand
CAAACGGCCCTTTCCTTCCTTTCCTTTTTTTTTTTTTTTTTCTAATTTTTTTTCCCTTTCCCCTCTCCGCCTTCTCCCGACTATAAATAGCTCCTGCGCGCCGTGCGTGTGTCACGTTCCCATTACGTGCGCCTTACGCTGACGCACGGGGGCGGTGCACTCCGTGACGTCAGCGCGTATCCGGGCCAAGCTATAAATAACCTTCCGGCGGTCGGTGCCAGTGGTGGGTTAGTGCTGCCGCTGCTGCTGTCGCGGGTGCTTCCCGCGGGAGCCACCGGCCCCGGCCGCCTCGCTCCCTTGAGGGGGGCTGTGTGCTGCGTGCGGACAAGCCCCCCCCGTACAGGCAGATCACTCCTCTGTGAGGGCCGTACTGTGCTCGGGCAGTAGGTGCTGCTGTCTCTGCCTCCCCCTTTCGCCCGGCGGCGTAACGGGTCCTGAGCGGTGGTGGTTCACAGCGGTTCACAGTACAGCATCATAAAATGTTAAAGGGGTTGGAAGGAGTTAAAAATCAACCAGTTCCTACCCCCCTGCCTTGGGCAGACACGTCTCCCACTAGATCAGGCCACTCAATGTCACATCCAACCTGGTCTTGAATGCGGCCGTGGATGGGGCGTCCCTGTCTGCCCTGGGCAGCTTGTTTCAGTTTTTCATAACCTCATAGTAATGAATTTTTCATATATCTAACTCAAAATTCCCCTTTTTCCAGTTTGAATCCATTACTCCTTGTCCTATCACTACAGCTCCTGATAAAAAGTCCTCTGGCTTCCATGTAGGCCCACTTGAGGTACTGGAAGGTTGCAGTGAGGTCTCCACACAACCTTCTCTCCAGGCTGAGCAGCCTCAGTATTCTTAGCATGTGTTCATAGACACACAAATGATTATGTGCCCAAGTGCTGGCTGTGAGTTGGTAATTCAGGAGCTGCTCTGCGGTCAGCCTGAGTCCATGTGCAGCCGAGATGGGAGGACACAGCAGAAGCAGTAACTTCAGTACTGCTGTTCTCTCTCTATCTGGAGATTCCAGGTAAGGTTACAGGGAATCTGTGTGTATTTTAGCTAGTTATTATAAACACAGGCGATGTATTCCCAGCTATACAATAGGTGTCTCAATAGGTTTAGTGCAGCCATCTCCCAAGGGGTAGGCAATCGTTTTTTTGGGTCCCTTTAGGTCCAGGAGAGAAGTGAATGTTTTCACAGTCTAGGCAAGTGCTTTAGCCAGTGGTCTGCTGTGTAGAGGTGGCTGTGATGGCTGGTCTCTGTGTGTCAGCAGGCACTGGGCCCCTCGGGGCTAGGAGTGTAGCAAGATAACTCATTTTGCAAGCAGCTGTGCTGGCTGAAGATGCAACTCTCCCCCAGCGATTTGCTGCCTTTCCTCTGCCAGAGTTACCGCCCCCATAGCTCTTGAGTTGATGTTGGATAAGTGAGCAGCTGGATGAACTGTACTAATACTGCCTGAGGCGCCCTGAGGAGGATTTCTGCGATCTCTCTTGCTGGCAGAGAATTGGACTTGGTTGTCTACGCTGCTTGTGACGGCAGCACTGCATGGCAATAATACTTATTGCAGTGATACTCAAAAGAAGATGCCTGCCTGTCACTTCAGGTGTTAGGACAACTTTCCTGTAACTGGGGTTCAGGGTGGGTACACAAATCCTCATGTCAGCCTGGTTCATAACATCTCTGGGTCTGTTTACAGCAGGGCTGTATGCCAGGTAACCTCTTTGGGTGAGAGTGTAGGCATGGGCAGCATGTTTGGCTTTCCTGTCTGGCCATCTCACTTGCATCCTAAGTGTGTAGAGCTAGGTTCAAAGATAGGCCTGTCTGAAAAATCTAGTGGAAAACAGTTCTGTAAAAAGAAATTCGATTCTATGCTCAGACTGTTGCTAAATAGTGTTAAAATGAAGTCATTACCTAGTTTTGATTGTAAGGTTTCTAGGTACAGGAGCATCACAGTTGTCTCTCATACCCCTTACTGTCAGCACCAAGGCGTGTGTTTCTTCCAGAGAGTCTTTGCAAAGCAGTAACAAGGAAAACATAAATAGCAGATGTACTTAATAGAACTGTTTTAATGCTTGGGGTTTCAGGAAATCCAGCAATTTTAATGGTTTTGTGGTGTGTGGTTTTAGCCTTCTTTGTGCTTAATTTTGTAGGTTAACATCTAAAATCGCAAAGTACTTGATGTTACGTTTTTCTTGTCTTGTGCTTTTATATCAGTGGAGTTCCGAAAAGCAACTTCTCTCACTCAGGAAGTTAGCCAGGTTGGTGATTTAGGGCTTCCATCAAGTTCTGTTCATTTGGGGAGTTTCGTATGTGTTTTCTAGCCCCTCTAGAGTAGACAAATTCACTTCTGTCTGCAGATAAAGAGAAAATTTTACAACTAGTAGTATGCTGAATAGTGACACTTGTAATTTCTAATTGCTAGTCAGTTTTCTAGGGCATATTTGACATAGTAATTTCTTGGACAAGTGTGAGCATTTTTAAATCTCACGGTGTTTTGGATATATGCCCTCTTCTGAGGCACATGGTCTGTTGGAACATCCTGCAGAGACTATGTCAGCCTTCTACCATCATCTTTGCTGCTAATATCAGCTTCAGTTCTCAAGCAAAATGGTTTACTTCATTTACACTGAGAGAAACTCAGTGGTTCTGCAGTTACTTTATCTGTAAGGAGGAGAATTTTCCTACACTGAGATTGCTGCACAGGTGAGCTGAAACTAGGAACAACTCAGTTATCTGTGACAGATTTCTTTTGGCGTATTCCTCCATTGCAATAGGAGAGATTACCTGTGACATCATCAGTGGGATAGATGGTATCATTGCCATTACCTAGTCATCTCCAGATTGTGAATTCCAAGCCATTGGCAGCTGTCTAGAGGCAAGGTCAAAAAGATGAAAGGATCTAGTTATGAACAAGCTCTCAACCAACCTTTCTGAAAATGGTGGAGTTGAGTCACAGCACTGTCTTTCCAGGAGATGTTGACTTAGGATCTATGTCCTGTGAAATTTCAAAGGGAGCTTTGGTGAGAGTTGTCATACAGTGTACCTCTGGTGGGCGAAATGAAATCTTTAGATGTATTTGACCAAAAACACTCATAGCAAGCTTCCATTAAACTCATCTTGAGTTTTTTGTTTGAAGTTCAGGTGTTTTACATATTGGTGATTTAAGGGTTTTGGATAGCAAAAGCATTTAGGTGTGCAGTAAACTGTCTTCCTGTGGAAAGTCTAGAGTTGAGACACTTCAGAGTGGGCCGAGAAAAGCTAACTTTAACACCATGTCACTCTTGATGATGAGTCCCAAGGCCTTGAATTAAGGAGGGTGAAAAAAGTGGGAAGTCAGAGGTGATCTTGGTGGGGCTCAGCCCAAGCCAAAAAAATAGCAACTCTCTCAGTTCATATGCATGGGACAGGAATTCTACCAGTGTAGTGATTCACTTGAATAGAAGAGAAATATAACCAGAACAAAGATAGACCTTAGGGAAAAGCAAAGAAAGAGGAGTATGACACAAAGTCATATTTTGCAGAGTAATAAAGCAAAAAGCTCATCTCCTTTATGGCTGTCTCCTCTGGCTTGGATGCTTCTTGACACTCAGTGTTGAGAGTAAACAATCCCCTATGGTGATGCTGTCTGTCATCAGGCTAATCAGAAGTGTTTCTGTCATTGCAAATGGTAAACAGTAAAAATATATTTGCAGCAACAATTGGTCACAAGAAAAGCAGATATTAATGTGATGATATTGTACATTCTTTGAGTACTTAAAATGAAATTCTTAAGATTTTTTTTTTCTTTTTAATATCTATTCTTTCTAAAGGTTTGGTCTCTAACTTCAGGTAGACTGGAATACTTGTCAGTGAAGTCACTCCAGTCTGTTTTACAGAATTCAATGTGTCAGATACATTTTTTAAATACAAAAGAGAAAGGCATTCTATTCTTTCTGTGATATATGTCTAGGAGCAGATTTGCAAAGTTATATCTTGAGCAAATTCCAGTTGATTTTTTTCCAGAAATGTTTCATTTGTTGAAGTGAAGAAAATTAATTCAGAAAAACATGTTTGGATGGAATATAACAGCGCGCATGATTGTATTAAAATCCAGTTTGGTATCTGAATTATGAACAAGTGTGGCTTGGTACATTTCTTGCAAGTGATTGTAACAATACTGTATGCAAGGGTTCCATGTTCTAAAAAAGATTTAAGTGGCATTGTTTCCCTTCTTCTCTTGTTTTGCATTTAATGAGAAGCAAAAATGGGATAGAGTGGGAAGTCGTAAGCAGACAAGCACAAGATAATGTGGTTTGTTAATGTCAGCCTTCAGCTTATGTCTGTGGTCACACGTTAAAATGCCCTTCTCAGTTTCTGTGCTTTCTGTTCTTCTTTTCACTCTAATCTCCCTTCTGTCTTGTACCTCTAGAATTTCCAGTCTCTGTTTTGGATCTCCTTGCTTCCACAGTAGGCCACTTCTGGACTTTCCTGCTTCACATATCCCTAATTGACTGATTTTTTTCATTTATGTAGTAAAATTGAGAGGTGATATCATGTTAGCTTTCTAGGGTTTTAATAACTCTTATTTACCTTTTTTTTACAAGCTGATCTCCTTGTGGAAGAAGTGCTAATGAAACCTACTAATGTCTAAAGCATGTGTGGCTTTTTCTTTTCTACATTCAGTGTTTTTCTAAACATTTTTTGACATTTGGCTTTCGTTATTCACTCTTCTACTGACTTTGTTGTTCAGAACTGACTGCAGTCAGGAATCAAAGCTAGTAAGGGGTTCTGCTCTGGGATCTGGCATGTGAGGGAGACGGAGCTGCTTGTGTATGATGAGATCTGCACACGCCTTTATGTATCATGGCCTTTTCTACTGGGGAGTAGATCTTCGCCAATTATTGGGTCTGCATCTTGCGTACTCTTCCATGGCAAAGCCAAGACTTTTGCACTGGGAAGAGGACTCAAGCCCAAGATGTGATATTCTTAAGGCTTTTAGAGCCAAAGAACAGCAAGTAGTAACAGAGGACTGGTGACTGCTTTCCATTTCCCATTCCCCCAAGCTGATTTGGAGAAGGACTAATCCCCTCTGTGTAAGGAGAGGCAGTGTGGTCTTTCTTTGTGTGAAAGGCAGTGGTTACTATCATGCTGGCCCTTTTAATTCTGTGTGTCAAAGTGATTTGATATTGTATGCATTCTCAGTAATTTATTTACAGAAATATGCTTGGGTAAGTTTATTGCTTGCTTGGAATTAATTTGATACTTAAAAAGTGCATGATGCTCTTAATTAACTGCTTGCACTTAGTTATGGAAGAAAAATAATGGAAGGTAGAAGAAACTACTGCAGTCATCTGCAGGTTATTCTAATTTCATTTGAATTATCTCAGTCAATGGTGAGGGAAAAGCTAGAAAATGAGGGATTGAGGATATAAGTGATTGTTCTTGGCTGTGATCATTTGGACATTGGGCTGATTATTAGTGGACATGGTTGGATAGGGAAAGGGTGAATGTACAAGAGAAATTATTTGAAAATCACTGTTGATAGAACTTGGTAGGAGTGATAAACCAGGAAGAATAGAAGGAAAGAAGTCTTGATAGTACTGGGCAAGATCTCTTAAAGGTTGTGAGGACTGGAGTAAGTGCATTGAGTGGACCAGAAGAAAAATAGGGGAAATGTCACACTGAAGTTCTACAACTCCAATAAGGATTTTGGTTGATTTAGAGCTTGTTGTTTGCAAGATTTTCTAATGTAGACAAAACCTGACAGTTAACTGCTACCTTGGAATGATGCTTGAATTGCCCTCCTAAAATAATTTTGTGCATCCTGGTATAATAATTCGATAGATGCAAAGATTTGAGCTTCGATGTGCACTTCCACATGAGCAGTAAATGTTTCCTTTTTGAAAACTCTCCTAATTGTTTTCTAAAACTGAAGAAAGGAGTTAAATGCTACACTAAAGTAAGTTCTTGGCTGAACAGCGCGTGGGATTCAGTAGATTCATGGATGCATAATTGTACTGATAGGAGGAATGGGTGTGTATGTCTTTACAAATGACTTGAGAACAAGGATCTAAAAGAATGGATGTGGGGCTAGATGGTGTAGGGGAGATCTGTAATAATAGGACTGGGAAGGCAGTGCCTTCCTAGTACCTCAGCCAATGGCGAGAGAAGAAGGGCGACAGGCAGCCGGGAGTTTAGGATAAAAGGAGGCTCCAACAACTCAAGAGACCCCACGGGGCTATGGCCCATTGGACTCTCCCATTATTTGAATAAAGGTGGTTTCTGCAGGACTCCTGTGTCTCATTTGTGGGCACAGGCTTTTGGCAACGTGATTTTCCACACATTTTTTTCCACACGGATTTATTTATATTTAAGCAGTTTCCTGAATTCAGATTGTGCCTCTCACTTGTATAAGTACTGAACCACTCCCTCCCCCCATAATTTCACAACAACTTTAGAAGCTACAAATCCTTGTGCTCGGGTTGGCCACTGGCTTTTAGTAGCCAGTCATATGGTATAGATTTACAAAGCTGACGCAAAATGGAGCCATTCATCTCCTCCCTGTTACAGGCTGCTGAAAGCATATTGCCCTGGAGTTCTGCTCATTGCACTGTAACCCCGCTGAGCACCGAGGCAAGTTCAAGGTTTTGGTTTTGGTCTTACACTTTACAATGCTTGATGGCAGCGACCCAGGCTGCCTGAGGGAGCACCTTCTGCAGTCACGGCCGCTCATGACAGCTGCATTCCTCTGGAACAATGGCATTGTTGGTGAAATGGGGAGTGAATGGGAGAGACAAACTGCTTCTGCAGCTAGCCCACAACTGAGGGATTGATTCCTGGAACACATCAGAGCAACTATAAACCTCCCTGTCCTCAGAATTAGGAGAAAATTCACTTGCTTCAACCTCGACTTTTCACAATCACCAGGGGAAAAAATTCCCTAGGGCATAGACAAGGACGATTTCCGTTTCTTTTTTAAAAGCCCAAATGACAATGTATGTAGAAGTAGAGGTTAAGAATAGGGTAAATTTTGTCCGCTCTCCTGGGCAGTTTTTGGTAGCTTAGCTCATAAGTCATGCCCTCACACCTTTCACTTTGCTGGCCAGCAGTAAAAATGTTACTTAGGCTTGGAGTTTTTTTGGGTGAGGAAAGAAAGTCAAGCAGAAAGGCAACTCAGAAGAAAGTTTTAAAAAATTTTAGCTTAGTTTTTTTTCTGCTTCTGTCTTTTCTTTGCACATCTATTGATAATATACTTAAAATTTATAGTGTTGAAATGCAAGAGTCTGTTTATTAACTGTTTGCAGGAGTGTTGCAACTGCTGTTGGGACAAGAACCTCACTGATCTGTTGCAGCTTGCATTTAAATTATAGATCAAGTATCAAGGAGAAAATACTACCTACATTTTTTTCCAGAAAAGCACTGGACAATGTTGCAAGCCCATCAACATTGACTGTTGTCATCCATTCGGTTGATAGTTCAGTTTTGAGCCTGAGCCTAAAGAAACTCCAAACCAGTTCACAAATAGCTAACAAATGGCTCAGTCTTCAAAAACAGAAGTCCACCAAATCATGGGTGTCATTAGAGAGTGACTAGAGGCCGAGTGTCTGTGGTGCCAAAGGAAGCTGGTGGGTGTCACATTCAGAACAAGAGGAGGTGGTTCTTTGCACAGCATGTCGCTAAGCTCTGACATTCCACACCCGATGACATGACAAACAGTGGAAGTTTCTCTGAGTCCAAGGAGGCAGCAGTGCAGAAAACTAAGCCAAAACTGTGAACACAGCATGCAAACTCAGGAGTAATCGAGAGTGGTAGGTGTTCCAGGGTTGTGTTCTGATGCTATTGCCTAAGCATCTTTGGTTTTAGTCAATATTGCACAGAATGCTTGGGGGATCACTGATCTGGCACAATGCAGTCATCTGGATTTTTATGTTTAAAAGAAGTCTTTTAAACTTCTTTGGAGAAAAGTGAGGGGAGTGCTGAAGCTTACAGTGACATCGAACCTAAAGCTGGCTATAAAGCAGTGCAGAAACCCTTGCAGTTCTTGCACAACTGATTGAGAGAGTGGCAGAGGAAATTCAGAACTGATAAATCTAAAACAGTGCATGTGCACTATTTATACGTATGCAGTGATGTGCTCTGTTTTGCCTATTATCACTCAGAAATTATCCCTGGCTCACTGTGAGTAGTTATGTGAAAATGTTAGCTTGATATTCAATAGGGGTCAAAGACACAAGCAGAACCATGTCAAGAAGAGGTAGAAAGAGCAAAAAAGTAAAAAACAAAAGTGGAAAAAAAGAGAAAATTCTATCAAATTGGTATATGAATCCATGGAGATCTTCAACACTGCATGCATTTTGAGCCACCTTATCAAAAGGAAGGTAGCGTAGAATTTAAAAAAAACCCCAGCCTTAGCAAAGAAACAACAATCATTGGAACAGTTTTACAGAAAAGTTTTTCCCTTAAATAATAGATTTCAGGGGAGACGAGCTAATAGCTCTTTACAGAGATAAATAGTGAATGGAGGACACACGTAAAATAATTTCTTTTTCTGTAATAAGCCACAAATTAAGTTTAAGTCTTCAGGATGAAAACTTAAAAACAAGCAGGAAGGGGTACTTCTAAAGAAAAGAAAAGAAAAGAAAAAAAAACAACCCAAAACACTACAGACAAGGGTGGTGATGTCACTTCTGGTTCAGAAAGATCTTAAACTGGCTCTGGCTAAAAGGGAATGGTGCTATGCTTTCCCTAGAGCATCTAGTGTTGGCCACTGTCAGGGGTGGCAGAGTTGGTGAAATTGCAGCCTGTTGTGGGGAACTCAGCCTTGATATCAAGAGAAGTTGTTGTGATGCTCCCCAGCGTGACCTGTAGTGGAGGAGGCATCTTGTGCACAGGATGTGGTGTGTGCCTGTAAGAGCTGAGAAAAGGAATGCTTTGTTTCTGAATATAAAGAAATGGAAATGAATCAAATTCAATGTAAAATCACACAGAAGACCATGGTCTGGTTTGTTGCTTGCCATGTCTTGGTTTGATGGGTGGTTATAATATCAGGATGTTTATAAGCTTTCTGTAGGCTGTGGAAGATGATTGGTGGGACAGTCCAAAGGTGCATAGCCTCAGGTGCATCTTAATGTCAGTGTACCCATTTTCATCCCTAAGCCTTTAAAAAGCAGGGCAGGAATGAAAAAGTTGTTTTTACTTACCTTCTGGGTATGTTAACTTCATGGACTCATGGGAGGACCTAGCAACAAAGACAGTCTTGTGAATACATGTCTGTACAGAGTGTCAGATGCATTTGCTGGACCAGAGGCTAATAATAAAAAGAGAAAATGAAACTTACATAGTTATTGTTTATTGTCTGCAAAATATAATCACTCACACTAGAAGTAACTTTATTCTTACCAATGTGTTCTTTTTAGTCTTTTTTATTTTTTTTTATGAACACCGTGTATGAAGAAAATGAGATAATGCTGAAATAAGTGTTTTCTAGTGCCTACCTGCTCAGCACCTGTTAGAAAGTATCAAGAAGTTGTCCCCATGGAAAGTGTCTCCTGAATCAGACCAAAGGCAATAAGAAAAAGTCTGTGGTTAAAACTTCTGCCTACAACCAAGTTCTGAAAATTGGTCTTACAACTCCCATCTTCAAAAAAGCACAATAATTAGGTGATGAGAACAGTCTATATACAAGGAACAAAGACACTCCATGCAAGTATACCACTTTTTACAATGAATAGACAATGCTAAGTGGTTTTTAACTCTTAAAATAGTAATAAAAAATACCTGATGTATGTATGCTGGTTTGAGTAATTTCTATCTTCAAGTTACCAGACTGAATTTACTTTTTTCTTTAAACATAATGTCACACCTACTTCCTGTCGCTAGGTCTTTGCTGAGGCCTTTACCATGTCCATTTTTGTCAGACAACTGATTTTCAACTTTTCAGTTGGAAGGCCCAGAAAAATGTGCAGTGGTAGAAGGAAGAGCAAATTTAAACCTGTGAGAGTTCTTTTGGTGATTTTGTGGTACTTGAGTCCACCAATACTTTGAGGGTCTCTGGAATTTGAAACAACTTATTTCAATTTTTAGTGTTTATAAAATAAATAAATTAAGCTTCTGAACCCCTTCTCTGCATGGACACTAACAATTTATCCCAGGTATGTTGCTGACTTTGCCAATAGCTTGCTTGGCACATTTATTCATGCATTAACTAGAGATTTTCTTTGAGGTAACTTGCTGGCATATATGTGGCTGCTTATGAAAGATGGTCTGGCCATGTGTGAGTCTTCAACCCACAGATGTTCTCTTCTCTCTTGTGATTGTCTCTGATGGGCAATACGATTTGTCCTAAGACAGGATACCAGGAGGAACTCTCTGGATGCTCTCATAAGGAATACATTCACTTCTGGACAGGTGAGTAAAACTGCTAAGCTGTGGTGGCATGTGGAGATAAAATCATAAAGTAGCTCCATAGATGCTTTGTGATTATGTGTTCTGCAAAGCCAAAAACCATAAACCTGTAAATTTCTAGCTCAGCCTGTTTATATTGTAACCCTTTAGACCTGCTTATATTCTGTACTTCATTGTTAATATTTAGCTATTTTATTAGCAATAAATCTAATCACAATCATCCACGTAATCAGTGGCGTATTTCTGGTGCCTGACGGAGATGGTTCTCTTCTACTACTCTGTTACAATATATTTAATACAATTTAATTATTCTGCACCAATAGAATCTGTTTAGGTTTTCCTTTCTGCAATACTAAGGAAGTTATGAGCTGTTAAGTAAGATGCTGTTCTGTTCAAACACTATGCCATGAATTCTTTATTGTTAAAACAAATGACCTATCCCTGTATGCTATTTTTCTCTTTCCTTTTCTCTTTTTCAGAATTTAGTCAATTACTAGAGGCCTTTACTGGTGTGGTCAGGAGATCAGACATACTGGTCTTTGGTTTCTGGGATCCTTCTTCAAGTCATTAAAATTTTTTCATGTTCAGTATTTATAATTTCCAGAGGCTGAAACAGACTGAAGTAAAAAGTTCTGTGACAGACATGATAGTTTATGATTTGGGGAAAAGTACCTTTACATCTTTGGTTTTTTCCTAACCTGTCACAGGATTCAGGTTGACTCCAGGTTTTTGGCCTAGTGTTCAAACTCCATTGGCCTTATAAAGAGCCTTATTCATCCCTGATAGCAGTGACTTCTGACAATGTAACTGCATTACATTGTAATTAAAATAGTGTAAAAACCCCACAACTTCAACCAACCAACAAATCCAAAAGGTAGGGAGGTAATGAGAAAAGACCCAGATTCCTTTTCCCAGAATTCATTCTGATACTCAGCTTGTTGAAGAAAGGGAATGTTAACCTCACAACATTTTAAACTTCTCTGTAAAATGTATTTTTTATTAAAAGTTGTTGTCGCTTGTCCATTTTATGCAACTCATCCACTGTTTTTTGTTTGTTTGTTTGGTTGGTTGGTTGGTTTTTTAAAATCTGAATCACAAAGGACTATGAATTTGCTCTGTCCTTTCTGCGGGGGCAGAGGATCAAAGCTGTGACATGCACTTAAATGTAGGCACTTAGCATCCCTGTTTCTAACACTTTCTCTGTCTTTGGTCTGCTTCCTCCTTTGCTTTTTCCCTCCATTCTGAGTGGGAACCAAGAAAACAGGAAGGTAGAGGAAGAGAGTGTTCAGCAGAATTGTTTTCTCCTGATACTCTCCTAAACAGGATCTCTGGAAAAGGGGCATTCTGCTTCAGGACTCTCATGCATTATTAGTGTGATGTTCTGACTCTGCATTTGGAGGGTGCCCGTCTGGCTTTGTGGTTTCTGCAGGGAGCTTTTGTGCGGTAACAGCTTGCCTGGTGAAGTAGGCTCACCATGTGTGAAACTAAACTGGGCCAAATTGAGAAATTTTGCCAGCTAGGTGGAGCTCCCCCACTAAGTTTCTTCCTGTCTTAGTTTGTACAACCTTAATCACTATTGCTGAATCTGTGATTTAATTGAAAAGATGGCCAGTTTACACAGACTAAAATCAAAATGTGAGACAGGCTCTCTGCCACAGGTGGAGGTGAGCAGTAATCCAGGGATGCATGGATCTGCATTGTTGTTGAGCCTCTACCTCTCTGTGGTGTTTTCATTCAGTGCAGTCCTGGAAGTGCTGGTGACACTTTGAGTAGTATTCTTTGTGGATAATAGAATTTTAAAAATACTTTTCAGTTACTAAAACATAGTCTTTAAGTTGCTGTAAGATAAGCTTACCACTTAGCTGTAACAAACACCTGCTCATGGCAAAATTGACTCTTCTCCCTGCAATCAAAAAAGGATTCTCTAAGCTAGGTATCTTTTGTTTCCATACTTGCTGGGTCTCTAGAGAGCACCAAATCAGGGGATTTCTGTCTATGTGTGAAGAGGATGAGACTTCCTACTGCAGCCTGAGACCTGAGTATCAGATGAAATTTACCACACATTTCCATTCTGTCTCCAGAGTAAAACAATTGCAGTAAAAAAAATTGGCATTGATCCACATTGAACCACATAATTTTTCTATAGGCCTTTTGTAGTGCTGAAGACACTTAGTCTTCAGTAATTTTCAGTAAATACATGAAGTGAAGCTCAGTACATGGTTTTGCTGATAGTTCAGGAAGAAATGCAGAATCTAGACTGCTGTCTCAAGCAAATTTTTGTTTTGGAAAAAGATAACTGCATTGTTGGGGCTGTGAGAAGAGCATAGTGTATATCCTCACCAGTGTTCGAAATAATGGATCTGATTTTGTTAAAAGCACGCGTGGGGTCAGTTACTGCTGCTCAGCTGCTGAGCAGTAATTGTTATATTCCAGTAATGTGTTTGTTGTTTGCTGTGATATCCATATGGTAGAGTAAAAAGTTATGGTTCTGGATTTGAAATGTTATAAAACAGAGCTAGTAAGAAGCTAATTTCTTTTTCCACAGAGCTACTTTTTATAGTACGTTTGAAGTTTTAAAGACCATGTTGAAGTATAATTAAATAAAGCTTTTTGGGGAAAGAATGAAATAGTGAACAAATAACTTTCTGTGTCAATAATCAAAGACATTTGTTTGAAACCAAGTTTCTCCAACAGAAATTGATGTATATATGTTTCCACTGTAATATGACAGTAGACTGTAGCCTTGTGTGTGATATGTATGAAATATATTGAACCCCTAGCAGTCATTGTTTCAATTCACCAAATAACCAAATTAAAACGAGAAAAGCAGTATCATATTGTAGCATTAAAATTGGCAAGTCCTTTTTTCTTTTTCCTGAGGATAGGCATGCATTACTGTAATGTTGAAATTACTGTAGTTCCACCCGCATTGTGTGGGAAAAGTTTAAAGAGTTTGAAGAATCCCTTTAGTTCAGATGAAGGCAATGTCTGAGATACCTGCTGACTGATTTCCAAAAAACAGTGCTCTGGGGAGCAGCAATCTTCTATTAGTTAATGTCTCATGTTTTAATCAATAATGGTGGCACATTAACATATTTTGTCACAATTTGAGGATAACATGGAAAATTAAACACCAGCAGGAGAAGGCAGGAATTTGAAGAAAACTTTAGCAAGTCGTATTCACATGCCTGATTTGGAGTGGTAACTACATTTGTGAAGTTGTGGAAAGAAGGATATTTTAATGCGATGCTAATTTAATTTTATAAATACAGAATTGTTGTATCATGAAACCAAAATCTATTTTTATATAATTGTCATTCCATAACATTGGAAAAATTGTTGATCCTAAAGCATATGCAGTTGTTGAAAATTAGCAGCCTGTAGATTTATTTACAATTGTAATTCCAATTACTTATTAACTGAAGATTTTTTTAACACAGTGTGTAGAATGATCTCATGTATTCTGTGCATTATGCATTATGTGCCTTCTCATCACAATCTAGATCTAAGCCACGCAATGATGACTTTTTCTTGTCTCTATGAGCACATTTAAATTTTGGAGGAAGATGAGGGTTTGGAACAGATTCAGTCTTCTCTGCAACCTAAATGCAGTCTTTCGTGAGGATTTTGAGCTAAGGAACGACCTGATGTTCCTTGACTACCATTGACTGTTGGTTCAAGGCAAACATTCAAAGCATTATCTGAATCAGTGACTAAGGATTTATGTCAATACCATAATTTTTTGTTAGAATAGTTCATTCAACATCAGGATTATTACTTAAACAAACAAACAAACAAACAAACCAAAACCCTCTTAAGCAGAGCTGTGCAAAAAGATCTTCACGCTCTAGACAAAGTTGCCAGAATATGTGGTGCAAGTGTTCCACTTTTCATGGAATCATGGAATCACAGAACTATAGAACAATATGAGTTGGAAAGGACTTTTAAAGACCATCCAGTACAACCCCCTCTCCTACAGGCAGGTATATCTTTCACTAGATCAAGTTTCTTAAAGCCCTGTCCCACCTGACTTTGAACACCTCCAGGGGTGGGGCATCCACAGCTTCTCTGGGCAACCTGTCCCAGTGCCTCACCATCCTCATCATCAAAATATTTCTTCCTTACTTCCAGTTGAAATTTACCTTGTTTCAGTCACTTGCTTTGTTACTACAGGATTTGGTAAAAAGTATCTCTTTTAACTCAAAGTATTACGCCTTGCAGTGTAGTGTTTCACTATACTTAAAACACTCTCAAAAGCTCTCTCTAATTGGCCATCAATAGTAATGAGTGCCATGATGTTACGTGCCTAGGGGTAGAGTCATTAGTTTAAAAACACAATGTCAAAGATGTAAAATCAGTGTATCAGAGCAACTTAACATTAAAAAAAAAAGTTTCACTTAATGAACTTCTCCACTTCTGGAGCTGACACTTCAGCATTAGTGATTTTCTATTTCTCTAGACACACAGCAGAGAATTTAAATGGCATGATAAAAGCTACAAAGGTTTCAAACCAAACAACAGGGCTGTACATTTGACTGGAGAAGAAGTTTGAGTAAATATTTTTTGGAAACCTTGAAAACTGAAGATGATGGAAGTTTCGTCCTTAGGTAAAAGCATCACTGATGTAACTGAATGATTTCTTACCTGTTGGCATATGACATCACTTTCTCCTGGGTTGTGGTAATCAAATTGCACAATAATGGAATAGTCAAGCTTTCACTGGCACTCTCTTATATTTCAGACCATTACCTGAGGACATGAGGGTGTATTTCAGTCCTTCTAAGAAGAGGAGCCACTGTTGGAGTCAGAAGCCAGATTTCCATCAGTGATGCAAACAGTGATTTATGTGTATCTGTATATTTGTGGCAGGGGGCATTACCTATCTTTGAGAAAGTATGTAGGTATGAGGTTATCAGTCATTATCTTCAGACCTTAAATGTTCACTGTGGAGGGCAAGCCTTGAAGGCTGAACAGGGCTAAGCTGGATCCCACCAGGCACTGTTTTCTTCTGAGTCACAGTCACTTCCAAACGTGTTGGCAGCTGCTGACTTTACAAATAACTGGGCTGGCTGGGGATGTTAAAATACTATCTCTTCATTCATTACCCATCTTGCTACTGAAGAGTATCACCCTGGTAAATCTTGTAATGGAAATAATTGTTATCCACTTATGTTATTCAGGCCCATCTAGAAGGTTTGATTAAAACAGCTGATAACCTGCAGGCTGGACTGATGTCAGGGATGTAGGGCTCCAAAGGTCTGTTTTGATAGCAAGGCTCTGCACCTGATGGGCTATGAGGAGCAACCAGGAGTGGTGGCAACTTCATTCTACGCAGCTGGATCTGAAAGAGGCTGCATGCATGCAGAAGAGCTTGTTCTTACTCAGAGTGTTGCAGCTTCAATTTATGTCAGTATGGGAGAATGAATACAACTTCCCCTTCTCCAAATACAATTATTACTAGTACAATGTTGTGTTTTAGCTATAAGCTGTGCCAGTGTAATGCCAGATTGGTATCTCTGTGCCTCCTAGCAGTTTAGCTTAAAACATCACACTCTATACTGAAACCTTCAGGTGTCTACAACAGCAAAAAGAAAGTTATATAGTGGAGTATTTTTGTGGTTTCTCAGTAATGTTGCTCTGGACGGGTAAATAATTTGAAATGTTAAGTCAGAGGGATTTTTAATAGTGTAGACTGCTCATAATAAATGTATTAGAATAAATAGGACAGGTATTTGTTTTTACTTGTTGAGTACAAATATTTAAAAGGTGTCTTAATCCTTGGTTGACACTGTGTTGGTTTTGTTTTGCAATTTGTAAAGAGAGATTCAGAGAAGGAAGTGGGAAGTATTTTACAACTTGAATTAGTTGTAATCTCCAACAGACTTGTGCAACATCTGTGACAGGAGCCTGTGAAGGAGAACAGGGATATTCTGAAAAGGAAAGCTTCATACCTACTTAAAGACAATTGTATATTTACTTGTTTAGCATCAGCGAATGGAGTGGCCTTGGCAATTCAAGGCTCTTGACTAAGAGAATGGTGTACTTCTGAATGACTAGTTTACAGACTGTTTTTCTTACTTCTGCATAACGTTGGATTCAGTAATACTTACATATTTTTTCTTTTTAAAATACATTGCAAACCCATCATGAGATATACATAAATATATATATTGCATAACATGCTGAAAAGATTATACCTCATTGGGTATAAAAGGGAATTTCAGAATAATTTTAACATAAAGAGACTATTTTGAATCACAATGTCTTGTTTCAAAGGCAGATGTATTAGAACAATGAAAACTGTCGATTTCTTTGTGGCACATATTAAATTAACTCCGCAGCCATAAATGAAAGTCAATTAAGGTAGCAAACAATAAAACAAAGAAGAAAGTGTACTTAAATATTTATCAGATAAGGAAAAAGGACAGTACTATGATGGTGAGATTAGTGTTGCTCAATGTGGATAGGGTTTATAGTAGCATGTGCTGTGCAAGCTGAAGGGGATTTTGAAGCAATGAGGAGCTACCTGCAAGTGTAGTTTTGATTTGTGATGATGGGTCTGGTAAGTGAAGAAAAACACACACACGGCATAGCTTCTCTGATGCTGACCATGCTCTGCTTTCTTGCAGCTAGAGTTTGTCCTGCACTTTTGGTTACAGCTATCATGTAGTGCCATGTAAAAAAAAAAAAAAAAGTACACATTTCCCCCCCGTTTTTACAACACAGATGCAACTGCTTCTCCTTCTCTGCTCTCTACTGTTGTCTACACTGATGAATACTTCTAATGTGACTGATATCTCCAAAACAGTAGTGATAGGACTCTCTGTGCTGTGCTAGGGAAAGTGCTGTTTCAAGGGTGTTCAGGACCTCCAATGGAGTAGTTTTCAACAGTGACGTTCTTTGAAATTATTAACAATCCACAGACTATAGGGCAAGTACTTCACATTGTTCTTGCTTCTTGGTGACAGTTTTCCTGCCTGTGTCTGCAAAGAAATGTTCTGGCAAGCACAGGAAAAGGCAGAAAGGTGAATATGGTAGTGCCAAACACAGGAAAAGGATAGGAAACTCTGACTGTTAAGAAAAGCTAAAAGTTTTTAATGTTTCAAGCCCCATTCAATGATTTATCATCTCAATACATGAGCTGTCCCTAGTTTTCCTAGTTTGTTAAGTTTCTAATGTGTCCCTGATAATATTTTAAGGGTACTAGGGCAAAATTTCTAATGACTGAGGAAGTGTAGTAGACTGCAAGTCTGATCTTTGGAATGATGTTAATTCTCAGAGAAGTAGCAAAACAAATTCTAATACTAACTTGTGGAGCAGCTTTGCTTTGTTCTGCTTCTAAACAGGATATACTTGGAGATATGGTCAAGGTCAGATTTAGGTGTTGTATTGACCAAGAAGACATTAGGAGGTGGTATGTTCTCCATCTGCACATCCAGGAGGGAGTTTTTGAAAGTTACTTTTTTTAGAGATGTTAATGACATTTATTGCATTTGTCAAACCATGAGACAGGCATCAAACTTACATCTAAATTTGATGGTAGCTGTTGCACAAAAAATATAAGCTATAGTAGCTCCATCTCAAAAAATACCCCAAATGAACATCAAAGATCCTGTGTATCCTGTTAGACAACTCACATTACATTTGTAATTCCATAATCACATTTTTTATTTTGGTGAGTAAATCAACTGTGTAAAGATTCCCCATATTGGTTGCAGTATAGAAATGGGTAGAAAATACAGCAACACATGGTAGGAAGAAATATAACCTTTGTGGGAGTAGTTTTTGGGATTGTTCATAAGCGAAGGCTGGGTTGAGAGCAGGGGTCAGAGTAATACCAACTGTGAGATAATACCCTCACCCCTGATCACCATCTGCCGAATGACACTGCATTTCTGTGACCTACCTGTGTCACAATTACTGGCTGATCTAAATTTGTAGAAACACTTCTTCTATCCTAAAACCACAATGATTGTGTTTTGGAAAGACGTCTTTTCTCTTTTGGTACTTGGAAGGGATAGCCATGATTAAGAGCAGTTTCTTAGGTAATGATCCAGGCATTGCGGAAACCACAGTGTGGTTTGAAGCACAGAACCTCCTGGTCACTCCTTCCATGAGGGAGCAGACTGGTAAGAGAGGGCAGGATGGACATCTGTAGCAATATGGTGTGAGCTCCTCTTGGTTAAAGGACAGTCACATAGTCCAGTTTGCTGCATAGTCAGCAGCAGGGAACACCACCACTTTATTTCAAGTGCCCTCTTGTAAATGACAGGAGACTTGTAGGTGTCAAAATTCCATCATTCTCTTTCTTAACCACAGAAATCTTACGCAAGATGGAATCAGGCAATCTAGTGGCAATAAAACTAGGGAAAATGTTGGGCAATACCTGTTGACATCCCTATCTCTAGACAGCCTGTATGTGACTACCTTCAGTAGAAGTATGTAAACTTCACTGAGCTGTGGTGTGCTGCCAAAGCTAAGGTTACTCATGCTGGAACCCTGGCAAAAAGCCTTGTGAAGGAAGCCCACTTTGGTGACTAATGATACCCAAAAGAACTGAAAAGGCAGAGTTTTTCTCTAGGCAGGGATCCCCACATTAGCAGAGTGGTCATGAAGCTGAGCATTGGTGGGGCTCTGGAACCTACTGCTCCTGAGAAGATCCAGAGCCTTGATGAGGAAGGTGAATTCTGGTAAGGGTGTGCACATGCTGGAGCTTTAAATCTGTAGAGGTGTAGTAGGCAGAAGGAGTCTGAAAAAACTGCCAGGAGTAGGAGGACAGAGGGAAGTGGTTTAGGTTGAAAGTTGCCAAGGTTTCTGATGGATGGATGGGTGGATGCTTGTTAACCTCATTCTTTCTCTGGTACCACCACTGGGCTGTCTCATCAAATCTTTGGAAGAGACACTGTTGAAAACAGTGTTTTCACAGACCTTTGCTGGCCAGCCTTACAGCATTTAGCCTGGCCTGCTGCACCGTACTTTGGGAATGACTTCTTAAGGGGAATTCTAGTCTACTTACTGTAATAAAGTTCTTAATTCATTGCCAGAAGACTGAAACTCTTTTGGGGATTCTGCACTATTGTCATTTGACATGGTGGCTGTCGGGGATTGTGGATGGTTTAGAGGCTTATGGGGGGTATTGGCCTATCACAGATTCCCTGGAAGCTGCTGTGTGCCATGGGGGGCCTTGGAGTCTATTCTGTCTTGCAGAAGGAGCTTGCTCTACCACCCCCAAGGAACAATAACTTTCAGACAAAGAACATTTTTTCCAGATCTCTTTTGCAGACGTGGAGCTGAGTGTAGAACCCTTTCTGAGCTGAGAGGTAGCTGAAGAATTTTGTGCATCTGCTCAACCATAAAGCCAGGATGAATATTGGGCAGAAGCTTCTTTAGGGGGTGATGTTTTGAGACTGTCTAAGTGCAATGCAAATGGTTCTTGTTACTCTAAAATCAGAAAAAGAGCTTCTGAACCCTACACAGAAGATTTTCTATCCTTGTTATTGAAAACAGATCCACTGAATTATGGAGTAAATGCCAAAACACCTAGAAAAGCAAAATGGAGTGTTCTGAAGCCATAGGAGGAAATCTGATTCCTGAGTAAAAAAGCTACTTTTGATGGAATTCTAGGATAGCAAGTACATCATTGAGATAGATTGTGGATCTAGACCAGGTGTGGAATGTGTGGAACAAAGACAGATACATCTGCTTAAGCAGTATCTTTTTAGGTTTATGAGACAGAATGAGCAGGCACACCAGCTCAAAAAGATGAGATCCTCTACCCTTCTCTCCCTTTCTTTTTCCATCATATACTGTGCTTTCTCTGACACTTGTATTTCTCCAGGAGCTTATTTAATTCACTGAAATGGAAGACCCATTTGTGTCATTTGTGCTGTGGGCAGATTTCTGAAATTTCAGCTCTAAAAAGTGGACTGTGGTGGCTTTCAGAAGGGAAGGAGAAAGCAGGAGCTGGGGCACACAAAGAGAGAAGGAGGAAAAGAAGAACAGGGCAGACAGATTTTATATTTTCAGTTGCAAGGAGATATTTATTGGCTTTATCTACCCATCGAACTTATGCTGTGGCTTTATGCCACTTAAAACAATTTTTCCAATTAAAATTGAAGTTTTCCTTACTAATTTTTGCAAATNTTTTTTTTTTTTTTTCACTTGCATGAGGAACTGATAGATAAACTGCATTTTTAGCTCTTCACATGCCTGAATTTTTCTGAACGTACTGAATTCTGTGACCTACATGTTGGTCTTCTCTCATTTCATGAGGTATGTTCCATGCCTTCTGTAGTTTTTTTTTTCACATGAATCACTTAACATCTAATAACATCTCCAGCTAAGGGAAAAATAGATAAGTAGAAGTCAAACAGCAACAAAATGCTGAATGTCAAGCATATGGAACTCTGATTTAAAATGTGGAGTGAGCTTCACTGCAATATCCAGTGCTTTGTTCCTGTGGGCATTCAGATTAAAGCAAGGAGACATGGGCCATAAGTACTATAGTCTTTAGAAGCAATGACTAATAGGGAAAGACAGGTCAAATATCAACCAACAATTTTAGCCTGAGACTCATGAGGATTATACACTAGCAGCTAAATACAGGATCATTCTCCTAAATTCAGACAAAATAATTAAGGACAGAGAGAATTTTAGGTGGTTCAGACCCTACTAGGAAGAGCAAAGTCAAGTACTATATTTTCATAAGTCTGAATTCTTGTTTTCAGTGAACAAACTGACTTGAATTACTGATAACTTCAACACTCAGTGGCCAGAACAAACCTGTCTCTTTCACTGATGACTGTAGAATTTTCTTCACCGATGAAGATCTTTCTCTCTGTAATAGTAACTTGGGAAAAACTAGATTTTACATTTGGGAGTATTAGACTACCTAGGTACTTTGTTCTTGTAAAAATTGTGTTAGTTGAATAAAAATAAAAAGCAGAAACAATTAGACCCCTTTTTACCAGTAGGAGCAGTACCTTTTTTAGTGGCGTAAGCATTAGTGAGTTGAGGATCTTACATTTAGACTTTAGAATATCTGTCAGGGAGTGGTTCTGCCTGTCATGACATAAAGTAAAAAAAGAGATATGTAAACAAAAGTGTTTGGAATAACATATCTTTGCAGCCAGCTCAGACTTTTGGGCATTTACCTTCACCTTGGCCCTAGGTAGTGTTTTGCATACATCTTTGATACAGGTATTTCAGGGTCCCTTTTCCCCCTACATGCCAACTCAAAACTGTGCTTGCTCTTTGGATGGGACTAGACTGGAGTTTTTGTCTTTAAGTTGTTACTAATAATTACCAGTGGACACTGCAGCAGCTGTCAGCAAGAAGGGATGAGGGGCAGGCAGCCCCATTGGCAGGGAACTTGGACTTGGGGGCAGTGAATGTGTGCCCTGCAGAGTCAAAGACCTTCGTATCAGGAACAGGGGAACAAAGGATGGGGTCGCACAGAATACTTACTGAAGATGAAGGATGAGAAAAGCGGGTATAAGGTGCCCATGGAAAATGAGGGGCATGAGAAAGTGGGGAATGGGAATGTGATGTGTTACAGCAGTTCTACTGCTTTAGTCTGTCGGTATGGTATGACAGGGAATGAATGGGATCCACATTTCTGCAGTTTCTTACACATTCTCGTCATATTGGCTGGTTTGTAGGCATATATCAGAGAATTCATTTAAATTTTTTATTTATATATGAAATCTGCTCTAGAGGAATTTGTAGGTCCTTTGCCATGGATTTTTTTATCCTTTGTCTTTGTAAAAGCAAAGATCAACCGACAAATTTTCATACTTCTTTACTAATTTACTATTGAGATGTTTATTACATCTCTCTTGCCTGGGGGAAATCCCATTTGTCTCGAGCACACAGTAGTTTCTTCTGTTTCCTGTGAAAAAGCTGCTTTTCTCAGTAGGCTGTGCCTCAAAGATACTTGCTCTAAAAGGCAGGCTGAACAAAAGCCACGAAGTTTGCTCGATCCTATCTGCGAGCAGCAAGAGCTTCTCCTAATACAAACAAACAGTGCATTCTGAAACCTGAGTATCTTTGAAAAGGTGTTGATGGAGAAGTGTAAATGAAAAGAAATCAAGTTGACAATATTTCTTAGCCTACTTTAAAAGCTTACTTTAAACTTAAACTTGGAGTAAGTAGAAGGATTGGAAAGATTGGGGGGGGGGAGAGGAAAAGAATCTCTCTTTCTTTCATTCTTTCTTTGTTTCTTTGTTTCTTTCATTCTTTCATTCTTTCATTCCTTCATTCTTTCATTCTTTCTCCCTTTCCAATTTGTTTACTCTGTCCATGTGCCAGCACAGTGTGGGTATTCAGTTTCACTCTTTTCATTAGAGTTTTATACAGACACGCACTGAGTTCTTTTAATTTCTATGGTTATTGAATATGTTAGCAGGGGATGTGAAACCTGTTAAAAAAGTAGAGGTTCCATTCTACAAAGCCACAGAAAATATCCCATGAGATTTAAGGACAGATGTGGGATTTGCCCTGTTTCAGACCACCTTTAGACTGGTTAGATTTCACCGTGGTGTAATTGCTTTAAAGAGATGGTTGCCATAGACTATATGTCTATGGACTGCTCTAAGGCTGACTCCAGGGCATGATAAACTACTTTTGGCTGCTACTGGGACCAAGTTTACAACTTTTAGCTGCAGCAGCATCCTCCCCCTTCTTGTCATGGGTGCTGGGTAATAGATGACAGGGGAGCAGTGTAATGGTTCTCTAGATATCCGATCAATCACAGGAAATAGCTGGCACACAGTTTTGCTAATCTTTAATCTGAGATTAGCTGCATGGGAGAATTTTCTTGCTTCTTCTCTCCATGGTTATAATCTGACCTTGAGTTTTTTTACTCTAGATAATATCTGATAAGAGATTAAGGACACGATAAGTAGCTGTTTTATGTGAAATTTAAGAGGCCATTAACATTCCACTGAATTGTAAAATTGTCAAGCTAAAAACAGCTCTCCTGGCGTTCTGCACAGATGCAATAGCAAATCACTGAGTCACAGGAAATGATTCAGTCAACATTTCTAAACTTTCAATGTGTGTTTTATGGAAGAAACTTGATGTAAATGTTTAGACAGTTATGGTTTTGGAGATAAATATTGCAGTTTTATGTAGTTTGGGGTTTGACGTACCAGAGTTGTGGTGCACAGTTGTCAATTTACTGAACATCTAAAGCTGTTCCATCACTGTATTCGATTCCAGTGTGGGATGTGTTTTCTGTGGCTAATGAAACTAATGTGGCTAATGTTTTCTGTGGTGTTATATTTGGGTATAACAGATTACACATCAGAATATCAAAGAAAAATTATCTTTTAGTGACCTGGGATTCCCCCTGCGCTGCTGGAAGAGAATTTGCATGGGCCTCCACACTGTTTTCCTTAATTGCTTGTGTCCTCATCCTGTAAATACAGTGCTTCAGTGACATGACCTCTCATGGCAGGTTGTCCTCTGCCCTAAATGATCTCACTGGGTTAAACTGCTTTAGAAGGTTAAGTTAAAATATTTCCTTGCTTCTCATTTTAATTTCATTAATTAAAACAGACAGAGTGCTGACAATGCAAAATTCACCTTTTCTTATGTTAGTTGCTTGTAGGTAAAGTGTTTCTTGTGTTTTTCAAATAATTTGTCCCGTAAGATTTAAAAAATGTTTTACTTGATAAATAAATGGACCTGCAGTGTGCTGTGCTTCAGGGACATTGAATCAGTGTTATGGTTCCTGTACAAAACTCTTATCCTTAGGTGTACTTCTGTGAAGAAGGCTTGCTACCAGCAGCATGATATACACAATTCTGCCTTCAACCATATAATTTCTATGTGTCTAACTTGTCTGTACAGGAAAATAATCCCAGGAAGCAGCTTCTACAGGTGAGCAAGTATGTTCCCACACTCTGTTGGTGTATGGGAATCAGTATTTGAACCTGAGACTATGGAAGAACAGGGTGTTGAATGTTTCTGGCTGTAACAGGTGAGGACAGACCTGTCAAGACTGGTAATGTCTTCATGGTTCTAGATTTCCTCCTAGAGGTGTGCTACACTGCAAAGATGGAAAAAGAGACCCCTCTGAATGACCAGGATGAATCAGCCACCCTATGCACCGTAGGGCACCAGAGAGTGACCAAAGAGTTTGGTTCTGTCTGGGCCATGCTGTACTGGGTGTGGGTGCCCAGGTGCTGGCAGGAGGTGCTGCAGGGATCTCTGTGATAAGCAGCCAAGGCTGCCACTGCCTATTCCAGACTAATCCAATGGCCTCACCACAGTCCTTGGCTGAGCCCTTGGCAGCCAAGGTGGTGGTGCTTCAAAAACAATATGTTTAAGAAAGGGCAAAATGCTGCCTGGCAGTGAGGAGTAAGGAAAAATATGAGAGAAACAGCCCTGAGAACCCTGAGGCAAGAGCAGCGGGAGGGGAGGAGGTGCTCCAGGTGTCCCAGCAGAGAGTCCTCTTCAGTTTTAGGGAAAACCATGGTGATGGAGGTTGACCCTCTGCAGCCCACAGGGGAGAGAAATCCACACTGCAGCTCACAGAGGACCCCATGCTGCAGCAATCTTATCCCAAAGGAGCTGCAGCACAGGTGAAGGGCCCAAACAGGAGCAGTCCATGAAGATCTGCAGCCCATGAAGACCCAGACTGGAGCAAGAAACAGCACAAGGAGGAAGGAGCAGCAGAGAGGAGCTGTTATGGACTGACCACAGACCCCATTCCCCATCCCTTACACTGCTTGGTGAGGAGAGGGTAAAGGAGTCAAGGATAAAGGAGTCAGGGATAAAGGTAAGCCTGGGAAGAAGGTAGAAGTGAGGAGTAGATAGTTTTACTTTTGTCTTTGTTTTTTAATGTCTTATTCTAGCCTGTTTTTCATGTGGCAGTAATTGATGGCTGAGCTCCTTGTCTTTATACTCTCTAATTTTCTCCCCCTGTCCTGCTGAGGAAGGGGAGTAAGAGAGCTGCTGGGTGGTCATCTGGCAGCAGAGCAAGTTCAGCCAACCATAAATGCATTTTGTTATATGTGGGGACTATGAATATTCTAATTAAACCATATACCTGTTGTATAATTCCTAATGATGTAGTGTTTGATGTTTAATTGTTTTTGAGTGAGATGTAAAGAAAAGATAAGCACGGAAGCAGACCTAATATTGAATAGATACTCAAAGAGTAAAACAAACACAGGTAGCTTCCAGTGAAAATTGTCTTAATTTTCTTGCAAGATTTGTAATGACAATGTTTCGTGATTTTATTTTTTATTTCCAGGTGAATTTTCTTAAGTAAAAGGCAATAAATAGAAAAAAACCCCAAACAAACAAACCAGAAAACCCAAATCAAAAACAAACAATGAACAATCCCCCACAATGCTAGTGATGTGTAGCAAAAAAACCTCAACCAAACCCCCAGCGCTTTAAAAATGAAAATGTTTCCTTTGTTCAACAGCCTGTAATTGCTAGATTCGATAATTCAATATTGAAGCTTTTACATTTCTTTTTAAAAAGTTTAAACTAAGTATTGATATGGCCACTTGGGATTGCATAGTCATCTTGAAAGGACAGAGAAAAGCATCCTTATGGACAGGGCTTATACTCTGTATTCAGTTTAATAATTTACAGCATTTTTTTTTGGAAAGGTGCAGTATTCTTTGCGAAATTTCGCAGGCAGCAATTGGAAAGAAATAAATTATTTTTACAACAAAACAAAAAATTCCTTTAGTATCACTGATACATGCAATTAATTGAAACTTTAGAAAACTGCTGTTAATTAACTTGTCAAACTTGTATCCCTCACCTATAAATCCTTTTCAACGTATCTGTTGTCAACTAATGTTCACTTTTCCTGCAGAGTACTTAGTACTATTAATATAAAATTGTCTTAAAGTAAATAAAGTAGTGATTATCATAGCTAAGGTTTAATACTGAAATTGTTGAAAGTGTATGCTTGTAGAAAGTACTGTGACTCATGGCTTATCAGACTAGCTCAAGAAACAAAAAGTTGGGGCTTTTTTTAGTATAATGCTTCTGTAATTCTTCTGGGTCTGTCAAAGCCAAAGTAGTTACAACAATAAATTTAAAATATACATATCAAGTGGAACACAGTGAAAAAAAAAGTTCTGCATCCAAAACAGGACAGGCTTCTTTACCTCGCTTTTTGAACAGGTTTTACATTTATCCTGACTTATGTGATCTTTCTCTTTCAGCTAAATTGTATAAAAGGAGTCTGCAATAATACAGTAAAACAGAAAGGATGGAAATGTTAAGCTCCTGTTTAAGAATCATTCATGGAATTATCTGTCATAATGAAGTTAATAGAAATTCATCACAGACAAATGCCAAACCTTGTGCCAGGGAAGGAGGGACCCCATGAGGACCACAGGCTGGTGACAGAGAGTGCAGCTCTGTGGAAGGGGCCTGGGAGGCTCATGGACACTAGGTTGAGCAGGATCCAGCAATCTGTCCTAGCAGCAAGGAAGGCCAGGCAGCATTCTGGGCTGCAGCAACAGGAGTGCAGTGAGGAGCTCAAGGGAAATGATTATTCCCATGTGCTCAGCACCTGTTAGACCACATTTGGATACTGTGTTCAGTTTGAGACCCTTGTAAACAAGGACATTGGTAAACTGGTGTGAGTTTTGTGGAGGACCACAATCAGGGGCTGGAGTGCTTGTCCAGAGGAGGGAGTCTGTGAGTGTAGGGTTTGTTTAGCCTAAGAAGGAGGAGAATGTGTTGGGGGCCTCTAATAACAGCATCCTCCTACGTGGGACAAGCTCATAAAGACAGAGTGTGGCACATCTCAGTGGCACAATGTGAGAGAGTGACAGTCAACGAGCAGAAGTTGAAACATGAGAGGTTCACAAGATGGGTGAGGAGAGACCTTTTTACATCAAAGAAACTCAAGATACTGGAACATGTTTTCCAGAAGAGGTTACCTACTCCCCGTTCTTAAGGATTTTGAAGTCAGATTGAATGGAGGCTTGTCCTGCTTTAAGCAAGATATTGGACTTGAGATCTTCTCTAACTTGAATTATCCTGTGATTATATGTGATGATAATATTATTGGAGGAGAGACTTCGACAAGTTAGGGAGCTGGGCAATCACCAACTGCATGGAGTTCAGCAAGGGAAAGTGCCAGATTCTGCACCCGGTGTGGGGCAACCCTGGATGTACAAACTCAGGAATGAGATGCTGGAAAGCACCTGGTGGAAAGGGATGTCAGGGTTGATGGCAAGTTGAATTGGAGTCAGCAGTGCCCTGGCAGCCAGGAGGGCCAACTGTGTCCTGGGCTGCATCAGGCACAGCATCACCAGCCAAGCAAGGGAGGGGATTGTCCTGCTCTGCTCTGAGCTGGGGCAGCCTCACCTCCAGTGCTGGGGGCAGTTCTGGGTGCCACAATATAAAAACGATATTAAACTATTAGGGAATGTTCAAATGAAGGCAACGAAGATGGTGAAGGGCCTTGAGGGGAAGCCGTATGAGAAATGGCTGAAGTCACTTGGTCTGTTCATCCTGGAGAGACTGAGGGGAGAGCTCACTGCAGTGTACAGGTTCCTCATGAGGGGAAGAGGAGGGACAGGCACTGATCTCTTCTCTGTGGTCACCGGTGACAGGACCTGAGGGAATGGCCTAAAGTTGTGTCAAGGGAGGTTTAGGTTGGATATCAGGAAAAGGTTCTTCACCCAGAGGGTGGCTGGGCACTGGAATGGCTCTCCAGGGAAGTGGTCACAGCACCAGCCTGCCAGAGTATAAGTGTTTGGACAATGCTCTCAGGAACGTGGTGTGACTCTTGGGGTGTCCTGTGCACGGCCAGGACTTGGACTTGATGATCCTGATGGTCCTGTTCTACTTAATATATTTGATAATGATGATTATATTTTAAAACTATTTTCTGTGAGAGGTTGAAAGACTTGAAAAAAAAAAGTCCTTTCCAGAGTTTAAATTCAGTCTCATTCCAAAAGTACTCTTAAGTACTTTTCATTTCTGCTGAATGTGATTTCATATAATGAAACAAATTGTGTCTGATACAGAAGACTTTAGAGCTTTTAATTCTATAATCTCAAGATGTTTAGATAATTACATATTTTTCCTCAAATAAAAATACTCCTCTGCTCATTTTGGCAAATATTTATTCATCTCCCCTCTTTTAATTGGCAATCAAATGAATGGAGCATGACTTCTTTATCAAATGAATACTTACTTTAGAAATTAAGGGTATAATTTGAAAATAAAACGTAATCTTTGAGTTGAACAGATTGCTAATATTCAACAACTATTCATTATCTATTTTCACTTTATGTCTTAGCTGTTTAAAAGGATTTAAGAATATATTCCTAAACTCAACATTCGATGCAGGAGCTATGTTTTCTGGTTGGAAGTTCTTGAACAGACCTTACAATAGGCTCAAGTGAGCTAAAAATAAGCTTGTAGCAGTTCATATTAACTGGGTAATAACAGGCAACAGCAAAAAGCAGCATCCAGCTATGATGAAAACAGGAAGCACATTACACAATCTGCCCTTTCCAGATAGGTATGAATTCTTAAAGGCTTAACTAAAATAATAATCCCTCAAAGTTTTTAATAAAAGCAGAGAGTTTTCTATTGTTCATTGCTGAGTGGAGACGAAAAACATGCACCCCAGTACATTGTGAAAGATCTGCGGTGTCCTGGGAAACAACACTATTCCCATTTAGTTCTTGGTAACCCTGATTCAATTTTAAGTAATGGATTTGATCCTGCAAGGGGCTGAGCATCTGAGCTTTATCCAGCAAAGCTGCATGATGCTGTTAAACCTTGGAGCATTGTGAGATACAAACCCAGAAGGTGACCCTGCTTGACTAGGGTGAGAAGAGAATGCTGAGCTTTCGTCATTGATGCTGAAGGTGTCTGTGCTCCAGCATCTCCCAGGAAACCATGTTCCCTGTCTGAAGCAGTAGCATCCTCTTCACCTTTTCTTGGCAAGTAGAGGTGGCAACAGGGTCCTTTCCTTAAAGTGAAGAGGGAAGCACTAGCTAGATCTAGACCATCCCGTGAGAGGTTTTGGTACATACTACTCTTATTTCTGTGGTCAGGCCGGTAAAAGAAAACACCCCTGCTGCCAACATAAGGTATCTACAAAAGATCTGTGTTTTCTCAGGTCCTTTTTCTGCTTGTGAGCTTGTAAAAAGTAGTGAAAAGTAGTGACATAACACCATTCTGAGTACCTAAGTGCTTTGGATGCAGGACCATCTTGTTTGCATTTTAGGGGGTTAACACTTCTTCTGATATGTTAATGGCATAAATTACAGCACCTTGAGCACCAAGTGTTTCAGAAGTGGCCCTTGCTTGCGTCAGGACCTAGCCAGACTGCAGTAACAGAGGGTGTTGCCTGCCCATGAAGAGCATTCCTCAGCCTAGCTATGGCCTTCTGTCCTGGAGCGCTGGCTGATCCCTGCTGTGCTTTTGCCACTGTTGTCCCAGCACCACTGGGATGCCTCTGCAGGGAAGCCCTTACCCGCCTTTCGGGAGACCAACCCTTCACACAGTGGCTCTGCCTCTGTAACAGCCCTGTAACAGGAGTCTCTGTGTACGTTGTAAACATAATACAACACAGCTTTCTTCATTCTGTGTGTTCAGGATGTGTTTGCATGCCAAAGATATGTCACTGTGTGTTTCTCATACCAAACAAAATCATGTTAGACCTTTAGGTTTGCTCTGGTTTGGGTGTTTTTAATTTAATGCTGCTCATTTGATAAATTGATCTCTGAAATTAAGATGTTGGAAAGTCAGAATTGACTATTTCCACAAGGCAGGATGGAATGCAGCCATGTTATTAAATAATGACAATGTTGATTTACTGTTATCAAATTCTTCATAGAAGCTAAATACATTAAACAGTCTGTGTTGATAATACTGGTCTAAACCCAGACCCATGGATGAACTATTGCTGTTATGATCTTTTTCTTATCATGCAACTTTGGTGCCTTGGTACATTAGAAAAAGCTGGTACTTTGTGTATTCATTAAATGATTGTATGGTCTGCAAATGGTCCTTATCATATTTCAGAAGTACATAGCCAAAATGATTCTTGTGATATAGAACAGCAGAAAGCTTCTTTGTAAACTACAGATAAGGTTTCCTGTGGAATCTCCTCAGGTTTAATAATTGGAAGCCGCGTCATTGCCTACTTAATTTGTTTATGTTTAGTTCATGGATTACAATAAGTGCTTCCATTTTTAACCACATCTTGCTCCAATGTATTTCTTTTTGCTACTTGTTGTGGTTTGGCCCTGGCTAGATGCCAAGTGCCCAACAAGAAGAAAGAGAGAAATAAAGCCCAAGAGAAACAAGGAATGATGTTTCTTTGCACATTACACAGTACAGTTACTCACTAACCCCTGAGGTGCCCAATCTGTCCCTGTCAGTGACTGGTACCTCCCAGCTAACTCCCCCTAGTTTATATCCCTTTGTCTAGTTTGGATCAGCAGTCTTGGGTGTGCTCCCGTCCTGTTTCTTGCTCGCCTGCTCGCTGGCAGAACATGGGACACTGAAAAGTCCCTGACTTAGGGTAAGCATGATGGGTTGAGGTAATAGCAAATCTGACCAGAACGCTCTAGAACAAGTTGATTTTGTTAGTTTAATGGTCATTGGTCACAACATTGATTCATTGACTCGCAAAGTTGGTCTGCTTGTTCTTAAAGTTGCATTATGTGGTACCTTACTTGCAGTAGGTGTTCCCCACTGTGCTGTTTGTCACCCCTGGGAACTGGGCCAAGGTTATCATGTTATACTTTGTAACTCTGGTTTATGATATGGTAGAATTGCTCGCTCTGAAATGGATCTGGTATTTGTGCTCAGTCTTGCCATCATCTCTATACTTTGGAAGAATCTATCAGAAACTATTAATAAGGGTACATTTTACCTTTCCTTCTTGGAGACCTAATCTGTGGTGGTGACACCTCCTTTTATCTTCCCCTTCTCCTCCAGGCTAATTACAACAGCTCTTGAGAATTTTGAATGTATTTGGGATGTTGAAACTAGCATGTTTGTATTGCTATGTGTCCTGAGTGGGTTCCAGGTCTTGTGTAAGAATAAACAACTCTTTAAGAATACCACCCAGTGGTCTGCCCTGAAGCCAGATAGTTATCAGTGGCAGGGTGTGTGGGATAGTATGGGCAAGTGCCAAAGACTGTGGGCACTTCCAGTGTTTCAGAACTTCATCCCTGAACAAGTGCAGAATCTGGAAAAGCTAGTAAAATGTTTGGAAAAAGTGTGCTGCCACCCTGGCAATTTCAGAGGCACAAAAATCACTTCAAAGTGCTGGGCTGTGGCTGAGGCCTTCCAAGCTCTGTTGGACCATATTTGTTGCTCTCAAGGGGAGAAAAAGGTCTCTGGATCAGACAACAAAACAACAGCCCCTATGGCAGGCACTGCAGCTGAACCTGAGAACCAGCCTGTGCCCCTATACACAGGAAGAAATGGAGCCATTGCTTTTAGTAGAGGAGGAGTAAGCAGAGCCACCACAAGAACATGAGGAAGAGGCAGAAAAGGAGGTAACCACTCGATCCCTATCCTTGAGTGAGCTGCGGGATATGCAAAGTATTTTAGCTGTCAATCAGATGAGCATGTCTGGATGCCTTGGTGATGGAGTGATGAGGCTGTTAGCCTAGAATTAGAGAGGAAGAAAGCCCAACAGCTGGGATCATTTTCTAGGGAAGGGGGCTTTGGCAAGGCACTTGGAAAAGGGATGCAAGTTCTCAGCCTCTGGAGGCAACTCCTGTCAAGGGTGAAGGAGAAGTATCCCTATGAGGAAGATATTAATGTCACTCAGGAAAATGGACTACCATGGAGAGAAGTTTCCAGTACCTGAGGAAATTAGCCATGGTAGAGATGATCTGTTATGACCTGAACAATGTGCAGCCACCCACAGATCCAGAAGCCCAATTCACATGTCCCCTGTGGCAGAATCTCTGTGTATATAGCAAAACACAGGAAAGATGATGATGTATGGGAAAGTGTGGGACTTGAGCATGACATAAATGGAATAGAATAAGGGGTGGGTACTGTCCTGGTAAGGGTAATTTTCTTCCTAGTACCTGGTACAGTGGTGTATTTTGGATTTGGAATGACAGTAATGTTGATAACATGGTGATGTTTTAGTTGTTGCTAAAAGTACTTACCCTAAGTCAAGGAGTTTTCAGTTTCTTGTGCTCTGCCAACAAGAAGGTGCGCAAGAAGCCTGAAGGGAACATGGCCAGGACAGTGCTATTTAGCCTAAGAGTGTATGAGGATACAGCTGCTGGAAGTTTCTTTGAAGGAGCTTTTTTGAATCCTGAGGAATCTGGGATGTGACTGGCAAAGGAACTTAACTTTGCTATGTCTCTTTACCTTCATTTTGGCTTCTTTTGAAAGACTTCCTCTTAAAATTGTGGTGGGGTTTTGAAGGCTTGGAGAGTTCTCCACCATCTGCTGTTAAAAACCCATAATTAAGCTGCAAAGACTTAAGGACTGACATTAAGATGGCACAGTCTCAGTGGTTTTGACAGATGAACGTAGAGAAATGCCAATTTGTGAGAATTGTGGGTGAGGTCCTGTCTCTGAAGAGCTCTTTTATTGTCTCCTGCTGACAGAATACTGAGGAGAGAGAGAGGAAAGGAGACCTTTCTGACTGTAGTTGCTTGTCCTTTGCAGAGTGCCTGTTGGAAGTGCTGCTGCAGTGGATTGTTGTCAAAAAATGTCCCTCAGCTGCTGCTTGGAGGGAATGGGCAACAAAAGAAAGGTGAGTGACTAAAGAAAGGCATGGGACAAGGAAAGAGCACATCTGGAAGAAGAGATGTAGGAATGAAGTTGCAACTGCAAATGACAGTGACAGAATTTCGACATGTTAGGGCAGAGGTGAAGAAGTACTTATTATTTTCCAAGACAGTTTTTGAAAGGATTGAAACAATTATTTATACAGTTTTCTGTATACTCTATATATATGACACTTGCTATACTTTATACCCCACCCTCCCAAATTCTTAAAATAATGTAATCTGAAATATCAGTAAAGATCAAAAATTTTAATAAAGTGGCCATTTAATGAAAAAATTACCAACTTGGTTTGAAATTTCTTTTCAAAAATGGTCATCAAAACCACTTGAAACTTCTTGCTATATTCCCTGGTTTTCCTACTGCAGTGCAGGATCATTCCCAAATTTTTGCCAGTGCTAGTGTTTATCTAATCTACTATTATGCCTTTAATTGAGTTTCAGAGACCAATTAAAGGTTTTTCCTACTGTTGAATCTCAATGCTCGTAACTAAATTTTTCCTTGATATTTGTGTGATACTCTTGTATCTCTCTAAATGATTCTGCTTATGAACCAGTGTAGAGTTTGCACATTTAAATATTTGTTGTAGATGTAATTGTAACTTGATGTCATTTAATCAACACTATACATATAGTTTCTTTTAGTTTAATCTCCCCTAATTATTTTTGCAGCTTTCCTTTGAACTTAATCCAATTTGTCTATGCTTTTCTGGTAATTAGGTGCTGATAGCAGAAGAGCATTTGGACAAATTCCACCTGTTATGTGAAGAATCATCTCTTATTTCTTCAAACCTGTGTCTTACTAGCTCTCATTTCATGCCCCTAATTCTTCTATTTGGAAAACCAGCGGCCACTTGATTTCTAGCCCCTTTTCCACAGGTAGTGTGATCATTTTGCATTCCAAACACTTTCATGGTTCATTTATTTTGACTTCCCAAATTGCTTGCCTTATTATTTTTGTGTAGGAAATAAGGTAGGTTTGTTCTGCTCGTGGTTTCCGGAGCAGTGTGGTTTTCTTCCCTCATCAATAGAACTGTCTCTGTTTTTCTCTAAACTTCTGTTTATTTAGTTATAGAGTCATTCCCTAACAACTTTGGCAGTTGTTGATGCTTGACCTTTATCTATGATTATGCAAAGTGTTGACCTGTTAAAATAATGTTAGTGTGTCAAAGTGAAGATCTTAAAGGGAAAAACAGAGTTACAGTTTCCTGGACAATACCAATTTTGAACCTCCCCCACTTGTATGATGATGACAGTTTTTTTTTTTTTTCCCCCATAGGATTCTGTCTCATAAATTCTGTCTCACTTTAACACCAAGAGACAACAACAGAAAAACTTCCACATCTCTTCCTTGGCTTTTAGCTATATCATCTTTATTTTAAAGACAAGAGAAATATGTCAGAAAGGACTTTTTATGAAATAACATGTTTTTGCTAACAGGATAATATCTGTCATTGTGGAAACTCCCAGCACTGCTCTGCTCTTCAGAGCTGGCCATGAGCATGCCTAGGAATGCACACTTTAGAAAGTGCATGTTCATATCACACCCCTGAAAGTCAGCACTTCAAACAAGACACTCCAAAACTGAGGACTGAAAAATATTTCTACCTTGCAGGCAGGGAGAAAAATCTGGAAATTTCTGTGAAATCTGTGGAAGAGTCAGGCATGGATGTGAGTTCACCTGAGTTTCTGCTTCCTAAATTTACATCTGCTCTCACCTTGAAGTCCCTCTGCCAGCCTCCATGAAGCCATGTTGCAAATGAGGCAGGGACAGAATTGAAACTATTGGTTGCCCTGGTCTGTGTGTACATACCCTTTTTTCTGTGAGTTTTATCAGATTCAGGGGAGTGACAGAAAAATCAGGATTTGAATTGTAATTTAAATCAAATTGTTCTTCTTGTTGATAGTGGACATTATTCTCTCTTGCTTGGGCAAGAGTCTTAATTCTGGAAATTAAGAATTCTGAAACCTTGAGTGCTAGGTCCTAAAGATTATCCTTCAAATGTTAGTTTAAGGAAAGAAGGAAGGAAACAAGCAAAATTCATCAATTCATTAGAAAGTGGAAATTGGTCTTCTTCTCATTGTTTTTATGTATAATTCTAGCGCTGGTTTCTGGAAATCTTTTTAGTCAAACAAAGGTTAAAAGCTTCAGAATCTATCTACTACTCTTTGTAGACCAAACAGGGGAAGATGATGAGGCCTGTGACACACTGAAACCCTGTGATATGCATTATACAAACCCAGTAACTTTTATGGTATTGATTCTAAAGATCATCTTGAGACTGTCTACAAAACCAGCTCTGGTCTTTGCTGGCAATGAGCTTGAAATGGAGTCTTGAAGTTAGGCCAGCTTGTGCCAAGCATGATGTGCAGATCTCTCTGACATGATGACTGTGTATAGCTGTCATGTTGAACTGGCAGCATGTAACTTCCTTCCTTCTTTCCTTCTTTCCTTCTTTCCTTCCTTCCTTCCTTCCTTCCTTCTGAACTTCCTTCCTTCCGAACTTCCTTCCTCCTAATACATATTTGCCACTTTAAAAAAAATACCCCAAACTTTCTCTTTCTTATCAAGACAAACATTTATTGTGAGTTGGACAATGTTATGATGTGAGATACATTTTTTAAATTTTTTTTTTCCCCCACCAGACGTTTAAGTTCTCATGCTGCCATTCTGTGATGATTATGTGCTCAGTCTGTGCGTGACTTTACATGTGCCTACACATTTTTACAGCTCCCCCTTGCCTGTAAACCAGGTGCCTGCTAAGTACTGCATCCCCTCTTGCCTGCCTTCCCTGAGTGCCTGTAGAGCTGGGTCCAAATGCTGGAAGGAGCTGTGCTGCAAGAGGAACAGAGAAGGGCAAAACGAGTCAGTAGGTGAGTATCAGCCAGTGCAACAGTCAAGGAGACAGTCTGTGTAAATCATGTAGCTGGTTTTGTTCAGTATTTTTTTCAAAAGAAGCAGATATCACAGTAGCAGAATGGACAAATTTGTAGATAAAATCTACAGAGTACAGCTCAGAGTACAGAATAATGTACAGAGTAATTCCCTGAGGTGGTAGGGATTTCCTTCATCTCACAGTGGATTATTGTATAGTAGCCAATTATGTACAATTGTAAACTGTATAATATTTTATCCGATGTCAGATAAGCACTTTAAAGCTTTGCTCTCAATGAAAGATTATCAGGGTTCTGGACAAAGGGAGAAAACTAGCAGATGATTTGAAAGGATTTAGAAATCAGATGTTGGGGACTGGTCTCCCATAGAGTAGTTGGACAAAGAAACAAAACCTGCAGCTACTATACACTATCATAAGCGTTCTGTGTTGTCATTTACCTTTAAGATTTTGGCCATCCTTAATAGTTCTACTACACATTTATTTGTTCATTGCTCATGGTTCTGCTATGATGAAAGAACTCAATCTTTTGGCATCCAGTAATAGTTTTGCTTTGATCCTGTAACCAAATGATGCTAGGCACAACATTCTTCTAATTTTGGCATTATTTCACATGGTATGCTTATTATTCATTTTGGTTTTGGCACACACAGCATGGAAACTTAACCCAAATAGCCAGTAATGTCTTTGCAATAATGTCAAGCAATATTTGGCAATTATTTCACTGTATGTTTTTGGAAGGTGTTTGACCTGATTTCCAGTGGGAACCATTGTGAGTTTATGAAACCAAGCGTGGAAATATAAACTAAACAGCCAGTCATCTCCGGCAGGAACAAAGCAATTATACTCTTCCAATAATATTTAGTTTCAACTGGAAATCAATACACAACAAGTAAGGGGTGAATAGAAAGCCAAATAATTCCTGCTAAAGAGGCTAGGAAAGTGGCTAGGTAATACTTTGTTATAACCTATGTATTTTGTCTTAATTCTGTTTCATGTTGGAGTACTTAACTGGATTTTACAATAACCTTGAAGTCGTTCAGCTTGCCATAGAATAATTAAAAGAATGTTGATTGATATGTGTTTCTGTATTGGAAGCCACTGCTATACTGTTTGTACAAAGAGTGTTGCAGAGGGATTTATATACAAACCTTGAGTTTTATATCACAACAAATTTTTAAAATCAATTTTTGATCTTGCTAAATGAAGAAAAGAGAGATTATTCCAAAACATAGGCATCCAATAAGTACTGGTGAGTGTAATAGATAGGGGGTTTAATGAGCAAGTTTGAAAAAAAAAAAAAAATCAAACCAACTTGGTACTTTTTTCATTAAATGGCCATTTTATTAAAAAATTTGATCTTTGTTGATATTTCAGATTGCATTATTTTGAGAATTTTGGGGTGTGAGGTGTAAAGTATAGCAAGGGATGTATATATAGACTACACAGAAAACAATACATTGTTTATGGAAGGAACAGTTTATACTACCTGACTGAGGGCACAGTCTAGGAAAAAATTTAAGAAGTAATATGATATCAGTCTTGATAGGACATCTGTAATGGTTAATATTATTGACATGTAAGAGTTAGGAAAGTTTGGGACAGAATCAGTTAAAGATAATTGGTAAGGAGCAAGATAGTTCCGGGGTCTTAGTCTGGTTAGATTGAATTTCAAATCTCAAATCCTTATTTCATTTTAGGCCTAGTTTCCGTGTCTTCATCAGCCAGCTAATATCCATTTTTTTATTACTTAAACAGAACTCAAAAGATTGATAATATCAACATCAACTAGGTGATGGGTTTTGAGTCATGAATGTGGTGGTAGATAATGGTATTATTGTTACTGTTATCCTCATCATCTTTGCCATCGTCCTTATCATTTCAGATTTTCACAAGAGCTCCAGTCAAACTTGTTTAATCTGGATTTAGGTGATAATACTTTCTGCTAGTTCCTAGTGATTAAGTATAGTGGGGATAGGTACATAAACTACATCTCAGTTGCATTTTCTTATGGATACTTGAAGTCTCATTTTGCATAGGATAGTCCCAAATCTTCCAAGATATTAGAATTGTTAGGTAATTTTCTGTTTCCTGTTGAATTCTGTGGTATCCTGAGAAGAAGTTGCCTGGGCTGTGTTCTTTTCATATCACTAAAACTCAGAAGTGGAGTGGCAGTTCCACAAATAAATATGCAGCTTCAACATAAAACAAATTTTCTGAAAAACCTGAAAAACCATTTCCCAGAGATGAAGTATTAGAAGGTAGAAGTGCTGCTTTTTGTTGCACAAGTCCAGGTCTGTTTCAGGTGCAAGAAGAGTTCAAATTTAAGAGGATACTTCCAACCATGAAACCAAATGCTGTCTATGAATTATTGGTTAGTTTAAGATAACATATACAATAAACCTTTATGTCTGTCCAGAGATATTTAAAATTAATTACAAATAGCTGTTATTAAAAAGTTTTCCAAGAGAATGCACATTTCTGGTTTGCACTGTAAAGGAAAATGCTATCACATTACCCAATAAAACCCTTACCAACCATAATTACTACTGATTGCCCTAACCTCTCAGTTTTAATTGGCAAAAAGAAACATTGAGTGTTGTTCCTGTTACTCTTTCCCTTGCCTCTGAATCTCCACAAGAATGTTTAGCTGAGGTGGCTTCATGACATTTTGGGTTTAAAGAGCACCACATTTTCTCCTGCCAGATCCAGATAGCTCATACATGCAGGTGAAATGGTGCTCTCACTGTTTGTTGGGATACTGTTCTCAGGCTCCTGTCAACCACGTACATTAGGGAAGGAGGAAGAACTTGAACTGTCATTCTCAACAGGCACAGATATTTATTGGTGAAGCCCCCCAGCATATCGATTTTCTGGCTTGCAAAGTGAAAGACACTACTTTTATTTTGACATTTAACTCAATACTCCAGGATTGTGGCCTCTGCTTTCTAATAGATGAATCCTAAAGAGGAATTATGAACAAGTTAAAATCTATTGTAATTTCTCTCCAACTATTCATTGTGTGCAGGAGGGATGGATAAACAGTTTTCACTAATAATCTCATTCACATAATATATTAGTTCTAATGAATTCTTTAAAAAAATTCTACGTAGTTTTTATTCATAACTGCCATTCTTTGTCATAAAAAAGCACTTTTGACAGTCTTGTCTTTTCGTTAGCTCAAAAACTTGCCTTTGAATGTGGAGAAAATGCAATAGGTGGAAACTTCCTAGAGCTGCAAATCACATCAAATTGTTTTGCCCAGCATTTACAATGGCTAAAATTATTTTAGTAATGTTATTTGCTGGTTGTTATTTAAATTGCAGACACTGAATATCTCACAGTTGTATGATGAAGGGACAAGGGAACACATGCATTGCTGGAAGAGAGTAGGCTCTATAAGGAGTTTCCTATTTAAATATTTACTGAAATACTTACAGTTTTGAATGTTTTAATTTCCACATCACAGAAGCACATTAATTATGTTAAAATACAGTAAGAGGGGTAAAACCAATCTACTTTCCCTAATTCTGAAGAGCAGTAATTGATGGCTGTCTTGGTAGCCTTTCGCTTTCTTCAGAGTCTTCCAGAGGATGTTGCAATTGTTAAATGTGGGAATTTCTCATAGCAGATCTGATAAAGGAAATTATTTAAGAATCAAAGGCATTGCTGGACAGTGTCAACAAATGGCCTCTCACTTTTGTAAGACCTATTGCTAATGACTGTTTTGTGTTCTTACATGGGACTTTGTCACAAAAAACTTTTGGAGTAGTCTTCTGCAAAATGGTGAATATTCTTCTCCATTTCCTCCTTAAATTTTCTAGGATTATTTAGTTTCCTCCTTCATGCTTTGTAAGTCTCAGGATGGTGAATGCAATATTTGGCTATTCTGACAACCAGACATTTCAAACAGTATGCCTGTGCTCAGAAAATCTTATTTTTAAGTGAAATGTTCTTTTATTGACACCTTGTTTAATACAGTACTACCATTCAAATTCAAGTTGATGAATATTCCAAAAATATTTGCACAGAAACACTTCCATTTTTATCCTTTCCTGGTGAAGAAATCCTTGCATTGAGCAAATCTATTTTCTTTCAGCCCTCCTCCAGTCTGCTGGAAGTCAACAGGCTGATGATGTTGCAGCAAGTGCTGTTCTTGCTGCCAGGCTGAGGAAAGGTCTGTCTACAAAAGCCCTCTCCTGTCTACAGTTACGTGCACGTGCCATCGTCTCTCTTTCTCCCTGAGCTGAGAGAAGCTTCTTCAGAAAAGGGATCTGTGTTGGCCACTTGGCAATCTCTAAAAATGCCCTTTGCTCAGATGTGTTCAGGCTCCCTTCAGATTGAGTGCTTGGATGTAGTGGCTAACCTTACCTGCAGCAGGAAGTTTTTGAATGTATTTGATAATCCAGTCAGAGCTTGAAGCTTGGGGTATGTAATTTATTAGTTGCTGTTTTAATTAAAATTGCTGGATCAAAAAACTTGTGAGCAGCCACTGTTGTCTGATGAATGCTGAAATGAGGTGCTTCCTTTTTGAAGAGTCTGTCATACAAAGTGTAAAATAAAAGCCTCTAGTCAAAAAGCACATATTACAGATATTTATAATTGGGCTGAGTTAAAAAAATATTAAATTGCTACATTTTGAATGTAAAGATTTGGAAAAATCAAGATAAATTCCTAAATGAGGTAGACTGATTCCCCCAAGGGACTACCTGCATTGTGTTAGTTGCACTGTGGCAACTTTTAAGTGTTATTTTTATGTACTACTCAAAATGTTTTATAAAATCTTTTCTCCAGAGTATTTCAATAGAAGGATCAGTTGTCTGGAAAGGTAGAGGTGGGCTGCTTTTTTCAGTACTTTTGATAGGTATTTCTCATAACTTTAGGCTCTAGTACCAGTCCTAAAGAATGGAAAGGAAACATGCCATTGTTAAATGAGAGGTGTTAAAAACCAAAGCAATTAGCTGTGAGCATTAGGCATCAAATTCAGCTTTTTTATATATGTATTTTATGTAATCTTCAAGAACAGTTTTTCTTAGATGCAAAATTGCTGTTATAATATTTGTCTATGATGTGTAAGCTTGACAGACAGAAGAACTAAAAATGTCCCTTGTGTTGTGTGAAAACACTTGGAGAATACTTGGAAAGATGTACACTTGCAAAACAATTGCTTCTTTGTTTCTTACAAACTTCAGTTAGCTTGAAATTCCCCAAATGTCAAATAACTAAATTATTTATTACTTAAAATTTGAATTCATGGTCTCCTTGCCTTCCTAAGCTCTCTTTTCTTTTCTTTTCTTTTCTTTTCTTTTCTTTTCTTTTCTTTTCTTTTCTTTTCTTTTTTTCTTTTTTTTTCTTTTTTTTTTTTTTCTTCCCTCCAAAAGTGTTAAATCACGTGATGAATATTAACTGACAGTTTGGAAATATTTATACAAGAATGCCTGGCTTTCATGGTCTAGTAGTGATAATTATAAAGATGGCTCTTGTGCTCAAAGATAGAGAAATGTTACAGAGAAATGAATTTGTTCTTGCTAAATAACGGGATTTTACAAGACAAACAAGATGCTGAAGTTTATAGAAAATTCTTATATCTGCCAAGAGGTTTGAGATTTCATAAGATTTTAAAATTTCTTTTTTAATAACTAAACAAGAAATTCTGGATTCACACCACAGTAAAAATTGTAATTACTTTTATGACATTCAAATATTTGGTAGTAATTCTAGTTGAATGAACTGCTTTAAAGAAATTATTTTTGAGCTCATTTAAAGGTTTTTGGAGGAGATTTATGCTGTGGTATTATCTGTCCATCTGCCATTTTGACACTACTATCTTTCCTTTAAGTCGTGTGAAATATTAGGAGCCTCATGGAGGAAAGAGACTCAGATTTGTGTGCTGCTGAGGAAAGGCTGGGCAGAAAACAAACACTCCATACTTTACTAGGCCACAGTGGGCAAAGTCTAACTTTGGACTATCCACATTGCATACACTCTCTTCCCTCATTTGTGGGTTGAAGGGGACCATTTTTCATTAGTTTTGCTACTTACAGAAGAGCTCATTTGAATGGCATTGCTATAGCTACCTTAGCTCCAAAAGACAGGATTTTGAAAACCAATATCATATGCTTTATTAAACTCCAGTCTTAAATAAGGCTATATATAATCATTTTAATTTCTGAGGTTTCACAAATAATCCTGCTTAAATATATAGAGAAGATTTATCATAAGTTGTTAGAGCCATTTTTCTTGATTATCACTTACTGAGGCTTGAAAGTACTCACTTCAAAGTGCTTAAAAGCCAAATATGTTTTTTTTCCTTGCCACAGCATCCAGTAACCTAATAAAAGACAGATTATACTGATTTACTGTGAAGTACAAGGGATAACTAAAATATTAGGGGTTTTTTTACGTGTTTGCCCCATAGGTTTGTGAGTTATTCCAGTACTACAGGCAATATAGATAATTTTATATCACAGGTACAGAACATTCATGTTTCTGGAAAATTATATTTGACTTTCATATGACAAAGGGCATGACAGAAAGGGAGCTTTGCCTTCAGTCTTGAAGGCACAGGGACTCACAGTCATTTGGCATTTCTGTTAAAGGAATCTGTCTAAAGACAGAGTCCCTGGAGAAACACTGTCCTGTGTAGTTTTTGGCACGAGACCATGAGGATGCTGCCCTCAGAATGCAGTTCTGTCTTGCAGGCAATGTGCAATGTGCAACTGGCCACTCTGGTTGTGCCTGATGTGCCAGCAGGCTGCCTTAGGCCACTCTAAGCCACTGGGCATCCTTGGATGCATGCCTGCTGTCCCCCTTGCAATTCTTCTGCAGGGACAGAGACTTCTCCAGGCATCCTTCAAAAGTCAGCCAAGACCTTTTCCTTGGCTTGCCAGCATGCTCTGGGTCACTGCTGAGGGTGTGGATTTCACTCTTTGACAAAGTTTCAGTGTCAAATAATTTTCCTTTAGATGAGAACTTAGAGCTCATGGAGGGCTCTGAAAGGAAAAGAAGAATCATTTCATGCTGGTTTAACCTGACAGTCACTGTGATGGGTGCTAGGTGACTGGCGTGGCTAAAAGAGTTGGGGTGATGCACTTTGAACTCACTGAAGCAAGTCAGGCATCACTTAAAAATGGAAAAGCTGTTCTTGCAGTGGCCAAACCTGGAAGCTACGCTTCTAAGAAAGGAGTTTAATTAAATCCAATCAGGATGAGACAGAAAGATTACATAGTGACTGAAATGATAGGAAATACTCTGCTATGTAATATTCTGATTTCAGTAGCACAGCTGCACCATTTTGCACCCTTAAATTCTTTCTTGCTTCTTGGCAAGCATTAGAAATCACCCAGTTCTCTTGGTTATGCTGGAGTCATGGAAATAATTATGGGATCTCAACATATCAAAAGTAAAAACATTAATTTAGGAAAGTTATCAGCAAGGAAAAATAATGTAAGAATTGTATCAGACTAGACTGATAGTACATAAGGATAATCTTAACTGGATATATAAGTATATATATATATATATGTAATATTTGGATTGCTGCAATGACTTAGATCCACACTCTTCAAAATACATCACTATATATTATGATTTTGAATACATCTATGAGATACTATTTCTCTTCTTTCTTTTATGGACCTCTTACATCTCTGTGACCCTGGAAAGACAAAAAGTCTCCTCCAGTGACAGTAGAAGGAATAGGTGAATGATGAAGGCACCATGCAGTCCAGCCTGTTTTTCCAAAGAAAATGATGCATAGGTAAGTTTAGTAATTGCTGGTGCGGGTATCTGGGGCAAAATTTGGAATGAAGCTCTGGTATATCCTGAGTTGTGGTTCTCACTGTCATTGCTAGGTATTATATACAACACATTTACAGGTCCACTGTGTGATATTTCATATAAAATGCAGTGGATAGAAATTTGGTGCTGTTTAATACTTCACCTCTGATACCCTGATGGTTTGGAAGGGTATGTTAAGTTTTCTGGAGCAGATCTGCAGAACTGCATAGAAATAGAGTATTTATGAACAAACCAGTGCTCTATGGTGGATATTGTAGTCTGCCATCAGTATCTTCTACTGCAATGTTTCTTCCTTACTGTGTGACCTCACATGATTGTTAACTCCCCAGCATGTGACAAGTCCCACATGGGTGGTCCACAAGATTCCAGGAGTGGTTCAGTGCTCTAGAGAAGTTTGGGGACTTTGATTTATCCTGCAGATAAAAGGGGATTATCAAAGTTTTCTACTGTTTTACTCTCCTGTTAATTGCTGACGATGTTTGTGGAAGAATAGGATCACTGTCTTTTCTGTGTGATCAAATGCTTCTGCAGCTGGTGGCAAGGCTAAAGGGTGGAGAAGGATGAAACAACAACTCCTCCTTTTCCCTCATTTCTTTTCGCAGTGTATTTTAATTCTCAATTAATTTTTCAACTTAATAGAGAAAGCTGGGTTTGGATCTGTGAAAAATCTCCACAATTTTTTTCCTTTTCCTGCAAAGTTAAGATTGTATCTCTGCTCAGAAGAAAACTTGAGGGCTTAGTTATATCTCATGGTATTGTTTTCTGGTTTTATGATACTTCCTTCCCCCTGGCAATGTTGAGAAATTTGTATTAAACTTTAGGAAATAATAAATGTTCTGTTGTATGTTTAATGGACTAGACATGTTAGTCCTTGTCTTGGCATGTTGTGGAGGGAATACTATGATGTCAACCATGGAAAATCGAAATATACTTACTTGTAGGCATTTCTAAATCTTCAGACCAAGAGCACTGTAACAAATAAGGTGAGGTCCAACTGTGGACCAAGGCCCTACTTCAGAAAACTCTTTCTTGCAAAGCCCTCTTCATCTCATACTGTCTGTATTGTGCCAGTGGGCAGTCAGCAGTGCTTCAGCAGTCAGCAATGCTTCAGCAGGCAGCAGTATTTCTTTCAACACACAGGTTTGAAAGGCCTCATAGAGACTGTTTTTTTCACTGTCTTGGTGATGAATCTGTTTTATCAACATGGATTAGTGGATTAGTTTTGTGCTTGAAAACGATCAATTTTATGCAGTGAGGTACAAGTGGAAGTTAGGCTGAAGCTCAGTGATGGATGTTGTTTTATTTTTACTCTGCTGCTGGGACATTTTGGTCCCTCACAAAATGAGAGTGATGGATTCAAACCGAAACCTGTGGAGAAAGGGGCAAGTCACTCCTGGAGATCATCTTGAGGGTGTTGGAGGAGAGCAAAGCTTTAATACACATTGGTTGGGCAGAGGAGGGATGTCTGAGACTGAAATCGGTCTCAGGAGCAGGGAAATGGCTACAGAGAGCAGGGAGCAAACACACAACTAGACCTAAGTGATTCTTAGGATTGGGGGGGCACTGCATAGAGTTGAGCTTCAACCTCAAGAAAATAGATTGTTGGGCTGCCAAAAAGCCTAGAGGAATGGATGTACTTCAGGAGAATAAGATAATCAGAGGACTTTTTGTTGCAAACCATTTTAAAAATTATTTTTTGTCTTCCCTAAGTACTTGATTTATATCCATTATTAAAAAGTTAACTCTTCTTGTTTGCATTTTACTAAAACCTGGCTTTTCACTTGAAAAGTCTTTCAATTTTTTTTAGGAGCAAAGGAAGTTCCTCCTGCAAACTTTAAGCATATTTGCCTCACAGTTCCTATCCAGTTGGATGTTTAGCCTTTGCTCACCTGAAAAGGGATTTTCAGAAACTGCTTCTAACTTTAATTTTTCTAACCACATGCTGTACTGCATCATGAGAGTGCAGGTTTAGTTTGAAGGCTTAATAATGGAATATAAAATCTGTTGGTTTTTTTTTTTTTGGTTGGGAGGAAGATGACCATCTTTTCTGTCTTTCAGAGGAGATTCCTTATTTTATTAGTTTGTCACATGAATCAAACATTTTCAGAGTTATGCTAAAGCATAAGCTGTTGATTAAACTTTGTTTTCAGTGTGGAACTTTTCCTGTAGAAGTACTGGTACTATATAGAGCCATTCATATGTGACACAAAATTTTAAATGTCCTCTCTTCAAAGATTTATGCACAAGTAATATTTCTTGGTAGAACTTCAACTTTGTGTGCATGATAATGATGTGTTCTCTTTCAGGTAAAAAAAAAAAAATTAATCAATTAAGTTGGAAAGGGTATATACTTTCTTTCTGGCCACAATCTCAAATTGTGAAAATATCAACGTGTCTGCTAGCTGTTCGTTAACACAACTTTGAGAGGGCAAACAACCTTTGTCTATTGATTAATTAAAAAAGAAGCAATGGATCTGTATTAGGAATAATTGCAATTTGGAAAGGTACAGTGTAGTAAAATTGTCTTTTGAAAACATGTAATCATTTATACTCATAAATGTAACACTGACTTTGCAGTAACACTGGTAGGTTTCTGATCCCCTTGCTGTACATAAATTGTTACTCAGATTAAAAAGAAAAGTGCAATCATGTTTGCAGTGACCTTTCTTCAATGGCCAAAAGAGTTCCAGAGTTGCAAGAGATATTTAATCAGCACTGAATGTTTGGAACTACTGATGCATGGCTCCACAAAACTATTATCTTCACTGTCAATTTAAGATAAATGTGTGAACTGTGCAGTTGGAGGATCTTGAAAAGTTTCTTCACTATTAGAAGTTAGTTTTCTACATTAGGCGAAGACTGATTAATTGCAATTTCTAATTTCTTTAAGGATGAGGAGGATGGGAGCGATGCTTTCAATGACTAAATAACTACTTAAAAGGTTTTTTTAATGACACACTTAAAAATCATAACAACCTGCTCTTCTGTGTGCTGAAGTTAATGATGTCATGCTTTTTCTGAAGGGTAATCTAGGAAAAGAATTGACATCTGATTCATGCATCACAGTCTAATTCTTAAATACACTTCACATGAAAGCAGAAAAAACAGCAAGCATTTCATTCACCTTTCAAATACCAAAATTTGTATGAAAGCCACGACAAACAAAAAGAAATTTAAACTGAGCCAGTTGCTTCCTCTGGAAAAAGCATTGTCCTTTCAGGAAAACACAGATGTTTGAGACAGGCTGAGCTTCCAAGTCTGGATAAGGAACCTTTGGCTGAAGGATTTTGTGGAAGGCAAACATGTCAATAGTATACCTGCTGCACAAACCTTGTGTAAAGAAGTTGTCTATGGCTCTGTCTTTAAGCTCTTGTTCTCTCTATTTTTCTAAATTCATTGACTTTAATATACCCTGTGCTGACTTGAATGCACACTCTGGGGAATATGTTCCTTTTAAAAACAGATGGTATAGAAATGTTTAAACTATTGTGTCTGTTAAGCCCAAGCTATATATTAATGTTAACTTGAGCTGAACAAGTGAAAGGATGTGCAAATTGATGAAAAAAAACCACCTTAAGAACTTATATATATAAAAAGCTATTCACTAGTGGATGTATCTCAATAAATTTAATATGGTAGTATAACAGTGAAGGCAACAAGAATGTTGAATGAGAGCAAATTGGAATGGAAATAGTATTTCCCTTCTCTATTATGTCTTCACTCATGAAAGATGATGAGCCAATTTCCAAGGCAATTAAAAGCTATGTTGTCAAGAATATGGCATCCCATATGGATCTCTAGTAACTGTACTGCTGGTCTGCCCTTTAATCATGAAAAACCTCATCTTTTTAAACTGCACCTTGCATATAGGTATTCGTATTAAGTGGCAGTAGTTTCAAGCTTGTTATGTTAGATTTTTGCTCACATAAAGCTTCTACTCACCAACACATTGCATTTATTTGTTCTGGTCTTGTCTTCATTATATTGGCATGTGCAGAAGCTTCATATAGGGGTGCAGGGATGACAACTGAATATATCTAGATAAACATAGGTTATATTTTCTTATTGATTGTTTTTTGGCTTATTTTTGGGGTATTCTTTTTCATAATCAGCTTCTAGAGCTGTGGTACTCAAATCCAACTTCTTTATTGCAATTAAGGCCTAGTCACTGCTGTCTAGACTGCAGTAATGATGTTGGTTATTTTCCTGTAATAACCCTATTGATAGGCCTCAAAATAGTAGTGGTCCTTTTTTCAAAGAGTTGGTGTTTTCTGACTGTACAAATAATGGATTATCAGCTATTGCATGTAGTCTGGTTTTTGCCATAATGGGAAACTGCATTAAAGATAAAAATAATCCTGTAAGTAAAGGGAAGGCTTTAGGCGTGAAGACGTTTTTCAGCCCTGCTTTGGGAAACTGTCATTCAAGCTCTCCATATCAGGGTTGTGTTGCTGTAGGGAGTGATAGCTCCTGTTCTTAGTCCCTCAAGGCAAAAGGGTGAAGGTGAGGGCTAGGGTCTAATGAATTGCAGGCTGAGGGCAAATTCACCTTCCTGTGAAAACTGTGGTTTAATTCTTTTTCAACAAATTGGACATCAGCCTGAACCTTACCGTGTTATTTCTTGCTGTTTTACAAAAAGCCATCTTAGTTAGCTGAAGCACTAAAAAGTCTTGTTTCTGGACATTGAGAGTCAGGTATCTCTGCTAAAAGTTGGACTGATGTGATGGAACGTTTCAAGTGCCTTGTCTGGCACTTAAATGTTTGAGGAGGAAGTTCCAGAGGGCATTTTGGCTTGGCAAGAATTATTTCTGTGGTGTCCCTCCAGGGTATCGACATGTTCGTATTTTTCTACAATTTGAAAATCTCCAAATCACTTTCATCTGAATACTAGTCTTAAGATAAGGGCAGGAAAGCACAACTGAACAAAGCTGTCACAGGGGGAGCCATCCGGCATTGCTCATTGCCTTGGGGCCTGCGGTGAGTAATTCTGCATGTGGAATCACTCTCTCTTCTGTATAATTTTGTTATTAATATTGTTGCTATTACTGTTTATTTCTTCTCTCATTGCTATTTCCAGTAAACTGTTCTTATCTCAGCCCGTGATCTTCATCTTTTGTCCCTCCAGTTCTCAACTCCATTCTGCTGCAGCAGAAGGGTCAAGAGAAGGAGTGAGAGGGTGGCGAGTGGTTTGGGAGAGTCTCAGTGAGGGCACTGAACTGGGGACAACATTCTTAAACCATGACAACTGCACAAAAATCCTTTGCACGTGTATCTTTGGCTGTGAGAGAGACTTTTCTTCCTTTTACTTGTTATTGGGGTTTTTTTTCCCCATTAATATTCATGGATTAATAAAGCAATAGACCACAATATATACGTATCTTGAATTGCAGTACTTGTTACAGCTAAGGAATCCACACAAAATCACATGAGAGGAAGAAATGGACATGACCAGCTTTGAGTATGTGCTTCCCACACAACAGAAACCCACAAATATGTGAAATGATGAGCAGCTAAATCAAGTGCTTTATTGGTCACTGTGTTGGCTTCACATAAGGTGCTCTGCTTGACTGGCACTCAAGAACTTGTGTTGTCATATCTCCTAGGAGTCTGAATTTGTTTCAGACCCTCCAGGGTGCTTGGGACAGTAATCCCACAATGAAGAAGATACCAGTCCTAGGGAATGGGACTATTATGTCAGACTGAATGAGAGCACATAGGCTTGAGTTGACTTCTGCTGGGTCATGGACACATCAGACAGGGTAATAGAAATCAGTACACTCTTCCTGACTCTGCCTATGATCTTCTGGTGTTTCCTGGCAAATGACTTGATCTTTCCCTGTAGCTTCAAACAAGGAATAATATTACCTTGGAGAAAAGTTTCACCTACAAGAACCAGGAAGCTCATAGTAACAGAAAGATTTGTGCCTGTGATGTTGTTTTAGAAATTACCATAAGCTTGTTGTACAAAAAAGGCTCCTTGCCTCTAAGTCATGCATTTCCTTTATGCTTTTACACACTGGTTGATCACAGATTCAAGCTGTTCAATTTTAAAACAAGAGAGGACTGAGTGGCTTCCCTGAAGATACATTCAGTCCAAGACACAAGTGGATAGAAATGATGCACAATGCAGCTGTGTTTCTAAGAGTATTCTTTGTAGGATCAGTTTTTGCTATCAAAGAATCACTAAAAATAGAAGATAATGCTATTTAAATCTATTCTTATTGCTGAGATTTGTGCAAATATAAGATTGTGGAGGGTTTTGTTTGTTTGCTTGCTTTTTGTTGTTGTTGCTGTTGTTGTGTTTGGGGGTGTGTGTTTTTTTTTAAGATTGATATTGTTCCAGGGAGAGCAATTATGTTTAGCTGTCTTGGTAAGAAACTGATTAGGTCCTGGCTTGAACTTAAACTAACAGGAGAGAGATTGCTGGACTTCAAATTAGAAATTTCTGAATGTAATCCAATAAAGCAAGAGGCTGGCAAAAGCTGCAGCTGATACTATCAGAAATGACAGAATCACCTGGATTAGACCATCAAGCTATTTATGTAACAACACTGGGACCTGTAGGAAGAACAGTAAGCAGGAGTGGTTGGTATTTATTTGGGAGAGAATGAGAATGGTGAAACAAATGAGAGTGAGAAGGAGAAAAGGGAATATAATAGGTAGCAAGCTGTGATTAGTGGTGTCTGGGGATATGTTTTAGGAAGTCTTGTGCTTTATCACTGTGGCCTAAACTAGGGCCATAAACTAAACTTCTTGTCCTGACCATAGCACGTGCAACAAACTTGTTTCCCTAATGCAGAGTAACAGGGGGAGCGACATGCTTTCCTTAGGCTGCCAGGGAACACTCGGGTCAGATCAGGTATGACTATGCCTGTGCCAAGCCTGAGGGCACTGGCATCCTCCTAAAGACTTCCTGCCAACATCCACAGGTGCCAGTGTAAACCTTGTGCAGTGAAACCCAGTAGTGACTTTTGAGCCTGTTTCTTCATGCTGCTGCTAGAGTGAACTTCAGGAACTATATGAGATAGTGGGACGAACCTCTGATCACTGTCTGTTCCTCAGTTTGGCTAAATATAATTCCCCTAAAACTAAAATGGTTCATTAATGTGCTATGTTTGGAAAACACTGGTTCATCAAAAGAGCTCTGCAAGTACTTCTGATAGGAGTGAGACTTAGAAAAATGTGAGTAGAAGAATCAGCTTTGCATTGTTAGAATGAATCTATTGCTTGCTTTCTTTAACCTAGTTTAGTGTTAAGTGGTCTCAGAAGCCATTGCAATAATCAGTAGATTGGATGAAAATAAAACCTTTTGTAATCTGAAGCCTGGGCAAATTTGTTCATCCCTGTGTTGTCCTCCCAACAAGCCAAGAGGCACAGTTTGAGAGCCAATGGCCCGAACAAACAGAGCTGGTCTGGTGGGGGACAAGTAATAGGGAGGCAGTCCTTCACTTTGAACACTCTAGATTATCACCAAGAACTGTAAGAGATTTCTTCTCCAGCATTGTTTTGATTTTTTGCTATGTGAATGACCATGTCTTTTGGATGGGGAAGTGTCTATAATGGTAACAGGTATCCATAAACATGTACTTGATACCTCCTGATGAACTACGCACCTGTCCAGATGGTAGTTTTAAACAGTGAGACAGAACTGTCAGCTGTAAATTAACTTGCTCTTTGAAAATCTCACTGCTAACAGGGCACTGTTCACCCATCTGGAAATTACGGTAAAGATGGTGCAGCTGGGTGAAACTCCTGTTTGCTGTGTGGCAACACTGTCCTGGCAGACCCAGCTAAACTTTTGGGGAGAAAGCTGGAGATTGTGGTGGAAGCGAGACAAGTTGAGGCAGAAACTACTTTTGGGATCTCAAATGGTTAATATTGCCAGAGATATCTCTGTTCTGGTTTACTCAAAACTAGACAGCGTAACAAGATTTTAGAGTTTGAGATGGATCATTTGAAAATTAGTGTTTCTCTTCTGTGGATGGAGAAGAATGCTTTTTTTCCCCCTTCAAAGGACCTAGTTTGCAGTTATCAAACAGCCCTGTCTGCAGTCACCTGTGGGTTCGCAAATGCTATTTACAATCAAGTATTCATAGCCTTGTTGGCTAACAGAAACATTTTTCAAGACTTGGAAGATGCTACTACTTGCCCACATCCACATTGAGTATGCTTGCTGATATACCTAGATGCATGGAAAATCTATAAACATTCACCATCCAGAATTCTGCCACCTCTGGCAAAAACTCACTGAAATAAATTTTTTTTTTAAATGTTTAATATGAGTTTTGATTTGTGTTCAGTTTTAACCAAGTTCTTAGCTTTCCCTCTCTGCAACATTTTAAAATCAATTATAGAACTTCTGAAAATTTCACTAAGTTAAAGAACTTGACAGTTTTGTGAAGGAATTCTCCCTCCTCCTGTCTTGTTTTGTCACTGTTGTGACAGACTGTAATGGCTTGTAGGATGGTGGGAGGCAACTCGGAAGAGCAGTGAACTCAGGAATATTGTGCTTATCCTCTGTGAGCTCTCAGATGAGGTCCCAGTAGACTGGTGGAATAGTGCTTCTTGAAGGCAAACATTTTCTCTTTTGGAGGTCAGTGTAACCATAAGGCTCCACAGTGATTTGTGTAGGAGCAGGTTTTGCTGGCAAGAAGGGAGAGCTACAAACTGGTTTCTGCATTTCCGTCTGAGAAGAATCCACTGGTCAACAGATGGGAACTGTGACAGAGAGTATTTGGAGCTGCCAGCTTTGTGTTTGGGGGCTAATTGGTGGATTTAATTGTGGAAGTTTAAGGGATGGCTGGTCCCCAGCTGTATCAGTTCCCAGGGATTATTGCTTCTGCTGCAAAGCAGGATTCACATCAGTTCCTTGGCTGCCCCAGGTCACTATCTAATATTATAAAATCCATCTCAAACAATTTATAAAACTGTGTTAGGTGGTGGACTGACAGGCAGGCCCATGTACTCTACCACTGCCTGCTCTATTGGGATAGCAGTGTGTGGCAGGGAGGTGCAGAAAAGCAGCATTCAGCAAGCTACAGTGATAGTTTTGACTCAGCTAAATAAATCTTCCAGAGTTAGTCTGCCACTCATCTTGGAAGAGTTAGAATCAAGGGTGAGCCTGGTAGTGAGCGGGGGCCAGCTGGAAACCACTTCTGCCTTCTCCTGTACCACTGGCACACTTCAGAGTATGAATTTCCTAAAATAGGTACAGGGTGTTCTTGAACATCCCTGCCACACTGACCTGCATAATCTGAGAAACTTTGCCTGAGTTTGGTTGTTGTTATGAAGTTCTTTTTTTATTCTGGCTATATATATTTTTGTATCATGAATGCTTTTTTGCCCACATGCATTCATTTTTGTAGGTGAGACTGTCACATGCCTTCAGATGAAGGACAATGGTTAGCTCCTAAATTTTGATGGTTAGTGATTGAAATATAAAACATTTGAGTCAAGGACTGAAGTTTTTTTAGCACAAACCATTCTGACTATCTTGTCTTTAAAGGTATTGGTTAAAAGAAAATTATCAGAGATAGAAAAAAAATGAATATAAATGGGGAAACACAGGAAAAAATATTGGAGACAGAAAAGATGCTCTAAGGGACAGGTTGGGTTAGAGAAAAGAAGGGAGTTGTGTTTCAGGAGAAGGATGTGGTCTGATTGGAAATTCCAAGAGAACTGAGCTCAGAGGAAGGCTCTGATAGGTTGGTGAAAAGGAGAAAGGCCTTGTTCTTTTATAGATCCATATATTTATTGTGGCATGAAGTAAGGGGTGGTGGAATCTTAATGATCTTTGTCCATAAGCTTGACGTGTTGTTTACTTAGCTCTGATAGGTTCTTTTAGAGAACTGCATGGTGTAGTGGAGAACTTGCACTTCAGGAATAAGTTCTGGGACATAATATATTTCAACCCTGAGGGACCAGCCTTGAATCCTGTGGGGACAGAAACTGACTCCATCTTTTGGATGCCAAGGAGGGGATACAGAAGCTGAAAACTAGAGATATCAGGTGAGTAAGTGCTCATCCTTCCCATATTCCAGAAGTTTTAGATTAGAGGGAGGTCACTGGCTGGATCTTGCCTTGTTTGGCCGTGCACAGCTGTGTAGCAATGAAGTCTTGCTCTGTTCTCTTTCTTCCTCTAAAAATGTAGGCCTGTTTCCACCAACTCATAATTATTTTATGCAAGACACTTCATGTTTATTCCTTATGGCTTTCTTTTCCACATCTTGACTGTTGTGGCAACAATGAGGCTGTTCCCAGGATCTCAGTAAGTTTGCATTAACAAACCTGTGATCCAGAAGAAAAGTATTAGCTAGGGAAATAAGGTATGGATGAGGGAGGCTTGAAAAGCTACTGATAAAATGCCAAAGCATGGCCAGATATTGCCTCTGTGTGTGTGTGTGTGTATAAAGTACTGGGAAAACGTAGGAAAACCTAGAAGTCCTCTACTTGCCATGCAGTGGAGGGAAAGGATGGCTTGAACTGTGGTTTCATTGTCACAGAGCATCCAAAATAACCTGAAGCTTTAAGTGCTGGTCCTGTAAATTCCTTATCCCTCTCTAAAAATATTCAGTGGTCCTTAGGATGGCTCCTGCTGGTGTTTGCAGGCATGTCCACTTAACTCTGATATCTGAGCCACAGTTTTCCAGGAACCTTCCTGCCTTTAGGGTGGTTTCTTGGGACTCGAGTGTAGTTGCATTTTGCAAAAGCAGTAGAGACCCTTTTCTGAGTGAATTGACTTCTGTGGCCTACTCATGCTCACAGAGGCATAAAACTGCAAGGAAATGGGAGTTTTGATAAAAAAGCAGCAGACTGGTGAGCACTGAGCAAAGAGGAGCTTGCTCAGGGCTGCAGGGCTGCCTTCAGTAGGAAATAAAGTTAATTGTCATCTGGCCTAAGTTAAATGGATGACCTCATGAGCAAAAGTGTGTTTAATCACAAAGCCACTAGAAACATCTTGACATGAGATGGAATTTCTTTGTCAGAATTTATTCTGAAGGCATCAGGAACAGAAGCAGTGAGGATAAAACATGTCATCAGTACAAAGTAAACCTTGCTGTGTCTCTCTCCTTCCTCAGTGGTGTGTTGTGAAACAGTGGAACAAATGTGCTGCCATCTGAAAGGTACAACCTGCCTTGAAAATTTAGGTCAGTCCCACAGAAGAGAAATGGGGACCATCACAAATACTTAATTGCAGAACCCCACTCCATGTCTGAGATCCTGAGTGAGATTTTCAAAATATATCTGAATGAATTACTCACCACTTGTGTGGTGGCTGGAACTCTGAATTAATTGAAGAACCTAGTGATTATCTCCTGTAAAGAACAAAAATGGGGAGAGAAAGGAAGAGAAGGGAAGGAAAAAGGAAAGGAAAAAGAGAAAGGGAAAGGAAATACAATCTTCACAAATCTCTCAAAGAAATGATCATTTTCTTTCTATTATTCTGTTGGAAGAACTGCTCTTGAGTGACTAAGTTAAGTAACACAAGCAAAAGATGATGATTCATGCTGCTTTTCCTGATAGTTTCTAGTGTTCAAAAGCCAGTATCACAGCTGCAGCTTTGAATAAATGCGTGGGGAAAGGAATAAAATTATAGTAGGTATGTTAGCGTAATGTTCCCAATGTGCAGCCTGTGTATGTGATTACCTAATATTCCTTACCAGCTGTTTCTTAACATTAGTCATAGTGATCTAAAACAACCACCCTCTCTTCATTTATCTCAGTAAACATTGTTCTTTTTTGAAGAGGTAAGCTGTTTAGGAACAAAAGTTGTTACCTCCTCCCCTTCAGCTTTTTCGTCTGCATGTCGTAATTGTCTTGAATTGGAAACAGCTATAGCTGACCATGTAGGTAATAAACAGTGAGGAAATACTTAAATATGGTAATAGCTATATTTGAGTACCATTTATGAATGTGTTTCTTAGTAGTATCTAGAAAATGCGAGGCTCTGTTCTCATGCCAGGACAAAACTAAGATAAGAGGAGGAAATGTTTTAATTTTTGTGTTTAACACCACACTTCTGTCTTTCCAAATGGAATCAATATACCCTCTGTAATTCAGTGTTTATTTTCTCATTTGAAGCTGCTTGTACTGTGCAAACATTTTGGGTTTTTTTCAAATGTGCTTTGTCATAATTCATAACCTGTTCATGCTAGCACTTTCGTAAGTGTCTGTCCTACTTACTGATGGTGCGCAGTGCTTTATTACTGCAAAACTCCCACGGAACTCAGTGGGACATATGTTTCCAAGTACATCAGGACACATTCAGTGGAGACAAGTGCTGCTTGGGGTGAAGAGAATCTGCTCAAGGTCCGTCTGAAGAGGAAATGACAGGGGTGCTTGTGAGACTGAGGAGAAGCAGCAAGTGGATCTCCTCACTCTGGGGCTTCAAGCACACTCTCTAGGGAGGGTGGTGACCTTCAGTGACAAGGCAAGCTGCAAACCAAAACCTCTCTGAAGTAAGTAGCTGAAACCACAAGACTCGTTCCTTTCTCCAGAAGAAGGCCTGAGTCAAGACATGAAATAATAATGGGTCATAAGCTGATCATAAGCAACCTGGGTTGGACCATGTGATCTCTAAGAGAGCTTCTTTGTTTTTGTATTACGTCAGTGTGGGCAAGGCTGCAATTCTGTCCAGCACTTAAAAGTAATTATTTCTCAATGGTTTGTCTAAGGAAAGACCATATTAGTCCATATTCTAGTATGTGTATGGTACTGAAGTGAAAGCTGAAATTTCCTACCTGACCTTGAGCACAGAACTGATTGACCAGAATTCTTGCTTGTCAGCTGTCAGCAGCAAGAGACCTTTGTGCTCCTTTGCAAAAATAAAGCATGCATGAAACAGAAATCAATTCTATCTGAAAAATTTTATGAATAAGTATTTAGAAGAGGCTGAAACCTCCTAAAGCCCTGAACAAAAAGAAGCTCAAAGGACTAACCAGTGTGGAGAAGTAAACCAGGCATATATGGAGTGGAAAAATACCCTATTTGCAAGTTTGAAAGCTAGAATAGATATCAAAGAAAAGTGTAGGGAAGGGCTCAGCTGGGGTTTGATTAAAGATCAGTGAGGAGATCTCATTAACATGCAATGTGCAGTGCACATACCTCTTTGTCAACATGTATCTGGTGCAAAATCAAGGTTGATTTCTGCAAAAGAACCCACATTTCTTATTTTATCTTTCTGCTAGCCTTCTCAAACTGTGTCTTTTTTTTCTGTCAGCACCACGTTCCTTATCAAACTGATGGACAACACAGAAGAGGAGTCTTCTAATATCATATTTTGCTTGTTCTTTTTTATTTCTCTTTTGGAAGAAAAATTCAACAGTGAAGAGAAATTAAAGTAATTTTTTTCAGTACTTTCTGCTCTGTAATTGATAGCCAAAGCTCTTCATAGAAAGCAATGTTGAAAATGAAGTCCCAGAAAATGAAGTGTGCCATTCCTAGACAGTAAAGAAGCCTTCAAAACTGGAGCCCATTGATCAGTACCACACATTCTGCCCTTTAAGTTGTATAATATATGTAGAACACCAGCATGAAGCATGTATACAGTCATTGTTTCTCTTCGTACTTCCATTTGTATGTTTGCTGCAGCACCAGAAAGAGATGTGTCAGCTGAAGCATATGTTGGGATACCTGACAGAGCAAAATTCCAGACAAGGAATTCAAATACTGAGTTCAGGTCTTTTTGTGTAGGTAACCAGATGCTATTTAACAAAAAGATGCCACATAATTATTCACAGGGAAAATATTTGTAGTGAACACATAAGCAATGCAAGCATGTGTTCTTGAATAGCTTGAAAACAACAGTGCAAATGCAATTTATTTCCGAGGATGTTTAATCCAGCATACTGCCATACCATCTCACACTCCTGCTGTTGCCTGTACATTGTGTTTATGGAAAGTAACAGCTGCAACATCTGTTACCATCACAGCATATTTTCAACACAGCATTAACACACATTTATCCCATTTATATAGTCTTTCTCTTCTCCTCCCCTCTTCATCAGAGACATCTACCCATCCTTGAATATAAACATGCTGCGCTTATATAACCTGAGCCTCCAGAAGTTGAAAGACATTTGCAATATATCTGAATCTATTGCCAAATCCTTCTTGCTTGACTGGGAACATACAGAAGACTCTGGGTGGGAAAACCTCAGCAATTAAAGCATTCAGGATTCTTGAAAATCAGTACTTTTTTCATTTTAGTTTATCTGATTCAACAAGGATGTCCCCTGAAGTCAAAATGCTAATATTTCTGGGGTGTCAGCAAAGACAGTAACCTATCTCCTGGATTTCCACAAAGCATCTTTTCTTCTTCTTAAACCAGTTGCATCAAACAAGGGATTTAAAAGCTTCTTAATTTTTTTTTTTTAAATCTTTGTACTTACCAAGAAGGAACAATAATCAGCCAGCTAACACGTAACTCATACACTCAAGTTTCATGGTCCTCTCACATTGTCCTTGATATTTATAAATCTGCTGTAAAATTTACCTCTAATTTTAGTAGGGCCTTGTCTAGTAGAAAATTGAAGAAATAGCAACTGTTTGTCATCAGGCTGTTACAGATGAGGAGAACCGAGTCTGATGACATATCATCTCTTTTTTCACTTTCTGTCATTCAGTTTGTGGGTGTTTGGTTTTCACTCAAAGCCTGCAGTTTGATTCATGGGTTATTTGAGCTGTCCAGTGCTGTGTAATGTCAACCTTTATGCAACACACAGGGTCACACCTGCACATTTAGCTAGCTAGGTCAGTATTGCTCCTTCACCACTCAAACATAGCAAGAGTTCATGTTCAAGCAGAAGCACAAGCACAACACTGTTTCAAAACCATTCAAAAAAAGCCCCAACATTCAATGATCTATCACTAATTGCTGATGTCTCAGGTGATTGTTTCCTTCTGTAAACTTTGGTAGAGTTTAACTACCAACTTTATAGTTGTTGACAATAAAGACAATCATCAATAGTCATCTAAAATTTCTGTCTGCGTTCACCCTGTCCAGGTAAAACAGCCAATTAAGAAAGTCATATATTTTTTCCTTACATAATCTGAAGAGGGTATATTTGAGATGTCTGTAGTGCAGAACTGTTTGAAATGGTGTTAATGTTCAGCTTGGGTCACTGGTGTTATCTGTGATCTATTGTGTTATAAATAGGCATAGTATCTTCTTCACAGAATAAGAGTAATACTCAGAACCTCATATTAAAGTAAGTCTTGTTTTTACACTAATCTACACTGTTAATATTTACAAAACCTGTATGACTTTGGTAGTAATTTTCTGAATGAGATAATAGCAGGCTATTGGTGATATGCTTCAACCTATCTAACATTGCAAGCTGCTTACTCCTTTGTTACTAATTGGTGAATTGCTATTAAACAATATTCTGCCAGGCATGGTGCATCTAGAGAAAGCTCTAACATAAAAACCTTACAGAAATCATATTTCAGGGAAATCAGGGGTGCATATAGTTACAGCTCCTTTCCTATTCAGCATCTGGAAGTATGTTGTTCTTATCATCCTGTGCTTAGACTTTTCACCATAATCTCATGTATAGCAGCAGGTTCTGAAAGTCAGTTTACATTTCATCTAATAATGAAATAAAAGGTAAGTAAGGACATGAAGCTTTGTATACTCATAGATCAGGATGGAAGTTTTTGCTTGCACTCATTGCCATGTACACTTCTGAACTGATCATGCCGCTGTAAGAGCAAAAGCCTTTTCCTGAAGAGTTTGATAAACAGCTATCCTTGTTTCCAGAATGCATGAGGCTTAAGGGGAGAAGAGGCAGTCATGGGTTCAAGCAACATTTTAAACTGGCAGTAAAAATCAATAGACATTATTAAGTGATTTTAACAAATATTGAGTATGCAATTTCCATGTAATAAAAATAATATGCTGGGAGGGAAAGGCAATAGAACTAAACTGAGACCTTGGATAACATGGCCACCCTTTCAGATAAGGGAAAGGTGAAAGGCTTTTTGGAAACTATTCACTAGGTGGAAAAACATGCCTTTGCTTCCTGTGCCACAAGCAACCATTGTGCTACTTGAGCAAGGACAGTCAAAATGAAACAGAGTGAAGCTGTTCACTATCTGGGAGGTGTCACATGTGGGGTCAGGCCAGAGCATGTGCACAAGTGCTTCCCTGCCGTGTGTCCCAGTGCACATGTGAAATCTCAGCCAGGTTTCTGCAATGCCTCTAGAGGATAGTAAACCTGTTCAAACTTGACATATGCCCTTCTTGTCTGCATTTAAGTTACAATTAGTAGCATGAATTATTGTTTAATCTTCTCAAGGATTTTTTTTGTCATTTTACAGAATGACATCCCTGTGAAATACAGACAATAAAATATTGATGGTGTTCATGCAGTAGCTGGGATCAACACTCCTTTAGCTCAAGAAGCTGCAGGATGAAATTCTATGTCTGGTTACACAAAGAGATCAGAACACATGGGCCCTGTTGGCCTGAATAACCTATGAAACACCTCAATAAAGGTAGCACCTTATATACTAAAAAGTCAAATCTCAAATCTAGACACTGAATTTTTTTTTGTCTTTGTTTAATAGCATACAAGAATAAAGAAATGAGAACAAGGATGACAAAAGTAATGAAACTTTGAAAGTAGAAGATATTAGAACAAGAGACAATAAAAAGTTATGAGAACATATTAATCACACACAGCCTCACCATCTGTTGACTCCATATATATACCCCATCCTACTACTCCATATGCTACTTGAAGATAAATACATATAATGATGGATAACAAGCAAAAAATAGCACACAAAAGGTCTAACATACACATAGTAAATAAGCATACGGCATAATGACCCCATTTTGGTGTATCTGGTGTGACCTCCCAGAATACACAAGCAAGGAAAGGAGTGGATCAGCAATTGAGCAAATGTGGCATTAAGGAGATACCATGACTTCAGTCATTGAAAACTCAAACCCCCTCATCCGTGGAGGAAGCCTAAACTGAATAAATAGTCTAGGATCATTAACTAATGGGACATAGTACCAACACAGAGCTCTGTCCGATTCCTGTCACTCCTCTTCCATCATGCTCTTTCTCTCCTGCATACACATGCAAATAGGAGTGACTTTCTTTGATCACGAATCCTATTTTGCTCTGTCAGTGGGTGTCTTCAGTGATGGAGTCTCGCATTTAAGGAACTAGAAATCTTTGAAGGTACTTTTCTGTGGACTGTGGAGCAGAGGAGAGAGGTGGAGAGTCTGTGCTTCCTTTTTTCCTTCTGGGTATTCCCTGTGCAAGGTAGAATATCCCTCAGCTAGCAGAAAAGTCCTCTTGCATCAGAGAACAAGGTTGGCCTCTGTAGAGCAAGTGGAAGTGATATTGCTGTGAAGGTGGTTGGTGTTCCAGAGGAGTTGGTAAATCTCATTTTTATTTCCCACCTCTTGCTTGTCCAGCCTGCCAAGTTCTGGGTGGGAAAGGAGTTGAACTCTCTGCAACATGATGGTTAGCTTTGCATCCAACTTCTGCATTATCTTTGCAGTCCTTGCCAGAAAAGTTGGGATTTTTCCACCTGTGAACTCTGGGCACCAAGTAGGGGCATCTTCAGTATTTCATTCTGGTTAGAGAAACTGGATTGAAAAACACTCCATGGTCTTTTTCAGATGTTACTTTTGTGTCCTCTAGTCCCATCACTGCTTGTTTGGCCAAATATACAGTCCCACAGTGTTTCATAATTTATTGTATGTGTAATTAATAGACGGATAGGCTGTTTAACACTGTCTCCATTTCCCTCTCAGATATGTAGAATTTGTCTTGGTATAAGTGATAGCAATTCCTAAATGAATTTTCCTTCAAGGATCACTTCACATACCAGGGAACTGGACTGTGCCAAACAGATGCAGATCTGATGGCAGCTATCAGTTCCCAGTTCACAATAGCCTTTCTGATTTGTAAGGAAGCAGGCAGCAGCCTGGTGTGCAAATCCCACTGGTAGAGAGGGACTTCCCTTCTTTTGCACCCTCTTTCCTTTACCTCTCTTTGTGGGCTTCCATGTCATGCAGAAGAGATGAGCCTTTGGCCGTCGGTTACTGTGGTTTTCATGGCAGCTACCGAGATTATTTTGGAAGGCAGTTGACTCTAGCTGGGAACTTTGATCTCTATTTCTTAATGAGTTGTGCTCAGTGTACAACTGTTTTTATATTTCTGCTCCTGTTACAACTCAGAGGTTTCCCTTTGCTTTTTTAGTGGGAATATTTTCAACCCAACAGTAAAGTTATGCCTGTGCTGAAGGAAAGCCACTGTGAAGTGCTAATTTAGTGGCTGTGCTGTAGGGTTGCTGTCTTGGTATTGCTGTGAACCACATATCAAGGGACTGACCATTCTCCATTCACTTGCCTGGTCCTCTGCAAATGATAAACTTGGTGTGTGCTTAGATTCTTCTTCTGGAATGTGGAAGAAGAAAAGTCCTGCTGTAGTGCTCTACCTTTCTCTGCGAGTAATTCCAACAATAGAGCAAATGAAGTTGCTACCCTTTTACAGAAGAGAGGGATTAAATCTGATTCACTTGCTAACTACTTTTGTGATTAAAAACACAGAGCTCTTGTTAAACTATTTACTGTTCTTAATTATGTTTCATATCTTGCAGCTAAGTGAATCTGATGGATACTTATGATTGCAGATTCTCTCCTTATCATTTCTGTTGTCGGAGCAGTAATATGTGTTCTGCTAGGCAAAATTTAGGGATGTCTGTCTTTTTGTGGCAGAACAGTGAGCTAAGAGAATTTTATGAGAGAACTTATGAGAATTTTCTATTTGTTGACCACAGGTAATAGATGAAAGATCCAATAAGAGCTTTCATTTCTCTCTAGAAAAGTGATTATTTATTTATTTTTTTTTTAATGGTTGAGTGCTTGGCCACCTTCACAGACAGCCATATTCCCTGCCTTTGCCTCAGGCCAAGTCTGGGTGCATTCTGTTTGGTATGGTAGGTGTAGTCTGACAGACTCTGGCATTGGCAGGGTTGGGGAGAAAGCTTTCAGTATGGACAAATAAAAAAACACCCTCAAGAAATCCTTTGCCATTGTGTACTATAACCATTGTGTACTGTAACTATTCCAAAAGGCAGCTGTCTAGAGTGACACTCACATAGCTTCAAGAAAATAAGACTGACATTTTCTCTGTGATACTTTCATTTTATTTTGCTTTTTTTTTTTTTTTTTTTTTTTTTAAAAAGAGTTTAAACCCGGCTTT
>VWYP01003839.1:365027-398570 GCA_013400435.1 Pycnonotus jocosus | reverse complement strand
TTCTTTTTTCAAAAAGAGTTCATACCTGGCATCTGAGCTGCCTATAATGTGCCATCAGAGGGTACACACTATTGACTGTTCTCCTAGGCAAGGAATTGCACTCAGACCTAGGCAGTGCAAAACTAATCAGTGTAAATACATATCCTCACCACCTCTCCTAAGGTCCACAGCCCAGTCTTTCTCCCACCAATACCCTACCTGAATGTCTGACTGAAACTGAGTTTTTCAGAACTTTCAGAATCCACTTATAACTGTAGTGTGTATAGTGTGTAGCATAATGGCCTACTTCTCCTGTTAGATCTTTGTATTCCAAATAAGGAGTATTAACAAAGCAGTAAGTAAACATCCCATGACTATAAGCAAAATTTTTTCAAATGGATCAAATGTGACCAAATCTTATTAACCAAAACCTTTGAATGACAGAAGAAGCTGGCATCACTTCCCAATTCCTTTTCAGTTAGATAATGTCTGTGGTCAGAGCATTTTCATCCATCATGAACCCAAGATTCTAGATTAAGAGAAGTGGCTAAAATGGATTTTTATAAATTCAGAGCAAATGCCACTATTTTGAGGAAGTGAATTTCTGCTACAAGGTGCACTTGCTGTTTGCTATCCAGGTTTACTGATCTAAATGATTTACTGTTTACTGCCCCCTGCGAGCTGAAAAATTTCATCCTTACAATGAAAACTCCTGGGGAGATTCACTCATTTGTGCTTCAGTTCAGATGAACTATGTGAATGTGTGTATATAACAGTACCAATGACAGACCTCCTTGGCTGATTTTTTTCCAATGTACACTTGTGTATTTTTTCTTTTTATAAATTTTTATTTTTGGTGCATATTATCTGGGGATTATAATCTTGATTGGGACTTCCAGTTCAAAAAGGGAGCAGTAATTCTTTCCTTTGTTTGACCGACGTTTATCAGAATTGTGCTTATTTAACCTTGTGGGTGTTGTCGTGTGATACCACTTTTGGGTCTGACAGGCTTGGGAGATTTCCTCCTCTACCACTTATGACCTAGCTGTGCAAATGAAAAAGGGAACTTAGTTTACTTCAGGGAACAACTTGCTTCTAGTCTGATAAGATTTGGTGTTTTTCACCTCTAAGCTTACCCAGAGTTCCCAGAGATTAACAGTGGGGGTAAACTGGGTTTAGATGAGCTGTGCTTTTAATCCTGCCATTTAAAAAGTAATACTGAACACTTTAGGGGTTTTGTTTCTTTGCTTAGCTTTTTTTTAATTTGGTTTTTTTGTTTGATTTGTTTTGTTTGTTTTACGAGTCATCTAGCAATCAAGGAAACTTCTGATATGAAGTGGAAATATTTCAGGTCTGGGACCTGTCCTACAGTGTACTTTCCCCCTTTCTCCATTCCTTTTCCTCCTTCAATAGCTTCTTAGATAAGCAAAGATTTGAGGTCCTAAAGAGGACCTTCTGTTCCCTGAAGAAATCATGAAGCTACATGAAACAGAACAAGGTTATGTGTGCTGTTATTGAGACGTTGACTTTGGTGACCTGGTCTTCTTCTGGACACCAGAAGGTCAAAAAGAAGAACCTTTTAAAAGCCTCAGCCATGAGAAAAGCTTCATCTGCATCTCTTGCCTAATTGGATTCCAAACTCAGACAAGTATAAATCCGCAGAAAATGTGAGTGTGGGTTGATGGAATGGTATCATACCTGAATGTTTTCTCAAGGCCCAGTATCAGCTGAAGAGTTTCCCTTTACTATCTCCATGCCTGTCCTCTTCTTCCAGTCCAGATGAGGAGGAATTAGTTTTCCAGCCTTTGAGAACAAAGACTAGAAATGAATAAAGAAGAAACCCACAAGGGACCTGAAGAGAGAAGCTTGTTGCCTCATCTTCACCTCGGCTGCTGTTTGGCACTGTGCTTTGAATGAATCCCTTGAAGGAAGCCTTGTGCTAGAGTCTGTACTGCTTGTGCTCTGCATGCCTCTGCTGTGGGACATCGACTCATGTGAGAGGTGTAAGAGCTCTGCAATGGGGATGCCTTGGACCATGCAGTATCCCTGGGGCACAGGCCACATCTGTTCTTCTTTAAAAGATCTTGCATGTTTTCTGTTGAGAAGTGTTGAATAACTACATCTCTACTCTGTGTTCTATGTAGAGAAGAAGAATTAAGTCTCAGCTAAAGGACAGCAATGAATGTAATTTTGAGACTATATGTGACAGATAATTTCCTCTCCAGGCAGATCAGGAGCATGTATCAGCCGTGGTGTGTAATATGCTAGACCTATATATACGTTTCTATAGAAAGACATTTTTGTCTCTTCACCTTAAGAAGGCTGCGGGTGAAGTCCAAATTTCTGTTAACAGAAACCATACGTTGTGTAATTTATAACCTCAGAAAACTCTCTGAAGTGTTTGCTATGAACCCAAGCTATCTTTTATTTCAATGCAGTTTCAGTGCACAACTCTTACAGCAAAGCACAAGTCTGGGAGTTGCTGGCACTCTGTGGAAAAAAAAAAAAAAGTCACTAAAAAATTTGTGGTGCCCTTCTTGAATTCTTAGTCAGTGGGATCATGTCCATGATCTGCAGTTTTTGTTAGAGCATTTTCAAAATGGGGTACTACACACAGAGTTATGTTTTCTGTCATGGTTAAAGTCCAGGTTTCATAAGCAATTTGAAAACTGGGATCACTCAGAGGGTTTCACCCTTATACACAAAAATTGCAACACTTGTTTGAAAGTGATGGCACGTAACAGTCTTTTCTGTACAAGGACAGTGTTTCAGTTTTCCCTGATTTGTGATATAAACAAATGGCAAGTGGCTTTGGAATGTGCATCTTGAGTAGGTCAGCCAAGGAGTAGAGATGGGTGCTCTTTCTGTCACATTTTGTTAGCTTTTGCAAATTTCCTACAGTAGAGGAGGCAAGGCTTCTGCTGAGGCAGGCACTGCTAGCTCCACTAATGAATGGAAAGTGATGTGTGACCATGTGATACGGGAACAGCACTTTCCATGTTTGCCTGATTATCGAAGAGCTGGAATCAGCATTGACGAAGATAATGTGATGTCACTCTTTAATCTGGCAAGCCTGCAAAACCACTTCCTCCTTGTGTAGGCTGGAGGTCTCATGATTGCCATTTCACTCTAAAGCATTCATTGAAAGTGATGTAAGACAGAAGAGCATTGACTCTCTCCTGTTTTTTAAATGAATGAATGCTATTGTGAAATTCCTTGCAGCTATATTGGGAAATACACTGGTTATTCAACAGAATATAATGATTATCAAACAAAAAGGAAAAAAACCCAAAAAGATTATATTTTTCAAAAAGTTTGGATTTCTTTTTGAGCTTTAGCTTTGATTTCATTCAACATAGATTAATAGGCGAGACATCAAGTTAAAATTCTTGTTCTGAAACACCAGAGGCTGGATGTTGCTAGGATTTAAAGAAGCTGGTCATCATAAAGATGAGGGAGAGGTGGGTATTTTATACCATGAGGATCCTGTCTGTAACTATCTTAATATAGTTTTAATAAGTCCCCTGGAATAAAACACTTTGAGAGTCACACTTCTTGAGATTTCTAGGTGGAAGGCCTTGCAGGAGATTACTCCTGTCAGGGTTTTGTACAGCTGTGACTCATGTAAGTGAGTGCTTTTGCAAGGAGTAGTCCCAGGCTACTGCTGATAGGGGTCAGCTAGGGATGACAGTGGGGTTTCTTAAGTCCTTTTACATTGCACTGTGCCACAGCTGTTGTTGAATGCATGTGCTACTGCAGTATATATACATTATAACTTATATATATGATGAATGCTTTCATGTGCATTTAGCTCCTAGTGGAATGCGCTCATAACAGGAGCTGGCAGAAACTCTTCTAACTGTCCTCTCATGCTGTTCTCATTCTCCAGTCCTACCCTATCCTGCCAGTGAGGGTTGTGGACCCCTTAGCTAGGATGGCAGCTTCTCCCAGTAGATTCACCATAACATACAGAAAGTGAAACTGATTTTTTTTAGCGTAGTTTGCTGATTATTGTGATTTACATTCTTCAGTATATTCTGGCATGTCATATAGTGAAACAAAGAATTTATTGTCTATTTAAAAGATAGCTGGAAAATATGAAATCTGTAGAGGTCAGTTGTACTAGGGCATTATCCTTTGGGGGAAAGAAGTATGATAGCTACTTTTATGATAGATACTTACCAGCTGGACTCTTAAGAGATGATCCTTGTGGTCCCTTCCAACTAATTTTATTCTGTGACTCTGTGATACTTTTGTTGTTGAAGGAAGCAGGGGAATTGAAGCGGAAAAAATATATCCTGGTTAGTAAGAGTATAACCTAATCTTTATTTTTTGTTTGCTTAGATTGCTGAACTAAAAAAATAATCGACTATTGGCATAGCCTTGTTCAATTCAGGCTTCTGTGAAAGCAGGCAGCAAGAGGTTCTATGAGCTGTATGTATGTCGCAACTGTTACAGAATAGGATGATCCCTTTTAAAATTATTCTTTATTATATGTGACATGAAACACAAGCATGCCTGCACATGGACTGGGACAGAATGTGACACGGAGTCTGATGGCAAGGTATGCTGGGTGCAAACACCAGAGCTGGAGGACACAGCTGAGCCCTGTGCAGTGACATTGCGTGTGCTGCTCGTACTCTGCCGGGGCATGACACTGCCTGAAGGGCACTTGGAAGGACACGCTGGTTAGAAGAGTGGACAGTGACAAGGTGTTCTTCTGATGGCTCAGGGAGAAAAGGAAAACACAGGCACATCTAGAAGGCATGGATTATAGTAATGGTTTGTTGAGAAGCTTCACCCTGTGTTCAGAGAGACTGCCCATCGATTTCTTAATCTTCAAAGTCACTGGCTTCTGTGACATCAAGATGAACCTGAGACTTGCTTTTCTTAAAGAAAACTGAGGAGCCTGAGAAATGTGTAAATTCTGTTATTCAAATTCCTGGCCAACACCTGTCAGATATTTAAATTTGGATCCTTTCCCTGTCTTTAGTGTCACCAGTGGCACAACTGAAAGTGCCAACAGAAACAACTTTTGAACTCCAGCCCAAGCCATTACTTGGCAATTCAGCTTGTGGAGTTACGCAAGGACTGTGATGCTGAACACCTGCCAGCAACTTCCTGAGGTGCTGCTGAAGATCCCCTTGAGAAAAGCTTATTTTTTCATTAAGTTGGTACTAAAACCACAGCAACAGAATGTATATTCAGGACATTTCAGGATGGATGTATTAGGGTCCAGGAGGAGTGCTGTGCTGCAGTGTGCCTGGCTGGTGCAGAGAAGCCTAGACAGCTTTTTATTAAATAAAACATGTAAAGGCCTTCTTGACTTCATAATAGAGTACTGGGATTGTAAGAGAGAAGCATGCTTTGAGAGGTAGGATGGCTACAATATGATTCTCTTAAAGGTCTAAAAGCATTAAACAAAGGTAATTTTTTCAAGTTTCTCTGATGACACAGCTTTCTTCTGCCATTCATGCCTTGTTCAGCTTCTGGCAAAATGCCTTATTAAAAGATACCTGTGAACCATGGAGGCTCCTAAAATTAGGGATCCAGATACAAATATTCTTCGTTTTCTTCCTAAACAGCTGAATAACCTCTTTTATGTCCATCACTGATTCTTTCTCAGTGGTTTGTTAGTCCTTGAAACTTCTGGCTCTGGACACACAAACCAGGCAAACTTTTAACTGCACAAAATGTGAGATGCCTGTATACGACCAAGTGAATTCCTTGGGAAAGATCATAGAAACCAATCTTTGGGAGCACAAAGGGAAGTCTATTTTCCTCACTCTTTGAAAGATCTGAAGAATCAGTGCAGACCATGTAATACCCCTAAAATCAGCATGTGAGGGAGCTTCAGGTGCAGCTGCCTGGCTCTTATTTTCTTTTTTCTCTCTCTCCAGAGCAATCATAGCACAACTGAGTGGACCATTGAAAACTAAGCAGCAAGATGCACTGTGAGAAGGTCCTCCCACTGACCATTGCTACAAATTCAGCAGTTTGGCGGTTTCTGCAGAAGAACCTTCCCCCATCCTGCTTATGGAAGTCTTGAAATTCCTCGTCTTGTGGTGTTTTAACTAGAGGGAAATTTGGAAATTACGTGTTGGAAATAGAAAGAGCTTTGCAATTAGCTAGTGATCAAAACTGATTTATAAATCTGTTCCTGTCCCCACACTTTATCCCTCTATGACCTTCACTACCATGGGATGCATCAAAGTATGTTCTGAGTATATTTAAAACTATTGTTTTGTATCTTTTTTGTTTATCTGAACCAGCTCACTGGAATGCTGTAGTTAAAAGTTTAGTGTCACTCTGGAGCTTTAGAGGAGGAAGGCTAAGAATGTGGATACTTTAGGATCTACTCTTCTAGCACATGTCTGAATGACTCACTAAGGCTAATTTTAAGTGCTGGTGGCATACCCTGTCATGTTGGCTTATTTTAGAATTATTCTTTAACCCTGAACCTGGGGCCAGTTGTAAGGTCTATGTCCTGCTGTAGTCTGATGCTTGGTGTTAAAAGTTCACATCACTGTGCTCTGCACTGGTTGTTTTGCTGCAAAGTCCTCTAATAAAAGTCGTCAGAGTCCAAGATAATACCAAGGCTCAGAGCCAGATGATGAGCCTGTACATACCAATATTGAAGTTGACAGAGTTATGTTGATTTTTACAAGGGAACAGAATAGCCACCAACACTGGAAGTAGTAGATGTATTAATTTTTGACCTTTACATTGGGTTCATTTGTTGTGCTCATCTTCTTTCAGAGAAATATGAGAGGGACTTGCCCTACAACAGTTCCCAGTGTTGATCTGTTTTTACAAAAGCCATTACAGAATGCTGCTTCTTTCCAAATTTATTTTCTTTATCTCTCTTCTGGGTTTCTCCTAGGGCTTCTATATGGTGGTTGTCTTACAAACATTAATGGAATAATCTTGACAATTTCCTGTGAGAAGACTTCAGCACATATTTAGATATCTGTCACAGAAGTCGGATTCTTTGAGTCATTGGAGTTATTCTGAATTCTTTTGTTGATTGAGAGAGCAGAATTTTTTTAATGTTTAAGCTATATCCCAAAGCAGAAATTTTTGCATTTCAACAGGAACCAGAATGCAGAGGGACATACTGTCTTCTTCATTGTGACACAGGAAGCCAGTGGAAATACATAATTTGTAGCCAGATCTCTGTTCTGCCCCAGGACCTTTTTCCTGGCTTTTTAATACCTTGTGTCTGAAGGCCAGATGTCAGGACTTTAAGAAACGGAAAGCTGTCAGGATTTATTACTATGGAACATATTTGATGAGCTGACTGACCACTGTTTCCTTCAGTCCAGGAATGGTCATCGTCTTCTACTGTCATCTGTCAGATGTCAGTTACAGTAGCTTGACTTGCAAGACAGGAAAAGTGAGCTACAAGGCTCTCCTAAGGAGAAATGAGCTGAGAGCCTGCATAGCACGACTCTTCCAGACACTGCCTGGTTTTACCTTGCAGTGGGGAGTGAAGTCTGTCCTGTCTGGCGTCTGTCACCGGCTGGAGTGTGTGGGGTCTGTGCTCTGCAGCAAGGATGTTGAGTGTGAGAGCAGTGTCTCCCTAGGAAGTATTGGGGGACACTGCCATCTACTGTCTCCCTTACCTGAAATGACAGTTTGATTATCGACTTTAGAGAGGAGTTTCTTGTCGTGCTGCCACAATTTTTTTTTTCCCTTTGATAGCTATTTTCAGTTTTTTTGAGTTTACTACTTGCACATCCCACTTAAATGTGGAGGTATGTTTTTGAGGTGCAGCAGAGAGAACATGAAGCTGGGATTCAGAGAGAAGGCCTTCTATCTCCACCACTTGGCTTATTGGAAGACCTTAGGTAAGTTCCTCTGTCTCTATTTCCATCCTGCTAAATGAGATAAATGACGCTGATCTGCCTTATAAACTGCATTAGTGTTTTTGCAGCAGGTCACTGTCATTAATACCTGTTTTAATACTTACAGATTTGGACTAGTCCAGAGGAGGAGTAACTCTAGTCTGGGAAATCCATGCACAGGTATGAGGGAACTCATTGCCACAATATTTTCTTATTGGGAAAAGTAGCCAGTGTGTTATCTTTCTTTTTCTCCCTGATGATGAGGACATGTTATCAAGCATCTTTTTTATTCCTTCATTGGTCTCTGTACCTTGCCCTTGGACAGGGCATAGACAGAACCTCCATCCTCATCCATCCAGTGGGAGCAGTGTATGTACAGCAGTTGAGAGGAGCACATGGTTCCACAATCATGGTATCAAAAAGTGTTTGCAAGACAGTACAGCCACCCCAATGGCCTTAGATTAGTCATACTGCTCAGTACAAAACCAATACAAAGAATGCTGAGTTCAGTTCTAATTATCCATTCATAATTAACTCATAATTAACGGCAACAAATGGCACTGCTGTCCCACTCATTTAATGCCTTCAATATTGAAGGGTCTGAATCGAATTTTTTATGTGTTTGTCTCAAAATACAATTGTGTGAAACAGCTATAACTCAGCAGCATACTCATCTTGTGGAATTGATTATCTTGGGTAGTAAAGCTAGGCATTCATGATAGGGAATAAATAAAATCATAACTCCTTGTAGAGGGTTTATTAATTTTTGTGGGTCTAACTTCTGGACAGTAGTTATCACTGGGTAGTAAATTACATAGATCAGGTCCCAAGCACCAAAAGGCAGAAAAACTGAGAGCAAGCATTCCAGGATATTCTCTTCTATTCTTCCTCCACATGCACATGCAGCTGGTGAGGGCTGGATGCATTACTCTTCCCTGCTGGTCAAGCTAGATTTGCAAACCTGAGAGTTTCCAGGCAGGAAAAGGAAACATCTACAAGGATGCTCTGGGCACATGCCGTTGTCTGACAAAGTCTTCACATGGGATTGGGAATTAACATTTATACCTCATCTATAGCAAATAATAGGTACAAGCCACAAGATCACAAGGGTTTTCTGGTGCTCAGATAGAAAATATGTATTTAATTGTGTGTGTCCATTGCTCTTGTCCTGTCCCTGGGCTATAGTGAGAACTATCTGGCTCCGTCATCATTCTTCTGATCAGATATTTATACCTTTGATAAGATCAAAGGCCCTGAGTCTTCTCTAGGCTTAGTAGTCCCAGCTGTCTCAGCTTTTCCTCCAGTCCCATAATTGTCTTTTCTACCTTTTTCTGGACTTGCTATTGTAAGTCTGTATTTTTCTGTACTGTGAAGCCCAGAGTTGGATGCAGTTGTCCAGACATGGCCTCACCAGTGCTGAGCAGAGAGGAAGGATCATCTTCCTCTTTCTGTTCCTAATGCAGACAATTGTGTCATACAGTCCTGGAAGAGACCCCTCCAGATGACAGCTACAAGGAGTTGTGGTTGAGTGCCATCATGCTGGACATGTTTCTTGAACTCCTTGTGTTTGGAAAAGGCAACCGTGAAATCTCTTACCTTGATCATTGTGGTACAACTCCTCTCTGGCTATCACTTGTGCATGGAACTGATAATCCATAGACCAAGGTTTCCTAGAACTTCAAGACAAAATTCTCATTTTTTCATTTCTCACTTTTTGTCATGTCTCTAAGCCACCTGGGTGTTTGAAGGTTGCATTTGTATTTTCAGATGTGTTATGGAAGAAGCAGACAAGTGGTGAGAACTGTGAGGGTTCTGAATCCAATTATTTTTGAGTGTGAGAAGCATAGAAGATTTACAGAACTAGAAAAAAAATAATGTCCTGCATATATTTCTCAGCTTCTTCATCAGATTATAGCATCTTAACAAGTCCTATAGGCTATCCAGATCTTTTTGCATCTCAGAGCTTCTCCTCCAACTACAGAATGTCTCTCTCTCACTTTTCCACCCTCTCCTCTGTCCCATCTCTCCTTTGTCTTCTGTAGGCAGCTGATTCTTTTGACCATGACTAGCCTACAGATCAGTCCCATATGCTCGTTATATTACTCTTGCTTGCTCTTTCCTTAGTTTCTAATGCCTTAATTATTTTTGTGGTCTTTCTGTGGTTCTAAAACTAAAAATCTCAAGGGAGTTAAAAAAATTCCCTTAAAGACATCCTGTCTTTCTGCCTATGCTGTTGAATAGTGTTTCTTCTAGAGAAAGATTTGTATCCATGACTCTCCCATCTCCTTAGCACAGACCATGAAAATCACTTGTGCAGCTGTCTTCTAACCATGAGCACCACTTTCTGCTGTACCAAGTCTGTCTTCACAGAACTATTCCTGTGACCTTTGATTCATCTCTAGTGCAATAGAGTGCATCAAAAAAGAGTTTATACAGAAGCTAATAACTGATGATCAGATACATGAAATCAAAATGTGGTCTTAAAAAGCAGTGAAATTATTATGCCTGACCTGTAGAGAGTGGAAGGGGGAAAAAGGGACAGATTTTATCTATGACAGATTAACACATGTCTGTGGACACCAGCAAAGTAATTTTCAACCTCTGTCAGTAAGTACTGCTTTTCTGTTTATTGTATCTTTAAGGAGAATGTCACCTGAAGATAAATCATGAGGCAGCTTTACTTATGTGAGATGAAACCTTTCATTTTCTGTTAAGACTCCAGAATTTGTAGGAAATAAAATGGCAGGCTACATTTTTTGCTGGATAGTGCCGTGTTTGGGATCAAAGGTAGATGAAGGACGTGGTTCAGAATTCAGTTACTGAACTGGGCAATTGTGGTAACATCTTGGGGGGTCTTCCTGTATCTTGTGGAATTATCTATACAGCCAGGGAAGAAATGCTCTTCATCTCTTAAACCTGCTGCTGTAAAACAGACCTGATTCCTTGGGAGCTTCCTTGTTTTGATGAAGATCTAACATAAGATTGGATCTCCAAGTGTTGACCAGATAGTAACAGCTACTGAGAGTGTTTTATAGGATCCAGACCATTTTAAGTTGGTTGATTTTTAGTCAGACTGAGTCTCTTACTACACTTACAAAAGAATGACAAAGTATTACAAAACTCAACTGTGTAGCAAACTGGAAAACACTTGATAGCATACATAGTAAATCCCATGATGTTTCCACCCCTGTGCTAGATTATTTGAAGAATTACTCCTCTCATCCCTTGAAGTGGTTTGTGGTGTGTGATGCAGGAAGTTGTTTAACCAATGAGCTGGTTATATCCTCAGGCATTTGGGTCTGAATGAACAGAGGGCAAAATCCTCTTTGTTGAGTCCAGATAATCCACCCAAGTTAAGGGCCTCAGCTGTGGAGCACAACATATTCTGATCATGAGGACTCTGACATGGCAAAGTCAAGAGAGGATATGTTTGGTTCGGTGTAGTATCATTCGGCACAAAGTGAGAAAGTGAAGTATCACTCATAAGGTACCACCAAGAAAGGATTGTGCATAATGCAACTTGGACAATGAGGCATAAGGCAAAAGAGAAAGATACCATTAGGAATAAGCCAGTCAGCATGAAAAAAAAGGTCAATAAAACCTGAGGCATGGTGGAAACATAATATGGAAGACAATACTAGTCTTCAGAGTAGTTAGCACAAATGAACTTAGCAAGTCAGTATCTATGAAGAAAGCCCTAATTGTCTTAATTTGCAACAACAACAACAACAACAACAACATTATTTTAATAGCTGAAGAACTACTTGAGCCAGTCTTAGCATTGATCAATAGCCATGTAACTACTACATAAAATGCAAAATCAAATATTAGCAGTTTCTGAATAGCCTTACTCATGGCAGACCATGCAAATACTCTCCAATTTGCTTTTAATGGAGGATGTCCTACTGTTCAGTGCAATATTTCACAGTTTAATATAGATAAATCTGCTCTCTTTCTGTCTTAGAGGTAAGCTGACCTATTGATCTTAAAAGTGCAGCCACTGAAGACTGAAGTTTGTTTTCACTGTAGAGTTTGCAAGATATGTGGATCATGCTGACAATCAGGACCTGTCATTTTTTGTCTCCTACGTATGAATCCTTTTCCAAAATTGCCTGTCACTGATGATTCAGGACAAAGCAAAAGCCTTAGTAGTTGCAATGTAACTACAGTCACCTGGATGTCAAGAGTGACCCTTTATGACAGTGTTTTGCTCTGCAAGTAAATATCCACTATGCTGACAATTTATAAGGTAGCAAGTAGTCATCCAGAAATACTGTCTGCTCACTACTTAGCCAAAGGCTCTGTAACTGCTTTTGCTGGGGATTGTTATTGTTTTAGTGCAAGGACTCTCAAGGTTAATTTTGGCATAGCCATAATAACAACTGTGTTTTAAACCCAGTTTCTGAGTTGTTTATTACCTACTTTTTCATAGAAAACAAAGTTCCATAGCCAAGAAAACAACACACTTTGGAATTCAGGCAGCTTTCTGTAGACACTAGCCCTGCTCTTTCCTATGACACTTGGGCTCTTGTGGTTGAAGGTAGAGTTTAGTGTCTGTGCCTTCAGCTCAGCTGTGAACAGCAGTTAACTATCATTGCATTTCCCCTTTGCTTTGCCTTCAGATACAGGCAGAATGCTCCTCACATTGACACAGATCATAGAGTCTCTGTCAGAACTGATAAGCTCAGCATCCAAACCCCTCCTGAGCCATAAGAAATGACATACAAGCCTGTTGGTCCTGTTGGCTGATCTCTAAGAATAGCTGCACCAGTGTCCCTCTTCTGCAGCCATGCTCTTTTTGAAGACATGCTCAATCACAGGAAAGATGAATCTTCCTGAAGGGTGCATGATAGCATTTCCCCTGACAAGTCTTATTCTCTAAGCATATTTTTGATTTAGTGGCTCTTCTCTATCAAACTCTGTTTCAGAGCATTCTGAGTTATCTGGTATTCTGATCTGGACTTCAGAGAGGAATGAGTAGGAATGTGACAGCATTCTGCTTTCACTGGGGGAAAAAAGGAGGAAAAGAGTGTGTATGCTACTTTGTCCTCCTTGCAGCTTTTCTTCATTTAGTTATAACTAAACTTTTCTTCATTTAGTTGTAACTAACTTATAAGTCTTAATTTTCCACTTTATGGGCTGGGTTTATATTTGAGGAAATACTAAAGAAATACAAGCTTGAGCCTCTGACCACATCTCATCAACCAAAAAACCCCCTAGCTGCTCTAGTGTAGTCTAGTCTAGTCTAGCTGTTCATGCTGTTCCTCTGCTTTTTTACTTGGATTGCTGATAGGTCACCTCATGGCTTCCCACTCCCACTGCAAGCATGTCTCAGCATTATAGCACCAGACAGAGGGGGATGGCAGAGAGGGACAACTGAGAACAAGGTGATGTGTTAACTTCTCTTCATGGCCTGTCTCGTGTGCAGATAATAAATAGAAAAATACTGGACTCATAAAAATCATGAAGATGCTGGGTCAAATCCAATTCTTGTTACACAAAGGACTGTGTATTATGAAGCCCAAAAATGGAGGCCGGTTAAATCTTTCTTCTGAAAGTTCTCAGAAGACCAGGGAATTAATATTTTGTCTTTGATATACCTGTTTTCCTGATCAATGACTGGCATTACCATTGGACCATTCTGGTGATGACAGGGCCATCATCAGAACAGAGCACCTATGTGTTTGTCCCTCTTTCTCTCTGTACTCAGAATACGTGTGGGTGTATCTGTCACATCCCTGAACATTAACAGGATATCAAATTCTTTCTGTGTTTAAACTGATAAAACTCCCTATGCTGCAGTTTGTAAACTGGTCTCTTCCAAAAGGCTACTCTGAAAATATCTTCAAAATCTTTCCTTTAGGATGATGCAACCTTGTGTCATCGGGAGTACAAGAGCACCCACAGAAGCCAGCTTTGCAAAATAATTCTTAAAAATTCCTGAAAGGCTTCCAAAAACTGAAATAATTTAGATCTTAGATCTGTGCTGGGAGAGGTAAACTAGTGCAGCTCCCTGGAAAGCCCATCTTAATGCTGTTTATGCTTCAGTCCTTTCTAAAGACTTAAAAATATTGTTCAGACTTCTTTGTTGACCATTAGAGAATTGCTAGGTAGTCAGCAAAACTCACTATTTTTCAGGAGTTGGAATTAATCATGGTTTATTAACACTGCAACATTGTCTCCTGCTGGCCACTGGCAGAAACAGAGTCAATTCTTTGGCGTGCCAAATCCCACCAGATCCCAGCCCATTTCCCTGCATTTTAAGAACATTCTAGGAGTCTATTCCCTTGAACTCACAAACAAAAGGAAATATTTGCCAAGGAATACCCTCTCTTCCTTCATATCTACATGGTGCTTTAATGATGCAGCGGTGACAAGGAGGTGAATGGTTTTTGTGGTTTTGAGGGTTTTTGGCTATTCATATAGACCATTTTGCTTTCATGTTCAACCAGAGGACAGGAAAGAAATAAGATTTATTTTTAGCCCGCTTCTTCAAATGTAATAATTGGTGGCTGCGACAAGCTCCCTGGGGAGCCTTAAGTTTGAGCATCTGCTCCCCACAATCTTTTCACAGAGACAGCCAGAGAGCCTCCTTGGTTACTGTTGTCCTCCAGAAGACACTCATGCATCTCCAGACTCGTGTGGTCCGGAACTAAGATTTCTGCTTGTTTCCTCCAAAAGAAAGCAGGAATGTCAAAACGGCCCAAAGTGCTTTAAATACTCGAGCAGAACTGCTGTTTAATTGGGGTGCCTGTGCACTACAGCTTAACTTACATTCTATATACTTGAGTAATAAATGTATTTTCAGTACTCCTCTAGCTTGGAATTATTCTTAACTCATTATTTTAAGGAAAATGCAAACAAAATTTTTCAGACAAGATGATGTCATTAAAAACATTAGTGACTCTTGCTTGAGACCTCCAAGGTCATAAAATAACAACGAAAGACATGATAACAGGGTGACTAATCCTTATTGCTTTCTTTCCTAGACATATTTGAGCAGTGAGTAAAAAAATCTGCAACACTTCCATTCTTTTCTTCATATCTTAGGCAAAATTGAAAAACCAGAAAAAAAGAAGATGGCTTTCTTGAGTGCTATTTTGACATTGCATTTATTCTGTGTTTCTTTTATTTATCAGGACTGACATTGTTCAGAACTGGGAGATCCATGCCTTGGTCTCAGAGTGACAGGTTGTGTTTTATCTTTTACTGCATGGTGAAATTATGCAATTGTTTTAGAGAGAACATAAATGTAGAGGTAGAATAAAAGGGCCCAGGGGGCCAAATTCTGCACAGACTAACACCTGTTTGCCTTAGAGATTTAAATTAAGATAGAATTTCTTTCTTGTGCTAAATCCATCTCTCTTATGTGCAAGAAACTTTCACTTAAGCAATTTTGAGTTATGCAGATCTAGCAAAACAAAATATGGCTTTTTTGAGAAGAAGTGCCAAGTTTTATTTAATTTGAAACCCCACTGACTTCATTTGTGCTACACAAGTAAGGGAAAGCATTTTTAAACCCAGAAACTTATTGGTGAATTCATTATGATTTGGAATACTCACACACTGTCACTTGTTCTTCCAAAGGAAGACTTTTTCAACCACTTCACCAGAAAGTAATTCAATGGATTAAGGCTATAAAGAGCTGAGCTTTAAAATCCTTCCTGCTGCTATGAAGAATAAAATCAGAAGAGGAAATTCTGTCTAAACCAGAAGTGATGGTGGACTGAGTTTACTTGAAATAAAGTGGGAAGGATGAATTTATATCCTATGTTCAGAGAGTTCTCTGAAATAAAATATTGGAAAGGGGCCTAGTGGGGCCTTCTCAGACATACTTTCAAACTGAAATAAGTCAAGTCATTGCAAAACAAGGCTGAAACAAAATGTTAAATTACTGAGATTAAAAAAATCTGATCAGTGTTCAGTATCCATGAAATCTAGCCTCTAATCTTTAAACATTGGTCCTATGCACTCTGGGCTTTTGCAGGAAAACTGGGTTCCCACATTTAACCATTAAAGTTGCTATCACCTTAAAAGCTATCAAAAAAGTTGTAGTGAGGTGCTGAAAATAATTAGTGCTCACCTCTTTCTAAAGGCTGGTTGAACCACCAGGTACTTAAGTAACACAGGCAAAGTGCTGGTAACACATGCTGGTAACATGCATATCTGCTGCTAGGTATACTCTTATGGAAATTATTTGGCTTGATTAAAGAGTTTTCAACCATATTTCAACAGCTACTGAAAGTCTGGAAAGAGGAGATGACTTTCTAAGTAGTTTAAATGAAGAGATTAGCCTTAGAAGATTTGCCCATCTCCTAAAGACAGACAATAAAGTAAAATGGATGTGAGAGAAAATTATATTGCATTATTATTTCATTTCTTTATTAACTATATTAAATCTTATTCCCCAACCTGTGTGTGTTATAGGAGCTATTAGCAGGTGTTGAGTTCAGTACATACATTTGGTAGCCAGTGATTGGTGTCCTGTAGCTATTTAGGATAAATACAGTAGCTCCAGTAAGCTTTGCCTAATTATGTGTACCTGGGACTCTTTCTGAAGCAGATGAACAGTGAAACAACATTCTGAGAAATATGATCAATCTGCCGGGCAGTGTTTTTGGTTCTGGACTTTGAACTGCAGCTTATATCACATCAGACTGTAATTTGCTTTCATAAACATAGTTGTCTTCGTGTCCAAATCAGCACTAGCAAGAAAGGAAGGAATGGATGTGATTTTTATGGCCTTGATCGCAACATGCCTTCTGAAAAGGAAAGGTATACACAATTAAACTATGCTTTCACTTCTCCAAATTCTAAACTTTGCCCAAAGGCTTAGTCGTTGCTTGGGAGGCCACCCAGGCCTCTGGGCAGCATGGGAATGGCAGGTAAGTGGGCAAGATTTCCAACCCAAAAAGCAACGTTCACAGTGCTCATGATAAAGTGACTGTTTCAAATCATCCAGCCCACTGTTTGAAATTCTTAAATTAGTTTGTAGAACTTGTACTGAAAGATAATTTAGCTCTGAGAGCTCAATGGAAGAGAAGTTGCTTTGCTGTAGTTTTTCCTTTGCAGATCAGTTCTGAGAAAAAAAAAAAAAAGCCTCCTAGTTGAACAACATTGCTAAAATTATTTTCTATTTTGAGCATGTGTTTAAGCTAATCCTTTTGTTCCATTCAGAGCTCATCCGGTGATGCAGTGTTCCCTTTTTTAGTTCTCAGAATTGTTGCCCATAGCTGATCTATGCTCATATCTAAGCCTTTAGTGTTTATACTCTCTTTATGTGGACACCTCTGATTTTAGCCGAGTGGACTGGACTTTGTGAAGCTCTCAATGAATGGAGTGAACAAAGCTCTGATGACAAGACATCTCATAGGACATGCAGCTAGCAGGAAAGCATGAATCATGAAAGAAGGAGTACACAACCTCATCTCTGGCCTAATTTATGCTATACCCCTGCAGTGGTTTGGGCCTCTGCATAAGGACAGACAAATCCTCAGATCCTTCTAAATTTTCCTTATACCCCTTAAAAGAACATTCTGCTCCTTTCACAATGAGCAGCTAGCATCATCCTCAAATTGCTGTGATCTGGATAGATTCCTATCTTATTCATATTTTATTCCTATTTTCCTATATTCCTATATTCCTATTTTAAAGATAAAAAATTATTTAAGAAAAAGTTTTTTTTTTTTTGTTTTGGGCTAGATTCTTTTAGATGGCTTCAACGCCTACTCGCATCCCATGTATTATGTAAGGTCAGTGCTTAAAATTACCTTTCCAGGAAATACTTCCATTTCTCCACTGCTTTGTGCCACCCCACTGTTCCAGCCTGTGTGGCCTTAGCTCCCAGCTACATCCTACACCATTTCACCATTTCTCCCACTTACTACACTGTCATCTAAAAATAAAAGATGGAAAAAAACCTCTGGATTATGACTACTGTTATCTCCAGGCACTGACTTGCTTCCTATCCTGCCTAATTGGCAGCATGCAGGAACAAAATATCAGCTTTTAGGAACAAGTAAAACAACTCTGTGCTTCAAGGAAGAAAAAGGTCTGTGTTTTGGAATCACTGAAAAGGTTTGATGAAAGTGATAGGGTCCTTCTAGTTTTCTAGTCCTTATGATTTTGCTGTATGAGCATAGTACTACAGGAATCTGTAAAAAAGCAAATAATATTATACCAGCCATCCATTATCTCATGTATTGCGAATTCTCCACAACTCTTGGAATTTCCCAGTAAATCTTTAAGTCAGCTGGAGCTATTTCCAAAGTACAGCAGCCTGTCCCTTAATCAGTCCCCATAAGTCTTGAAGGTTTTTATATTTCCCCAGTTTCTAAATGTTTTTAATTGATCATTGAAGCACCTTTGTAGAATCACGAAACATCCAACCCCTACTGGGCAGGCAAGGACTTGGAGTATCCAAGGATCCACCACAGGTAGGAAGATACACTCTGTTTTAGCAGTACTGACAGCCTCAAACCTTTTGCCTCAGAGACTAGGTGCAACTCAGGTAGCTGGATGCACAATCCTAGTCCATGCACAATCTGTTTTGGGCTGGGACAGATGGTGGGAGCAGTGTCAGCTATTCCCATGGGTGCTCTTCTGTTGGCAAACGGCATGCTGTCATTCCTCTTATTCTGTGGTGTCTTATAATACCCTAAGATGCTCTAAAGCTGTCCACCCTGGATGGGCTTCCAAATAGCTTGCTGTGGTCTTCTTGTTATATCTCTTGCCAGTTTAATTTCTCTTACTGGTCCTCTCAATTGTTACGTATTTATAAGAATAGTCTTAGAAAAATGTAAAACTACTCAGTGCTTAGGGTAAGCCCTTTGGAAATGTATCAGGTTCTTATGGTAAGGATAAGAGTAAAAAGAAGGGATCAATCCAGTCTCCCTGTCTAAAGGTTTTGTTTTTAGTACTAATGCCATTTACCAAGTGATGCCTTAGGGAACATTGTACTCATATTGTGAAAAGCAATGGCTTGTGCTAGATACAGCACTCCACATGCTCGTTATGACACAGCCTTTTCTGTTACTGAATGTTGTTAAAAATAAGCAAAGAAATTGAGAGTACACATCTGTAACAACATGAAAGATACAGAGGAAATGCAGTACTGAAGAATCAGATGAATCTTTGTAATAGATATGTACGTGAGAAGATATTTTTTCTTTAATACATAATGACTAAATATGTATATATAATAAATACATGACAAAAAGGCTCAAAAGTGGATATATTCCAAATCCCATGCTTTACAGATAGATGAACTCGGAAATTTTTAAAAACTCCCAGAGAAGTTTCAACAGTACTAACACTCAGTAGGAGCACTTGGAGAAGCAGAAACGATAGTCAAGTGCCTGAAAAGGATCTCTGCATGATATCCTGAAATAAGCACAGTATCTTAATACTGCCATCTATTTGTATGCACATAATTAGATATCTATACATGGAACTAAGAAAATAGGCCCCTATATGGTTGAGAAGTGACCTTTTTCTTTCCTTCTTACAGGTTTTAGACTTCAGTTGCATCAAATTTACTGTAAATGACTGTGAACTATTACTTAACATTCACAGACTGTACCCATTCATCTCCTCAATCTGCTTGGGCTGATGCTGTCAGCTGCCATTGCTTTTATGCCCGCTGTAGATACTACAAAGATATTTCACTCTCCAGGAAATAGTTCTGTTTTGGATCTCTAAGAGGTAGAAAAAAGCTTTTACAACCATTACTGACATCTGTTTCAGCATGTCCATAATATCTAGCCTCATAGAATTTCTACTTTTACCAGTGAAGATATTCTTTTAAAATTTCTTCCTTTACTAGTGAGGACACTGTTTAAAAATATAGATAAATTTGAGAACACAGCAACTTATATTTTCCTACAATAGGGAAAACGTTCTGCATGTTTTCATCTTTTTGTCAGGCTCAATAAATTGAAGATGAATATAAATCATAGCTTTTACCCCAGGAAAGATTCCTTCCAACTTTGAACAAAGCCAAATCAGAGTATTTAAAAAATAATAATATTCAGGGTGCATATTGACAAAACCAGAAATTTATGTCATGTAAAGGCAGTGCTCAGAAAACTTATAGAGATGCTAAAACAAGACCATAAAATATTTGAATTTGAAAATGTATGAAATTATCCCTCCCCATGGTGCTGTTTCATTTTGTTTGTTTGTTTTTATTGTTGATTTTTCTTTTTCTTTTCTTCTTTTTTATTTCAGAAAAAGGAGACACCTCGACTTTTTTTTTTTTATTTTTTTATTTTTATTCCTCGTAGAATCTGGAGGCAGAAAAAAAGATATTCTGCATCAGAATGTTTATTTGCACATCTTGCTCCCTCCTTCCTCCTTAATTCAATGTGTGAATTTTTATTGATTTTTTGCTGTACTGCTCATCACTGGAAATTTTGTGAGCAGGTGAAATGTGCTCTTCTCAGGTGTGCCTGTTTCAGTCACCTGCCCCTTAGAATACACTTTAACAAGCCATTTATTTTGTAGAGATAAATAGACAGCCTAAGCAAACCCCAAAGGCCAGACCTGGGATCCAATCAATGGGAAGACTCCCACTGACTTCAATGGAAGGGAATGGAACATCACTTCAATGAACCTCTAAGATTTAGGTAGTTTAGATCGCTCTCTTCCTCCAGCTGCACCACTGCTGAGCCCACCTCTGGATACACCAGCAGTGGCTGCTCTCTGGCCATACTCAGGCTTTGCATGAAGCACTTCAGAAATATGTTACTGGGACACACAGAAGAATTTCCCAACAGCTGAACACTAAGGGCAAAAGAAAATTGTGGTTTTGAGGAAGTTATGTCTAAGGAAACAGCTGATGGCAGTGTGTGATCCTCTTTTCCTGAAGCCAATGGATCTTCTGTCATTTACTTCAGGGGATGCAGGACCAAAAAGGTGGACCATGAGTTGGAGTTTGGTCCTTGTGCTGATCCATTGGTTTCTAAGACTTATATGATGACTGGTGGGGAATTCCTCTCGTGAAGGGACAGCACAGAATGGCTCTTTGTGGTCTCCCAGCATCCCTTTGTCAGTCTGTCCCTCTTTGCTCTGTCTCTTTCTAGCTGACACAGTCTCCCTGTGGTGGGTGTTCATGCTTTTCTTCTAGGTCTTGACCCCTGCCTATCCACAAGTCCAGGGGTGCAGAGAGAGGATGCCGAGCTCCGTGGATGGGTGATGCAGAGCAGGCAGAGCAGGCTGTGCTGACAGCCTCCCCAGGGCCTGCTCCTTCACTCGTGTGCCACAGCTTCACTGGCTGTCTTGTACAAGAACTTCCTCCTCTCTTTCATTTGGGACTGTTCTCAGCAATAGAGCTATGAAAATGCCCGCTGATTGTATCTTGTAACAGAATAGATTAGCATGTCTTCCATACATAAAACTGATCATACTTAATAAATACATTTTAATTTCAGACTTATCCTCTAGTTCAGAAAAATATTACCAGGGTTTTTGACAGCATCCAGTACCATTTGAACTCTTATTTAGAAGAATAAAGCAATATAAACATGCAAACATGAAGAGGCAGATAGTTGTCATTAGCCCTGTCACAAAACACTACAGGTAAGCAATCACAGTGGCGAAATGTGGCTGAGTCTAGAAACCCCTCTTTGTATTCAGTGTGATCTGTTTAGGAAGAGGTTTCAAATACTTACTTCAAATACATCCTCCTAGCTTGTTTAGGGTTTGATTTTTGTTTTACTTTTTTTTTTTTTTTTTGGTGAAATGACGAAGATCTCAGCCACACACTCGTCTTTCTCTTGGTGCTGGTGGTATCACTGCTAATTTCAGGCTCTAGCATGGTAACGTCACTTCTGCATGGTTCCAGGAGAGCTGAAGTAAACACTCCCATGCAGTGCTCTGAGAGCCCACATACAGTGGCTCATGCTTGTTCTGCCAACAGAACTGTTTCATCCCAGACACTATATTGTCTGCATAAATAAACTGTAACAAGAATTCATACACCAGCAATTCGTCAGAGATTTTATTTCTATTTTTGCAGCTTGCTGTAATTATTTCCTCATAGGGAAGCCGATTCTGCTTATATGGACTTTTCTTGAGATGGAGCATCTTTTCTGTACTTTTTCTTATACTTGTTATAAAGAAAGATTATTCATCTCTAAATTTATAGCATCTAGACATGTTCCCACTTCCAGCACCCAGACAGACAGTTATTCACTTAGCTCTTCTCAACCCCATTTTGAAAAACAAATAAGAACTAATATTTTCTTTTTGAAAACTACCAGTCTTTCTTTTACATCAACAGCTTTTTGATCTTATGACGTTACAAATCCATATTTTTCTTGCCGAATTCCAGGAGCTTTTCTGAACTTGTTTATTCTCCTGTGCAAATGCTACCACATAAACCTGTTTGTGACTGGTTGAATAAATTCCTAGAAAATAAAATATGCATTTAATTAGTCAAATTTATCAGTAGCTTTTAACATGAACATATGTAAATGCATGCATTTTCAGTTAATAGAACCCTGTAAAACTCATGTGATCAAGTTTGCCTCTGGGCTTTGCTTTCAGACTTCATAAAATTAATCCATGGTGATAATTTCTGGAAGCTAAATTGTTCCTCATTGACAAGCTGATGCTGCACATCTTTGAGGAGTTTTCTGTGTGGGGAAGATGAAAGTTGTGAGTTGAAGGAGGGAATGTGCCAAGGTCTGGTTTTCTTGTGCACTATGATTTTCCAGCTCACTATTCTGGTGGAAGGCGTAAGAGATTGCTGGTAATACATAGGGGTGTGAAAAGGCTCATGACAGTGGGAGGAAGTGAAGTAGGAGGTTCTCATTGCATCGGGTGTGACCAGGTCTAAATCTGTCTCCTGACTTCTCTGCATGTTCAGCATGTAGTACTTGCACTCATGTTTGTTCCTGTCATCAGGGGAAGAGTGATGGCCCTCAGCTCTGCTATCCCTGTTTGCCACAGAGCCTCCTTTGCACTCCCGACATGAGGCCAGCCCAGGGTTAAATTCAGGTGGCTCCATGGCATGACATGAGCCTTTCTGTCACACAACTGACATGGGGGTGGGCAGCATAATGGCATCCCTGAGGATGCACACTGAGCTCCTCACTGAGGAGGGCCAGTCAGCATGCCAGGGTCAGAAGCGCAGTTAAGGACAAGCCCTCCAAGTGACACAGCTTGGGCTGCAGTGAAGGGTACATGGAGCTCCCAGCCAAGAGGGAAAGCCCAGAGGGGGTCAGTCAGAGTCAGTATGGTGTGTTGGTGTGCCCAGGGCCCCAGCACCTGTCAGTGGTGTTCAGCTGGGAGCATGAACTTGAGTTCTTGACCATGAAGGAGGAGCTTGTGAGATGGAAGAGGGAATACAGGTCTTGAGTTTGTGACCTCACATACCATTGACTGAAGTTAAGTCTTTGAGTCATTGGATCTCAAGTCTTTGGTATCAAGCCTATGGGTCACTGTGGAGAAACCAGACACTCTACCTTTGCTCAGGTCCTCCAGGTCACTGGAGTTTGCTAGGTTCTACCTTCTGGTCAGTAAGTCCATCTCTTCCAGGGAGCCTGGTGCTGTTTTCACAGGCCAGCTCTGTCATCCATGACTTTATCAGATCCCTGACTACCAATACCTGAGTCTTGACTTTCACCTTCTTCCTACAATGACCAATCTACTTAAATGCATTTGGAAAAAAAGGGACAGAAAAAGAGGGAAAAAAAAAAAAAAGAGAAATGAAAACGGAAAGGGAAGAAAATTATCATGGAAACAAGGATCTCAGTTTCCTCCTGCTAGACACTAACAAAAAGCTTTTGAAGTGTTAGACCACATATTTTCAGATGGGATCACTCTGCTAAAGCTGCTGATCACCTGCTTTTAGCTGTGAGGTTGACTCTTATGCTAGATGCCCGCTCTGCCAAATCCATCGTCAAGGCAAAATATTTCACCTGCTGTAATTAAATCTCATGATTTTTTAAGCTTGTCTCCTGATTTTTGGAGCCTGACTCATGGTTTCTGTGGAAAACTTAGGCTTGGCAAAAGCTGAAAGCAGTGGGAGTATTTGCAGCTTGAAGGCACTGTTCAGCGAGAGGAAGGGTGGAGGAATCTGCCCCTCAGCAATTAGTAGACTCGCTTTCTACGAAAGGACGTGTCATTTGGTAGGTTATTTTAGCATGCTGTACAGATGCAGATTATTTTTTAGAATTTTTAATTGGTGATACCATAGCAACTTTATACAATGAAAAACAGTCCAGGCCAGATTGTGCCTGACAACCACCCGCCTGTTTGGGGGTGGCAGAAAGCTGTACCAACCCAGAAGGACTTTGAGAAGCTCTTAGCGCTCTGAGTCCTAGTGAGGAAGGCTGTCAGAGAGGTGAAATGGGTTCCCAACCCCACAGTTAGAGGGGACAGGTCCATTGCCTTGTCATCTTGCAGTCTTTTCCTCAACATTTTGGATTGAACACGATGTTACAGCTAAATCCCTGAGATGTCAGAAAATTATTTAAGATTCAGGGCTCTGATAGACTTTTGCCCTCTATGAGTCAGAGATGGGAGAGAGTCTGAAGAAGTAGTGCAGGGCAGAAATACATGTAACAGATAGTGTCTAGGCCTAGTGATGCTGCAGCACTCAATAGTTTCTTTCAGTGATCAATGGGAACTAGGCTTTTTCTCTGCATTGATCTTAAACATTCCCTACCTTCTGGTGAAAAAAAATCTGGATGGGATATGGTCAGTGCTGGCCCCTCTTCCCTTGGTATCAGTTTTAGCAGTAAGGGCAAGGAAAAGTGTCACATCACTATCTTGATGTAGATGTTTTCTCCTTAGCCCTTTGGTGTTCTCTTCTTAGCTAAAGGACTGAATCTCATACCTCAGGTACACGTGGATCTCAATAAAGAGATAAAGGGGCCATACTCAACTCTCTGCAGTATTGTGCTCTCATGCACAAAGTCTTTGCCTTTCTGCCATGTCTAAGACATGTATATGTGTGTGTAGGTATATACATGACTGAGAAATTTTAAAGTCACTGAAAGGAATGGAATGGACAGTGCTGGAGTGATTGAGTAGACTAGGGATCACCATGAAGAGGTTGAAAGTGTGAGGTGGACAGTATTGATGTGAGTATGAAAGAGAAGGATCTTGACTGAACCATGGAGAATAGATGGATCATAAGAGCATTGTGGTTCCCAGCCCATCTAGGGAAGCTGGAGAGCAGACAATGACTTTAACTGAGAAACCCACTACACAGTAATGGGATAAAAGAGACTAGGGGAAGCAGAGGGTCTTTCAGAGGCAAGTAAGATGTGATGCTCAAGGCCAGGTTGGATGGAACTCTGAGAAACCTGGTTAAGTGGAAGGTGTCCATGCCCATGTTGGGGCAGTTGAACTAGATAGCCTTTAAAGGTCCCTTTCAACTCAATATATTCTATGATCCTTACACTGTGGTGTGCAGTTAGGATAAAAGAAGATCAAAGCAGTGCTGTGTATATACTGTTTATTGTGGACATGTGTTGCAGCAAAAACAGTCTCTTGGTGAATGTAAAGTCTTTACCTAGCGACAAAATTCAACACATTATTAAATTGTACCAAATATGTGGAGAATGGTGACTGCTGGGAAGGAATATAGTAACAAGAGAGACTGATATTTTACAAATTGTGCAGAAGCTTGAATACAAAGAACTGAGACTGATCCAGGTAGTGAAGATATGAGGGAAGTCTCCCAAGAGAGGCTTTTAAAAACCTGACACTATAGATTTCCCCCTTTCTGTGTGGAAGGAAAATGAAAGACATAGAAAGAAAGTAATTTACCTTGATAACATCAGACTTCCTTTTGCAAGGCCTCCATCAGCCCTGTGTTCAACATAAATATGTGTGTGGGAAGGGGGTTTGAAGGAAGAGCAAATCCAATGCTCAGAATCTGTCTGCTTCATTCCCAGTGTAAATTCATAGAAGAACTAACATGGAGTATCACCGTGCTAAATACTCATTTTTAAATGTTTCCCACCCTTGTGGATAGCCCTGTGTCCTTGGTCATTCCCTAGAGATGTGCACAAGTTGGCTTGAAAAATACAGAGGAATGCTGCTGAGTATCCTTTTATTCAAACCACTTCCCATCGGATTTTCAATGGGAGAAAGAAATCTGACTGTGGGAAATAAAACACTTTTGAAGCTATGGGCACAATTTATCATGAGGTAATGCTATCACAGTAGAAAAATACCTGAAAATATCCCCAAGATTTTTTTAATAACAATTTCTTAATGGATTGCTTCTTTGAAGATGGAAGAACATGCTGTGTCTGTGTATATGTATGTTACTATTCATCTATAGGAATTTATCATTAATTAACAATTTAAAGAAATCTACCAAACACTAATTGGATGTATTTTTTATAAGTTTTGCTGCCTATGAAAGTGAATTTCTGCATTTTGAATAGTGGTCTATGAATCATGGAAGTGTTTCTTTTTAAATTGGGAAATATTAAATACTGATCCTGATTTTGCCAATGTGGCCAATGAATACATCCCTACTAAAATATTACAGTTTAAAACATTTGTGGTGGTCACCTATTTTTCAGAATGCATTCATGATAGGAAGCTGAGTTTTTGACTCAAAATTAATTTTTCTTTCTTAAATGAGATGCTGAATAGGAAATGAAGCCAAAGCTTATATATTTACTTCTTCATAATGCTGTGCTCCCCAAATCCCTTTTCTGCTTTATTAAACCATAGATAACTGTTCCCCTTCCCAAGTAATCTCAGTTTGGTTGAAATCTTTATATCAGTTTATGATAACAGATTATGGTAACAGAATGTTACCGTTTTTTGAAGAACCGTATCACTTCATCTTTCATAAATACTAATTAAACAACTCAGGCTTACGTCAGTGCCAAGATTCATGTCAGCAGTTAGTGCAACTTGTTATTGTAAGATTAGTTCTGACACATTCCTTCCAGCACAGCAAGCAGTGGGATCCTGTGCAGCACTGGGAAGAAGTCATCTCTCTAGAGACTGCTGGTAGGTATCCAATAGGAAGGAAGACTGCTTTCTTTAACAAGATTAAAAACTCTCTGCTGACATACTCCCTTACTGAATCATCCTGAACTGTAAGTCTCACCACGCAGAAGGAACAAGCTCACTCATCACCCGGGCTTCTCCCTTTACAGCACTCAGGCCCTTTGTGTTATAATGTCTGTGCACTGTGCCCGATGGGACTGGCTTCAGGAGCCTTCTCTGCTCTGGTCAGGGATCATTCACAGCTGCAATAATTGGCAATGATTTCTTGACTACAAGAACATCGAGTGAGGTTTAGTCCTGTGAGCAATTTCTTGCTGTGAAAGAGTTGTAAGGGAGAGAAGTGACCTTATTCTGTCCAGCTGGCATGTACACTGCTGATTCAGGGGCATTCCCTGGGCTCTGCTTGAAGGGGTGCTGGTGGTATTGTCACTGTCTAAATGTTACTGTTTGAGCTGAGCAGCATGCAAACACTGGAATTTTAAGAGCTGTGTGATTTTAAGGCATCTCCTTAGTAGAGATCATCCCCAAGAGAATTGTTTTCATTGTTCAGATTCACAGGTGTTAGAGTGCTTATTGTGTATAATTTCTGTTTACTCTGAATGCTTGTGAAGACATAGAATATGGTGACAGGGAGACAGGGATAGACAGTCTGCTTGCCCAGCAGTGCACTGTGGGTTCACAGAATACTGGTTAGTATTGTGTCTGTTTCACAACAGGTTAAGACTCATATTTTTCAGAATGGTGGAAGCATTTGGTGGTGTGTGCAGCTGGCACATGCAGTAGCCATGAATGTGTGGCAACTGCAGTGATGAGTAAACTTAAGGGATGGAATATATATGTATTGGCCTGTGTGCCTAAAGTGATTCAGTGAGTAGGGCACTCACATGAAATTGGATTTTAATCCCGTTGCAATTCTGAAAACTTGGATCCTCACATGGACTGAGGCATAAACTAGCATTACTATGTATGCTAGATAGTATTCCCTCTTTTTCTCTTTTTAATTTAATTTTTCCTAATCAGATACCATTTATTTTCAAAAAGGCACTGAATATCCTCAATCAGAAAGTTATTAAGTACATAAGCCTTCTTTATCCTCCTGTTGCTGCTCTGACTTAAAGTGAGTACATGAAGCTTTGCTCTCAGTTTGGGTAGTTAAGACAAGTTCAGATCTCAGCATTAATGTGAAGAAGAAAATCATCATGACCCAAAGTGCTCTGACTGAACCAGGAATTTCATCAGATTATACCGTGCCAGAAGGTGCATTTGCACCCTGCAATCTGTAATCAAGTGATACTTGGAATCAAGTGTATAATTCAGAAACGGTCTTTGGCAATGTGTCTAAACACATATTGGAAAATAAGCAGTTATGATCAAATGACAAGATATGTGTCTTTCAGGTGCTGTGTGTATGGTGGTCTTCTGAGCATGTTAGTGCATGGAAAAGAGTTCCATGGGAAAGAGTTAGAAACATGAGACATGGCAGAACAATTTTCAGTTTCTTTCTGCATCAGGACAATTTTCAGTTTCTGATTTTCAAGAGGGAAACCAAAGCATCTTTACAGAAAACAAAGCTGTGAAGTGTGATGATACTATTTGGCTTTGACACATGTGCTCCATGAGTGACAGATTAATCTAAGCAGGGTCTTGTTTGAAGAACCTAAGCCTACACAACTGCTGAGGCTGAGCAAGGCTTGGCCACAAAGACAGATGCATGAAGGCTTTGAGTTCTCTAAACCTCCCATTCTGGAGGGTGCTTCTTAGCAACAGTTTATGAAATGAGCAGAGGTACAGTGGTCCTGGCTGGGTGCATCAATCATCATCTTTGTCATTATCCATCCAAAATGGAGGGGTGTTGTGATATTCTCTACTGGTTTTAAATCTGCAAGCATGGAACAAAGTCATGCCATAAACAAGTCCTCTTGTTTTTGTGGGGTTTTTTGTGTTTTTGTTTTGGTTTGTTTTTTTTCTGAAAAATGCTGAATGCTTACTCTGAAGACAACTTTCCATTATTAAATATACTAAATAGAGAAGAAAATATTTTTTAAGGTTTTTATGAACTGCAAGGGACCACAGCTACTTAATATGACTTTTTAAGGAAAGATCTCAAATATTGTCATAAAGGACACCTGGACATTTGTTTTTTTTTAAGATAGAGAGAAATAATTTTAGTCTATTTTAAGCTGATACTAAGACTCCAGTCAAGAACTCATACTGCATTGCACATGTGGGGCTGCATGTGGAGACAAAGGCAATTTGGGGAATATTTTTAAACTCTTTGAAAATTATTCAGAGATTTTAATGTGTTTCTTTCTCTTTCTCTGTTTATTTACTCTGAGGTCTGCATATTATAGCTTAGACAGCATGTCTTTACATGCAGAATAACATCCCAGAGACATTGGAGAGAGGGTGCTAAGAAAGGCTCTTACACTAAAGGGAAAGGGAATGGAAAATAGAAATTAGTCATATTAATATATAGGAAAGAGGTGGCAAAATTAATGATGATGCAGACATTGTTGAGATGAAATTTGAAGTTTGTTCCTTCAGGCATTTTTGAATGTATAAATGTTTTGTGTAGAACATATGGAAGAAACAAAGCTTTATTTCTACTTGCATAAGTCAAAAACTGTTGCGTTTATAGGAAAAGAAAAAGAAGAAAAGGAAAAAAGTAAGGAGAAAAGCAAATTTGGCTGAGATCAAGCATGAAAGATTTACATTCAGAAGAAATTATTTTATTTTATTTTGTTTTGTTTTGGTAGAGTGTATTAGAAGGAGTTATGAGTGACTGGGAAGGGGAGTCTGAATGGGAACTAGAACACTACCTTGACAGATAATCAACTACACATACACCTAGATATTTTTAATGCTTATGAAATTTAAAGAGTATGATTTATTCTATCCTTATGCTTAACTTAGCTGCATTTCTAAATACATAATGTGCCTATATTGTAATGCTGGGGATGGTAAATCAGAGTGCTTTTTAAAGTGTACACCACTGTTTAGTATGTTCCTTATATTGATACATGACAGGTGTTCAGTCGAGTATTACTGAAAGCTAACAAAATAACTGGACTTCCACCGGAAGGAAAGAATTCATTCTCTCCCCAGAGCAGAGATTGTTGTTAACTATTCCAGAACAGTAACTGTTAAAGCATTCAGTGTCAGAGATACTCTAATGAAGACAGAAGGTTTATATAGGCTTGGCTAGTCCCCATGGAAACAGCCTTTCTACTGGGTTACCATAGGAATCGTCAAAGCCTTTGTAAGCCTCCCTTAATAGCGCATATACGCTTTCCAGGCAGACTGGAATATCTGCTGGAGGATACACCTCCTGTTTTTAAATATAAATACAAACAGATTTTGTTTTGGAATGGTACTCCTCTCTGTTTAACTAGCTATGCTATTCTTTACGTTAGAGCTATATTAAACATTGGAGTCACCTGTGATACGGGAGAGCCTGTGAGGGCTGGATGGGTTTGTGGACAAAGCAAGCCATGGACGTTTGTGCCTGACCTGTGGGGGAGCCACCAGCAAAAATACCATTCCATACAGCACTTCTGGCATAGCCCAAAACATGTCAAAACATTACCCCTCCACCTTCCTGTGGACATTGCAGAGCTTTAGTCAGTCTGAAGCTTTGCTGGACAAAAGTTATACAACAAGAAACAAACAAGCAAGAAGTGGAGCCAATAGAAACAAACAGAACGCTCTGTTGAATGAAACTAGCAGAAAGCAAGCCATGGAGTGACTTCAGCTCCCTAAGTCTTTCAAGACAGTTGCTGTTTTGACTTCTTAATAATATTCCTTGAAACCATTACCTGGGCACAGGATGAGTAGTTTCTTGGGTAACTAATGAGGAATTGCATTTTCACACTCTTGATCCTGAGGCTTTGTAAGAACAGGGAAGTACAGTGGGGAGCTGCAGGTTGTGAGTGAACCATGCACCTACTTGCTGGTCTTGTCATTGTGAGCTTAATTTTATTCAAAGAACCTTTATAAATGAAAAAAATATATATATTTTTGGTTCTGTTTAAACTCCTGGGATTAACACGGTGCTCTCCATACAGGGGATTGACATTAATAAGACTACTTGTTAAGGAAATCTAGCCAATATCTTCAGGGCTTGTTATTTTTCTAAACAAATGCTAGCTACAAGGCTTTCTACTGTAAAGCCAGACAGCATCATAATGCTTTTATATTCTACTTTCCAGTTGGCTAAATTTCATTATGCAGTTTGGGCTTATAAATCAGTGGAGCTGAATTGAAGGATGTGGTCTTTACAGGACAACACTAGCAGAGAATTTGGCCCTCGAGTTCCAGTTACCAAGGTACCAGCTCCCATACATGTAAGGATCCCCATGAAAAGCAGTGGGACTACTTATGTGTTTTGGTAAGGCATGCAGGCATTCCTTGCCTTACCAGACAAAGAATTCTTATTGGACAAAACAAGACTTTTGGATTTAACCGAAAATGTATTTGTTTTAAAATGGATAATTGGAACTACAGATGTAAAAACTGCATGTATTGTGGTAAGTTTGCACAGATGGTATGGCAAGGCATACATCATGTATTACTCCTTTCCAAAGCTGGTAGAAAGGCAGTATATTTTTTCCAGGAAAATATTTGAATAAAGCCAGAAATATCTTTGATTTCCCAAGTAACTGAGGTGCCACTGTTAAGGACATTTTTGGACACCCTAGCCCAAAGATGATCTCTCTAGTTACCCAAAAGTAGGCAATGAAAATCTAAGGATTGCAGTCATCCAGAAGCAATCACTGAGACAGAGATCTATTTACAGGGAAAGGGGATAAGGAAAGAAAAAAAAAAAAAGATTTGTGGAGGAGTTCATAAGGGATTCTTCTGTGCATTGATAATTTAAAGTCTGCTTTGACTGTCCTCTGCCAGTTATGAGTTGCTCTCACAGAGAAGTTGATCCCATAGTTTTGGTTCCATTTTAGGAGATGACAGAGATGTCAAAGATGGTATCTGGAGCAGCAAGAGGGAGGATTATATTGGGTATGACAGTGTGAGTGCTCTCCAACCTGTTCTCCCACCAAAAATGTAGAATGCTTACTATTTTTGGAGGTCTTCCTCCCCATGCCATGCACTGTCTTGACAGAGACAAGGATAGTTGCAGGAATACCTGAAATGAAGGTCTAAAAATAAATCCATGAGTAATTCATTGTATGGTTCAACTAATCATGTGTCCACCAAACGGAACAATGCAGCTGTAATCTCAGGCATTTTGTTCTTGGACCATGAAAACAAAGAGGATGATGTGACCCACACAACATACATGCACTCGCTATTATTACACTTTCCCTGAAAGGTCTTGTAAGAATTACTCTACCTGTAGGCTTTCTCTAAGAAGTGCACTCAGGATATAAACTCCCTGTTTACTCTGCTTGTTGCCACTAAAACATCCTTACTGGTTCACCCAGAGAAACTGTGGATGCCCTGTCTCTGGAAATGGTCAAGGCCAGGTTGATTGGGACCTGAATCAACATGGTCTAATGGAAGATGTTCCTGTCCATAGCAGGGGAGATTGGACCAGATGGTCTTTGAAGTCTCTTCCAACCCAAACCATTCTATGGTTCATGTTGCAGAAACCATCACTAAAGCTTTTTACAGGTGAGAAATCCACCTAGCTTGTGATTTGTGTTTTGAGATTTTGTGGCTGCAATTTTTTGTCAAGTATGTCAGGTTGTGAAGAAACTGCTGCACCCACTGCAGCCTTCCAACAAAATAGCCATTATGCTCTGTATGTTTTTATGTTTGCATAAGAAATCACTGACAATCAAATTGCATCCTTGAGCAAAACATGACGTGAACAATTTGCTTGGCCTGCAGGGCATGCACTACATCTGCTCCGTTACTGAAGGTGCTAAAATGGGTGGGGTAGATTAAGCATATTTGGCAATTTTATGGTAAAAGGAGCTCATTCTAAACTCCACTTGTAGGCTAACTGCTGACAGATACACCATCAGTGGGAAAAAAAATTGGCATAGCATTAATCCTCTTATGTGTGTGCCTATCTGCCCCTGGTTCCACTTGTATTCCCACTCCTGTGTCTCCTCCCCATTTTGTCTTTTCCTCCAGAACCAAGGGTGTGGAACAGACTTCACAAAGGGCTGAAACATGCAGCCCTCTGTAGTTCTCTCTCTGGTGTGGGTTTTTATGCAGCAGACGTTTCCATCGGTGGACCTTGTTTTCATTTCCTCATAATTATGGGTACACGTATGCACCAGAGTGCATTACCTTTGTCTTTCTGATCTGGAGAACCACTTCTCCCTCTGGCCATTCTCAGGAACATATAAATATACTTACTTACACAGACACGTCTGCTGTGAAATCACCTCTTCTAGGCACTAGGAGTACCTATAAGGAAGAAATAGATGATGACTTTTTCAGACAACAGGATGTTTTTCATCCTCACAAGCCCTGTTGCTCACAAGGGAACTTCAGTCACCACAATAACTTCTGGAGGGACAACAGAGAAGGGCACAAATGATCCAGTGGTTCAGGAGGTCTCTACAGTGCAATGACTGTTTTCTAACCCGTGTGGTTAAGGAGATGACGAAAGGAGGCACTCCTCTGCACTTTGTGCTTACGAACAAGACAGAACTGGTTGAGGATGTAAAGTTCAGGGAAGATTCTTTTCAGTGGTTCCCTGTGAAAAAAGAGATAATGGGCACAATTTGTAATACAAGAAACTCCCCCCCTCCTTTTTTTT
>VWYP01003839.1:269490-364981 GCA_013400435.1 Pycnonotus jocosus | reverse complement strand
TTTTTTTTTCTTTATTTTTTTACTGTGGGGATGGCCAATCACTTGGCAGTTGCCCAGAAAGTTTGTGGAATCTCTGTCTTGGGAGGAATACAAAATCTAACTGGACAGAGCTGGGAGCAACCTCTTTACGTAACTCTGCTTTGAGCAAGAGGGAAGCAGTAGAAAGATTCACATAAGAGAGAAGGAGAAAAAGGAAAAATTAGATTGTATTGGATCCAGCATAGCAGAAGAAGGAAGCATGTATCAATTTCAAAGTGAAAGCAGAAGGACAGTAAAATAGGGGAAATCAAGAATGTCCTAGCCTACTGTCCATCCTTTCTAAGCAATAAAACACTAGATAGCAGCTCTTTTCCTGAGAAGGGGCCTGCCTAGGTGCAGTAATGTCTCCTGTCTGTGTTGTATCCTGTCAGCTGTAGATTCCTACCCTGCTCCTGACACGGTTCCTCTCGTGCCATATGTGCTGCATGGACTGGTAGGACTTGGTGCTTCTTCCCTGCTCCTCATCACCTGTCTCTTGCCTTGGAACTACTGTGAGCTTAGGGCCCCATGATAGCATGTCCTCTGCTCAGCATGACCTGATGGCATTGTCCAGCTGTTCCCAGTATCTGCTGGACTGCAGAGGCACAGAGCAATTGTGCATGATGCAGCACTAGAGGAATGTACTGCCTCTTCTCCTGTGTCTGTACATATCTCTTTCAAACTTGTATGACAGTGCCTTTTTGCCATCTCAAAATCTTTGTATTCTGCTAATGTTGGCTGGGTATGTCAAGCCTGAGCTGGTTTAATGTTCATGGATACTTTTTAACTTGAGGGAGGACATGTCTTAAACAAAGAAAACCAAAAAACAGCTGAACATGATTATATCCCTGTTTGGAAAAGCCTGGGCAACCATCCCTAGGGTAACAAGGAAAAGAGGTCACTGAAGAAATACTGCAACCTACAGCAAGAATGGGAGAAGGGTTGAGGTAGGAGCTGTTGACAAGGAAAATGGAAGGCTTTTTAAAGGAAATTGTGTCAAGGAATTCTGCCTGGTTTGTCAGAGGTGCCTTTCTGAAAAAAACTAAAGCACTGCTACAGGAAAGGGCTCAGGATGACACCAGCAGTGGCAACCTGTGTGCCTAGGGGAAGTGATCAGTGTTAAATGCAGTTAAAGAAACTGTATAGAGTTTTTCTTGCTGCAAATGAAAAGTTAATGCCAATTATAAGGTAGTAGAAAGCCAGGAAAGTAGCTTGTTTTAAAAGATTTAACACATGGAGTATAAGGTAAAAACTCTAACCCGGAGAGCAGCCCAGAACTGAGAGTCAACATGGAGGAAGGTCTAAGATCTTTTGAGTTCATTCAGTTTTGTTTGTCTAAGATATTTCAGCAGCTCAACAGCCTGTAGAGCAGCCTTAAGTGCAAATGTGCATAAGCCTTTATTGATTTTTGTGGAAATGTTCATGTGAATATCCTCACTAAAGGACTCATACTTGAAAATCTTTGCTTCATTCAGTTAATGCGTATTTCTTAAAGTATTAAGAAATTACATATCAGGAATACCAAGAAAATAAAAGTGATGTATGTGGCACAAGAGGAGGGACAGTTGAGGTGGAGGTCGGGGTCTGGTGTAAAGAGGCAGAGAACTGTGTGTACCAAAGGAGCTGTTGAATGGAACTGTGCCAGGAAAGACATTGGAGAATTTACGCTGTACAGACAAGGATGATCTTTCTTTCTGCCCACAGTTAGTCTGTTAACAGCTTGCAAGATCACAGTAGACATGAGGAAGAAATAATTTTAAAAGATCCCAGAAACGCTGAGTTGAAAGCGAGGAAGTGAATGTTTATGAGAAACATTTATGAGAATATTAACTGTTGGCAGCATAGGCATCCCTTTCAAGTTGAATGGGAGGAATAGGGTTTAAAATTATAAGGAACCCTTTAAAAATTCATGCCAAGATACAGCCTAATGGGAGCAACAGGGTACTGAAAAATATTCCTGAGAGTGTTGGTTGCGTCCTTGTTTCATGTGTGTAGAGTAAATTAAAAATGGTATTTAGTAGGAATGATAAAGAAGACATCAGATGAAAAATGCACTCACACAAATCTGTCAGCAGTCACTTATTTATTATTAGTTGGTCAAATAATGAAGCCCTACCTAGTGAAATATTTTCTCAGGTTTTATTTCTTTTATTCTGGAAATATTGATTGAGTAAGGAAAATTGAAATAAGAAATAATTACTTATGGAAGAGTGCTTGCAGTCTCTGTCTGTATGGACATTATATTATCTGTATGGACTCTATAAATATACCCAGTGTATGGTGATTGGAAAATTTCTTTTCCAGAAAAGGAAAATATTGCTAAGAGCTGTAGAAGATACTGAAATTATCACTTCAACCTTTTTCTTAATTTTTCTTATACTGGTCTGTAGTAGTGGCATTACAGAATGAAGATTTAAGAGATAATGTTGGAAAAAGCAACGAAACTTCAGGTTATCCATTGTAAAAACAACATGAAGAAGTTGAAACTATTTAGCTCCCATACTTCACAACAGAGCTAAAAACAGGCCATGGTCTTTTAAAAAACTTTATAACTTTTCATATACATATGTGTATAATTTTCCAGATACATGCTATTGATTTTTCCTCAGCAGAATTGCCACATCTGACACTATGAGCCTGAGGATGGGCAGCAAAACACTCACTAAAGGCTACACCTTGTAGCCACCACTTTTTGTTGTAACTTGGTGTAAAATCTTTCTGTAAATGCTTAGTTTTCTAACATAGTCAAGTTAACCTTTTGACTTAAATGTTTTAGGATCTGTGTTATTCATGTTGTATAAGAAATGGCTCTGCTATACATCATTTATGTACATACATACTCCTGCACCCCTGCTGCAAAGGATTCTGTTGCGATCCCCACCACCTAGGAAACATTTCAAATGGCTTTTTAATTTTAGTAAATGGTGTCACTCTATGTTGTTTAATAGATGGTTTCACTTGAGCATTTTGAATGATTCACACAAAAACTGGATTCAAAGAATGAGAAATTAGAGACCATTTTGGTGTCAAAAATCAATTTCTTCTAAGCCTTGTGTGTGCAAAGTATGTGAATGAGCTTTGAGACTGAAATTATTATCTTCTTCCTCCTGAGCAAAGATTAATAAAATGAATTTTAATTGGCGATTTTGCTATCCATCTAAGTAGAAAAATGTGGACAAATGGAGGAAAAAAATCTAGAACTGAATTTTCTAAACTAGACTGATACCAATCATTGCAAATATAAACATTCACTGCCTCAGTTTTTAGTTTATCAGCATTAAAGAAACACATTAAAAATTCATGTGCACTTCAGCATCTGGTAGCCTGTGTTTTTATATTTCAGAACAATATTCCTGACATTCAATCATAATAAAACTACATCTCATATAACTGGTAGATATTTTGTATCTTTACTGGTCTTGGATATGCATTATTGCATCCAATCCTATTATTTAGCACTAAAATATTATGGGCTGACTCTGATTTGTATTTCTGTTCCTTTCTAAGTGTGTGGTTGTGTAAAAGAGCTGCAGATTTGGCAGGGGCTTTCATAGATATGGCAGCCTTGATGAGTTCATATTGACTTAGAGTGCCCAATATGTAGATGATGCAGAACAAAAGACAGTGGTTCATTTACTGTCATTTCCCACACTTGCCTCTGCTCATGCAATGTGGCTGTGAAACATTTTCATACTCACAATAATGTGTTTTGCTTGCATTTTGCAGTCATCTTCCACATGTGTAAATGGAGCAACAGGTGTAAGATTCCTGTGTTTTCAAACTTAATCCCTTCCCACAGATGAAATTGTAAAACAGAGTAGAAGATGAGGGTATATATGCAGACAAGAAAATGTCTGTGCTTATGTTTTCTAAGATATTATGTATTAAAATGCACACACATTTAACAAGCCCAGTCCTTTTGATATGAAGATGACTTTCGACAGAGAAAATTGTAGATGTAGAAATAGTATAGTGTGCACTCAAATACAGGCTTGGCATAGCACCACATAATAAATTAGCAAATGTTGTTCATAATGCTTGTTGCAATTAGAGATTGGATTCAACTGCCGTGAGTGACACGACCAGCTGACATCAGGGGAAAATAAAAGCTCTTTTGTCAATACTCTTGTTTTCTATCTTGCTACTTGTCATTATAAAGTCAATATTAAGTCAAAAGTTTCTGTTTAATAGAATGCAAGATCATATGCCCAGTACCCAGCATTTTCTGAAACCTGTATCTCAGTTGTAAATGTGTGTTCACTGTATTCAGAATATTTACAAATAGTGGTCACCAGTGTATATTCAGTTCTTCCTGTCATATCTGTTCAGACCTGTAGATCTGTAGATGCTCTTCTGTTTGAATGAACTGGTGTAGTTCATGCAAAAATTGCATATAACTGAGCCCAAACAACACAAGTTTTGCTTTACTTTCCTGTTTGGATTCAGTTGTGACTACAGTTTTTTGCTTGTGCCAGTTCACTATGTGTAAATGATGTGTAAATATATGATGTATATGTATCCTAAGTCTTACTACTCCTGTGAGACTCTCTTTTCTGATATGGTCGTAAAAACCCTAAAATTTCCCATCAACAAAGCATTTAAGACCACAGACAACTACAAAGCGAATCAGTTAAAGGGACTCCCTGTGAGCATTTACCATTCAGTTTTCAAGAATTCTTTGCAGGAAATTTTGTGTCTTGGGGCAGAGATCTTTATAGCAAGTCACTGTACCGAAGGAAGTGGAGAAAAAAAAGAAAATTTCTGGCCATATAAATTTTCTGATGAGTTGAATGAAGAATTCTTGTCTATTTTAAAAACTTAATAAATCTGAAAGGACTAAAACAAAACCAACAATAAGTTTCAAAAGTCGATGACCTTTCAAATGCTAATGTGATTATGAGCACCAAGAGCAGCAAATCATGAAAATCATGGTAAAACATGTGTGATACTTTTACATGGTTAACTGAAGCCTGGTGTGAACCAAGAAGCTTTCATGGTAAATTCATATTCCTCTGGTAGAACACTTTGGGACTGGTTTGGAACATTTTTAAAGATAATGGTTTAAAAGAATCCCATTTTTTTTGTTTTTTATGCCAAACAGGTTTGTTTTATGAAGTAAAAAACATCCAAATTCTTCCTCATAAACATGCAATAGTATTGAATGACCTAAAAAAGGACTAGATTCTGCTTCCAGGTGTGGTCTGGAGCAAAACCAATGCATAAAAGATTGTCTCATGGGAAGCACAAAGGAGAACCTATCCGTTGGAGACACCTCTCTGAGAATGGTTCCTCTCCTCTTCCTCTTTACTCTGCCTCGGTGATATGAATACAGCAAGGCAATTCCACCTTAACAAGGCCAGCATTCTCAATAGATATCTTCTCAGTGCAACAGGATGTGTGCATGTGTGGGGGGTTGCCTGGGACAGAGCAGTGATTCTATACACTTGTCAGTGGAGGGGCTCAGAAATTTGGAGCAGAATGTTTTTCAGAAAATGCCAATTAATTCAGTTGTAAATGTTATGTGGGCATGTGTCAGGATTGACTATATTTTGTTTGTTTTGCTTTCAATCAAAACAAAGCATTCTGAAAACTTTTTTATAATCTCATCATGACAGAATATTTGACTGTTTCATTGTGGAAGACATTTCATTCAGGATTGTGTTCAATATTTTAAATTTAGGAGATGGGGAAAAATGAGAATTAAAATTTTTCATCTAAGTTTACCTTGGGTGAATTAAAAAAATCGTCCTACTATTTGCTTCAGTTTAGGACAGGTGAAATTTCAATGTGTCAGTGCTTTCCAGGAAATGAAAATTCTACTTTCATGAAAAGTATCTGACAGAAATCTATCTTTCGTTGTTTAAAAATGAAAGTTTTACAGTTTTCAAAAGAAATTAAACATGTAGTTAAATGAGTGGAAATTGCCTAGAAATAATTTTTGGAGTTATTTACATATTTTAAAAAATGGGGTTTTATATATTAAGTTACTGAAAAGATTATTCTGAATGTCCAAACCAATATTTGAATATTTGAGTCCTTGTGTCATTGGGCACTGAGAACAGTCTGGTTTTCTTCATTGCCTCCCATCAGGTATCTACACACATTTATGAGATCCTCCCCTGAATCTTCTCCAGGCAGGACAGTCTCAGCTCTCCTCATATGAGATGCTCCAGTCCCTCACTCACCTCCACAGCCCTTCACTGGGTTTGTTCCAGTAAGTCCATATCTCTCCAGTGCTGGAAGTCCAGAACTGTGCTCAGTATTTCAGACATGGCCTCAACAGTATAGGGTAGAAAGAAAAGGTAACACACTTCAGTCTGCTGGTAATGCTCTTCCTGATGCAGCCCAGAATGCTGTTTGTCACTTCTGTCACTATGGTGTATTGCTGGCTGGCATTCAACTTGTTGTCCACCAGGATCCCAAACTCTTTCTCTATGGAGCTGTTCCTCAGAAACTCAACATGTACTTGTGCATGGGGTTATTGCTCTGCATTGGCAGAACTTTGCATTTCTATTTTCATGTTCCTCTCTGTCCAGTTCCACCTTGTGTTGGCGTTTGCTTCCTCCAATATTTTTTTATCTCTGAACTTGCTGAGGGTTCACTTTGCTCCATTGTCCAAGTTTTTAATGAAGAGGTAAAACAACATTGGCCTCGCTATGGACCCCTGAGGTACACCACCAGTGAGGTGTCTCCAGCTGCACTTTGTGCTATTGATCACCATACCCTGGGCTTGGCTGTTCAGCCACATTCAATCCACCTCACTGTCAATTTACCAAACCCATGGAATGTCACCTTGCCTGCAAGATTGTTATAGGAGCCTGTGCCAAAGGCCTTAATGCAGCTGAAGCAAACAACACTCATTATTCTTCCTGTCATCTGACAAGGTAGTCCTTCCACTGTGGGAAGGGGTCTGCTTGGTTAAGCATGACTTCCACTAGGTAAAGCCACACTGACTTCTTCTGATCAGCTTGTCCTTCATGTGTGTGGAAAAGGTGTCCAGAATTAGTTGGTCCATGATCTTCATAGGGACTGATGTGAGGCTGACTGGCCTGCAGTTCCCCACATTTTCCTTTTTGTCCTTCCTGATATACCATTCAGTCTCTTTGAAGATAGGAATATAGGAGATAGAGATATAGGAGATAGGAGAGAGGTTTTTTTAAAAAAATTTTTCCTTTACTTTCACATTTTTCCTTCTGCTGTGAACAGACACATAATATTCCTGTATTCATTTATTCCCTTACTAGGTGCACAGGCAAGGTTTTGGATTTCCTTGACATATGTACAGTCATTGCTGTAGACTCCTGCTCAAAACAGTGGGTAGATTAAGAACTCAGTACCTTGAAAGAACTTTTTTCTTCACCCTGGTTCTGTTTTCAGTGTACATCCAGAGGTTATTTAATTTTTATTACAGACAAGAGGAAGAGAGACAGAGGGCTTCTTTCTTCCCAAATAAAGAAGTTCTCTAAGCCCCTTGGTCTTCATGACCAAGCCTACAACTGACCTGGATCATCTTCCTGGTAGGGCTAAAGAACTGCTTTAAGAAAAGTGACTTTAGCTAAATCCTGTAATGCAATTACTTTATCAGTTCAGTGACATATGCAGGCCAAAACCAAGGTTTTTAAATTTATGATAGAGACAAGTAATGGATAGTTTGTTGCTTTGTTTAGCAGTGTTGCCTACATGTTGGCTCTGAACCAATCTGTCAGCAATCTGTCTAAGGCTGAAGTCTTTGTCAAGGATAGGAAACAATACAAAGATGTAGAAAACTCCTGCTCCTGTGGAAACTTATAAACACACAGAACCAGAAAACCAGAGAAATATCTGAATACAACTGTTGAGGTAAAAGAACAACATTAGACCCCAGAACTATGTCCAGTAAAAATAAGACATGATTTGATGGAAATTTTTATTAAAATGGTTATGGGAAAATTAGGAAAGAAGAAAATAAGCTGAAAATAGAATTGTCAGCTTCTAGAGACCACCAAACTAGATCAGAATAATAAAATATTCCAGATCAACTCATCTGGTACTCATACCACATAGTTCTTTTACCCATGGGGAGATTTTAAATATGCGGACATCTGCTGGATTACAAACATTCAAACTTGGTTCATTAAAGTGAAGTTCTACTCTTTAAAGCAGATAAGTGAGAATGATATCTAAGGCCCTCATGTTTTGTGATCTCTAAAAGGTCATGCTATCAGATTATTTCTGCTAACTGGTTAAAAGATGCTTCTGTAATACCAGTACACAATCTTATTTCTTCAAGATAGTCTGAATTTCTTGCTTATTTGGTATTGCCATGAGAATATTCTCTGCATGGTACATTTGCAGTGTAAACTTTTCTAGACATTTTTAAGTAATCAGGAAGAAAAAAATATCACTGTTGGAGAGGCAGAAGGAGACATAGAAGCAGTTTCCCACTTGGTCTTGCTATCTGTGATCCTTTTGGGCTCATTTTTTCTGTACCCTTACCAACTCTGGTCAATACAAGCCATAGAGGGGACATGGCTGAAGCAGCCCCATGGCCTCTTACCTTTAGAAGCTGATTTCTTGTTACCTTTTTCTAGAAATCACAGCCTGAACCTAATAGTATGAAAAGCAGCCATGAGCAATTATTTTGTGGAGAGCTGCTATACAGTCTCCAGAAGAGAATAATGAAGAAATTTTAATTCTATGCTACAGACCTGAATTGGATCTTAAAAAGAAGGTGCTCAGGAGTGAACTGTGAAGAAACCACAGTGTTGACCTATGATGAGGGAAACAAATTAAAACCAAGGGGCTTATTCTTGATTCTACCATCCATTCTGCTTGTTAATTTAACTAGCTAGCAGGACAAAGTAATTTTTTGATGTATATATTGCTCTCATAAGCCTTCAGTTACTCTTCCTGTATGCAAAATCAACCAGTGAAAAAGTGCTGGAATCTATCCTCAAATGTGGATTGGAAGGAGTAGCTGTAGTGTCCAGGTAAATAATGCCCAGTTATTGTTCCCATCAGTCAAAATGGCTGTATAAAACCTATTTGTTTTGTGGGAAGGGAAGGGGAGGGGAGGACATGTTAGTTAAATTGCCATTTTTCATCCTAGATCACATTTTTGGTATATGAAGAGTATGATTTTTGTACAATCCAGAAAAGGCTCCTAAATGTTTTAAAGTATCATTAGACTATATTGCAGTATCAAAAAGAAGGTATTCTGAAGAGATACATTCTAGCAGTCTCCTTCCTTCCAGAAGGCAGCAGCCGCTTTCTGGGTCATTATTGGAAGGACCTAAATTTTCCATTTAGAAATTTAAGAATAAATAGAAGAAAATAAACTAGCCCTTATTCTCTTATACAGTATCAGAAATGCTGTGCTTAATGTATTTTACAGGTTATGGCAAGGACATACCTTATCTGTTGAGACATTTCTGAAATATGTTTGATACAACGTTTGTTGTATTAATGAATTGCTGTCATTAAAATACAGTTTAACAACATAACCTAGTCCTACAAAACTAAGTAAACATATTGCATTGTTCCAAGCCTCAAGGCTCCACAAGTGCAGAATTCTAAGCAAAATCACATTGTTGTTCATATTACTATTTTTTAAAGTACTTTTCTCCTTCTTCATTGTGAAATATGAAGGAGTATGCAGTCATATGTTGTGCCCACTCTTTGCTCTCCTCCCTTCTTTTAGACAGGGTGGACTGTGCCCTCTCAGTGCAGAAGGCTTGCACAGCCAAGGAGTCTGCTCCCTGTAGGCTGCCTTCATTAGCTGCAGAAATTGGAGAATGCTCAAGGAGACTGGGGTGGGATGGGTGGAAAACAAAAGTTCCTCTTTGGATGCTGTTAAGATAATTGAATTTTATTTGTTGTAGACATGTGAGAATTCCCTAAATCAATTGTTTTACACATGATCACTTAAAAGTTGTTCTGCTGCCACTTTACACTTTTGCCTGTGGATGGCACGGAATCTATGGGATCCTAAACGTTGGATACATAAAATTCTGCATATCATCAAGTGCTCTTAAAAACCCAACTATGAGGCATCTCAAAATGGACATCCATATTTACTGAATATTTTTGTCTTTAATTGCCCTTTGTTTCTGCTGTAGCTCCACAGCTTGTGGATAGCCAACCTTGTGTCTTCCCAGGAATGCTACAAACATAAATTAGTTGACATTTTCAAATAACTTTCATTCAGAAGGTGCAGTGATGAATGCCATTAGTGAGCTGACAGGAAATTAATTGTAAAATGTTGCAGATTTCCTCACTTACTGACTGACTGACTCAGTTTTGAACTGAGGTAGGAATCCTGAAGAAAACTGGTACAGAATTAATTAGTTCACTTACCAAGTGCCATATGAAAGCACAATGAGACCCAGTTAAAGTTGCACAGCAGTTTTACTTCCTACATGACATACTTCCAAAAAAGTTTACTTTGCAAACTTATTATTCTCCTAATACAGATATTTGGTGGTTTACAGCACAATGTAAGCATTCTTATAATGCTTTAGATGAGGGAATTATACTGTATTATGTGTAGTAATTGGTTCTTTTTTCTTACCTCAATTACACTCATTAACAATGACAGCTAATACTGTCATGTTCTTTAGGTCACATCCTGGAAGGCCATGTGGGCATTTCCCTCTGTAAAAATGTATTCATTGTGGATAACCATCAACTTCTGCAATGCACATGTAAAATACCATTGCATGAAGTTTTGCAAATGTGCACGCAAAACATCATCTCCATAAACTTTAGCATGAACAGATGTTTGTAAGTGATTTTTATTTTAATTTTAATAAAAGAACAAAGTTACAATTTAAAGATCTAACGTGTTAAAACAAGCATATAGAGAAGAGAGCTGAAATAATTTAATGAAAAACTTTACCCTCAGTTTTCTTTTGTTCACCTGACATACAGAATCTTATATTCCACAGAGAATGAGAATTCTACCTTTATCTTGTGCTGTCTTTGTTCATCAAGCACAGCCCTCTTTGTGACTCCAGTTCAACAGGGAACTGGGTACACAATAACATTTAATAACTAAGGAAGCCAGTCAAATTTAATGATGCCACTAATGGATGTGCCTAAACACTGTGTTCTGGACGTTACCTAACACATGCACACAGTGCTTGATTAATATACAAAATTTCAGTCAAATGTGAAATGGAAGAGCTTTTACATGTGTAAAGCTCTGATAAGAAGAGGTAAAATTGCAAAGCTCATATGTAAAGTACACAGTATAGGAAGATAACTGAATGAGTATTCTGTTTGTAACAAATCCCATCTCTGTGGGTGATGCAGTACTGGACCTTTGCATCTGAAAAGAAACAAGAGTGATACACTGAGCTAAAGCTGAACCTGCTTTTTAAAGAGAGACATTGATTCCACTCCCACCTGTTCTCAAGAGTTTGATTTCAATCTCCAGGAATACAGCACACTTCAAATCCAAAAAGGCAATTTAAAAAAACGACATATATTTTATCATATACACACCAAAACAGATGCAGATGTTAGGAAGGCTTTTGTTTGTTGGGTTGGTTTGTTTGTTTGTTTGCTTGTTTTTTCCCTGGTGAAATGCTATCATGACACAAAAAAAAAAATCATGTAGATTTCATCTGCACAGAAGGTGAATGTTCTAGCATGCAGAAAAATTTCCATGCTGCTATGACACAGCCACGGGCACAAAGGTAGCTCTGTTATACCTGTGTGTCCAGTGTTGCTTCTGGCATGTCCCTTGCAATAACGTCCATAAACTCCCCTTCAGAGCTTTTTTACAGAGCTACACTTTAGCTTAGCTCTGATTTGTGTCCCACTAATGGGTTTTCCCTTCAGGATTTTCTTTGAAATTTGACATCTATCTATCTATCTATCTATCTATCCATTCATCTATCTATCTATTATTAAATTGATAACATTTAAAGCAACAAATAGTTGAATTCTGGCAATCAATTAGAAATACATTCTATTCAATACCAGCATTTTTCTGAAGTATTTCCTTACAAGGAATGTGTACCTGTGATGAATTTTCACGTTTTTTCCAGTGTACCAACACTGCACCTTCTGAGATTTCAGCACCTTGGCCCTCTGTTACAGTGTTCTTCAGTTGTAAGGCTTTTAGATGCAATCTTTTTCACAGAGTCTTTTGCTCTTTTGAGATGTGATTATAATGTGTATTATAATTCTCTTCTTGAGAAAGTATTTTGTCTAAAAAAAAAAAATATTGTGGGTTTGTTTAGCAGCTCTTGACATGATCTACTCATTGCTTGCTTTATTTCTTTTCTATTCGAGAAGTCCTTCCTTGCTTATCCTAGGATGTTCTCTAAACTTGCCTACTGAAATCCTATTAAGCTGATAAAATTTTATTATTTCTCTATCAGTACCCAGTTCAACTATGTGTATACTTCCTTTTCTCTTGTCTCATTCTGCTTTTTTTTTCTGCTCTCTGTCTTTCATTACATATAGAATTTTTTGCCTATTGTTGTCATTTTTGGATTTTTTTTGCAGAATGTTATTTTTCTTTTGTTTTCTTTCTTTCCCTTCATTCTACTTATTCTTACTTCTCCAGATTTCTATATGGCTTAAACCAGATACTATTCTGACAGGTTTTGTGCTGCCACATGAGGAAAAGCTATAGAAACAGTGTTTCTTGGTAGACTTAAATTTTAGTACCCAAATGTTGTTCCTGATGCAAATTTGAATTTGCTTTAACAATATGTCTGCTCATCCAGTAACTGTCTCATTGCAGATGCAGTTTTGCTTCTGAATTCAAACCTACATTTATGAACCATGTTTTTATTTTTAATACTTTATGAGGGCTGTGATTTAAGGATATTGGTGCTATTTAATCGTGTCTGTTGTTTTCTTCATGAATTGATAGTTTCTTGTTATGTATTTAATTACCATTTAATTTGTAAGTTCTTTTCCAACCACTTTATGAAGCCCCCTTTCTTTTGTTAATTTCTTTGTAATGAGAAGCATGTGAAAGAAAACATAAAGGTCATCATGTCGTTGAAAAATGTTCTTGACACATCTTGGCCTCTTTTATGACTGCTGGATTGTTGCCATTTGCTTCGAGGGTGGTGTGAACAGGGTCTGGAGGGTAATGCTCCTCTCTCATCATTGCAGCATGAATACACCTCCAAGTCAAAAGACTAATATCTGATATATGTGTTTTCTTATTCTCTCAAATAGCCACAATCAAAACCTGGGCTCTAAATGTATTCATTTCATTGCACAGCATGTTTTACAAATTCTCGTTGTTGTGAACTAAGTGTGAGCTTTTAGTGCTTGCCTGGCTCTCTGTAAATTCCCATTTAATTTAAGCACATGTATTGATAGTTTTGGTGGTGGTGAGCAGCAAAGACACACAAGAGCATCTGAGGTCTTGGAGGGAAAAATATTCTTCTGGATAACCTAGCATGTGATCAGGTAAAGTTTAAAAGGGATTCACAAAAGCCCAGCGTTTTGATACAGACATCAGCTTTCAGAAGGAGCTCAGTATGTACAACCTGCACAACTAAAAATGCCAGTATTTTAGGAGAATGAAATCCTTCAAGTGCAAAGTAAAAGATGGTGTTGGCTGTATACCCTGCTGATGAATTTTCTTTTCATTTTATTCCAGAATAATCATTCTGGAGTTCATTCTCATGTTTACAGTTATATACTGGGACATGATTGGGGGCACAGTATTCCAAACTTGTGGACATCTGTAGCCCTGCCAATTTCAGTAGGGTTGCAAGAATTTTTTAAGTGTAATCTGGAGCAAAATGCTTTAATTGTGCATGAAATTCACACAGCGTGACCACAGATCCATTAAAAAATATTAACAAGCAATTTATGAATTTAATTTTAATTAATGTGAGCATAGAAGATGTTGAGTAGGTTTTCCTACAGCAAAGATAAACTAAGTGGGACATCACCCATTAGCTACTTATGATACTTCATTGGCCACTTAAAACTTCAGCTTTCTTTCATTCAGATGCATCCAATTAACCTTTTTTTTTTTAGATTAAAAAATATGTGTTTGTCAGGCTTTCTGAGCTATACTTACTACCTTCCATAAATATTCAATTCTAATACTACAACTTATTTTTAAGAATGGCTTGCAGTACATCTAGTAAAGCATTATTCTTGGGTTTGGAATAATGACTGGCTTAAGAGTAATTTAGCAGACATAAACAAAAAAGGCAAATGAATATGGTTCTTCTTTTCAAACGACTCAAATGTCCTGCTTGTTTCCCACTACAGTAAGTTATCATTCATAGATACCTTGAGTTAGTTTTGAAGTTCATTTTAGTCTTAAAACCCCATCCCCGAAAGCTATATTAAGAATTCTTTTATCCATGGTGTGACTTAGGAACAAATCTGCTCCAAAATACTTTTTCATGGCTATTGGAGAGGATCTTCTGTGCCCTCCTTGGAGAAGCCAAATCTTTCATCTGGAATTTAATTATTCAAGCAAACAAACAAACAAGCTTTATTTTGGGTGAGTTAGAATGTTGCTCCATAATATAGTCAGAAAAATGTTCTCAAACAACCGCTGCAGAAAAACATAATTATGCTCACAAACAGAGTCGTTAGAGATGAATGAGCAATGAGTGGACAGAATGTGTTGCTCGATAAATTTAGCTCTGCCTCTGAAGCGAGCTCTGCCGCTTGTTTGTGAGCGGCTTTGGTCTTCCTTGGATCCGTTTGTTGCTCTGAATTAGCCTCCAGTCATGGTGGCAGCTCTTGTGTGTTCCCACGGCCCTGGGAGCTGTGCCAAACATGTTCTGCTGCAAGCAGAGCCTTCTGGACAGGCTGGAGAGATGGGCCAGAGGCAGGATCTGGTTGTCTTAACTCAGCTCTTGGGCGAAGCCTGAATATTCATCTCCTTTGGGTATAAAGCCAAATTAATATTACTGATATATGAAAATACAGGTACATTACCCAGGTATAGAAAACAGACTGAGAATGTGGAACATCTCAATCTCATCAAAGGCAAAAATCTCAGCCAAATATGGTGGAGCAGCTATCTCTAAAGCCCATCCTAATCTCAGCAGAATGGAAAAGAAATGGAACCTCTGAGTAAGAAAATCTGCTGGTGCAGTTACTGTCTTTGAAACAAGCTGTGAGCAAACTTGCTACCAGCATGTGTGTTCTCACTGAAGAAACATGAATTGAGTCTATAGAGGACTTGAAGGAGCCCATCCAGCTCTCAGCACTGACATTAAAATGATCCTTATGCTGAGGCATTATAGTAGGAAAATAAGAAAGAACTCTACCTGTAACACAGCTGCCTACAGTGGGATCAGAATACTCAGCTCATTACACTCACAATGGTATTTGCAAGAGTATGTTCATATTCAGAAACTGAATTCTTACCTACTAGATTAACCACAAGCAGCCTTAAGAGAACGGATTAAAACAGAGCCTAAGAGAATCCAGTTGTGATTTAGGCCACTGTTGTGCAGGAGAGAAAAATGCTCCTTTAAAGATAGGAGAATAAGAGATGAGGCACAGCTAAAACAGAGAATCCAAAACAGGCAGGAACCACACAATAATGTTGGTCACCAAGAGTTGGCTTTAAAAAAAGCATTGATTGAAGTATACAGACAGCACTGATATTGTAGCTCTGTTATAGGATACAGAGTCATATTAAGAAAATAGCTTTAATGAGGTTGTAATGAAGAGGTTATTGGCCTCTTCTCTGAAGTAACAAATGATGGGACAAGAGAAATTGTCCTCAAGTTGCACCTTTCCACCAGGAGAGATTTAGAATGGATATTGTGAAAGCTTTATTGACTGGAATAATTCACTGGAAGGGTTGTCAAACATTGGAACAGGCTGTCCAGGGAAATGGTGGAGTCACCATCCATGGAAGTATTGGAAAGATATGGGTGTGGCACTGAGACACATGGTTTAGTTGTGGACTTGGCAGTGCTAGATGAACAGTTGGCCTTCATGATCTTAATGGTCTTTTCCAACCTAAATGATTCTGTGATTCTATGCCATGGTTAGGTAGGAATTAATGATTATAATTGGAAGGGCAAAAGTGCTGCGATAATTGTGAAAATCTGTCCTTGTCTTAGGTGGCCTTTACTGACTTGTAATTTGTGCTGATACATGCTGGTGGTCAATTTACCATGAATTAGACAAAAAACAGAACATAAATGATGGTTTAAAAGCTGTGCTTGAAGTGGCAAGAAACTCCAAATAAATCTAAAACAATGACAGGACGCTGAGCAAGCTTGCTTAGTAATAATCTGTTAATACCAAGAAATCAAACAGTGTAATGCTTGGAAACATTTCTCGCTAATAATGCCTTGTGAATGGTGTGCAGCAGAAGCATGATTTTCTGTTTCTTTAATGAGCATATTTAGGCACCAACAACCACTGGGGAGAAGCAATGCTGCATGTCTGTATCTTGGTCTACACATTTTTTATGAGGATGCATGATGAGCACATACAGTAAGAATGAGAAACTCCTGGTGTTGGGACACCCTTTTTGGTGAGGATGGAGAGCTGACAGATAAAAAGAAATCTTTGATAAAGATTTCAGGGGCATTAATGAAGATTAATACCTGTGGAAGTAGTGATTTCTGATCATTTATGTGGGCTGAAGTGCTGTGGTGTTAGAATAAAAGCTCATTGAATGTCTTGTGGTGGGCTTTTTACATATTTTTTAAATGTGTGGCTCACCACAGTAAAAAAGTCCAACACAGAGTGAACTAAGCCTGAGAATTTTAATGTAAAATACCCGAAACAAGAAGAATGTGACTATGAAAAGGCGTTACATTGGTCCAGGATGCCTAGCACTCTTTCTGCTCCATTGTCAGCCCTGATTATTACTCTTTTAAAGTATGTGATGTGAAGAATTTAATAACATTTCTGTTCCTAGATGAAGACCCAGCTAATGGAAGAAGATGACAGTGGTTACATCCAGGTCAGGAAGAATCTGTGAACCATGCTACCTGTGTGTATATCTAGGATCTGCCCACTAAAACTGCTCTTCAGTTTTCACTGAATTTGCTATTTTGCAAAGCAAGTTCCTAGAGCACACTTGTCATGAATAGAAAACAGACCCAACAGGGTCATACAAGGTGAAGTGAATGGAGTTCTCACTCTTAGATATTTGCACTATTTTATTTCCTTTGCTCTAATTTATTTTTGATTTTCTCCCACTTTCTGAGCCTTGAACTTCATTTACTCTGTATGGAGGTTAGGACTTCTTGATAAATCTGATTGATTTGTGAGCAATTGGTATCTAAAGAACACACACTACATCTTTACATGAAACTACTTTTGAAATAGTTGTTGTTGCATATATAACAAGTCAGTGTTTGAATGTGAATTTTTTGGTAGGACCATTGTGCACAAACAAAAACAAGATCTATTAGAATTAAATTTCCATTAATTTTTAACTTTCTACTTAAAAAATATCCAATGGATTAGTCCAATTTCAGATGTCTATCTGAGCCAAGCAAACCATCAGATTTCTGAATTATTGAAAACTGATTAATTGACTGTAAACTCACAGTACTTTTTGTGGTATGATTCCAGATTAATCTGAGGAAAGAGATTCTGGAAAAAAGGACTCACGTGATTTGGGATAAGGGATGACAAGAAGCCAAGAAAGTTTGCTGTAGATACAAAGACATCTACTTGTAGAGGACAGTGGAACATGGATAGTATGGAAACAGTTCAGCTTAGAATTCAACTATAAAAAAGCATTTTAAGCCAGTGAGTTTGTACATGAAACAAAGAAGAAACCAGTAAAGTCCATGTGAAAGAATCTTTCATACTCTCTCTGCTTTATCTAGTTTAATGCAGTAACAAGCAATATATGTATTTTTATTTCTTAAAAGAGCAATTTTTCAGGCAAATATTTCTTTATTTCTTTTGATGTCAGGAGATATCACCTGAAATTAACAATTCACTAATTTTTCACTGAAAAGACAAAAAAATTTATGAAATTATATTTAACTGTTATGCTGATGGATTGCGTATATATGTACATTTAAATAATATTTTTAATCTTTATTTTCCCTGGTGGCGTATTTTTCATACATCTGGTTTTAATACACTTGTGTGAGAATTTTCTTAAAGATTCTTGAAATTCTATTCCCTGTGGTTAACCCCTGTATTGTGGATAAAATAAGCAATGCATCATTTACCAGACACACTGAGTAGCTGTAATTCATGGGATTCAGAGCTCATCTTATTATTTAAACATTGCTAGCTAGCACTAGGCTTCATATTGTTTCCTCAGTACTCTGTAGAAAAAAACAAAGTAAATTGTGTGATGTTCCACTCTTTATAGCACATCAAACTTCCTTGGTGTTTGAAGTTCTGTAAAGCCATCCATTAGACAAAGGGAAAGGGAGAATAAGAAAGCCATGTTTATAAAGTCAGGGTTCAGGGCAAACCTTAGATCATCTTTTCACAGGCAAAAATGGTACCTATAATTCAAAGGAACTACATCAGAATAATTAAGATCAGAGAACGACCCTTCAGGACGCATCCTGCCGACTCTTTCTCTGACCTTTTTTACAGCTCTGTAGCAAAAGTGGGCCAGGGAGATACTCCCAAGAGATTACACAGAGATCCTCATGACATGAAGGATATGTGGGTGCCATTAAACTGATGCATCAGTTCTGTCTCTGCATTTCCACCCAAGGGATGTCTGAGCTTGCCTGGGATCAATGGTAAGTGCTGGGTAGCATGATAGGAATTGTTGTGGGAGAGAAAGCCCTGTAAAAGAACAAATAAATCATGGGTATAACCTAGTCATGTAAAATGCTCCCTGACACATGTGGAACCAGGAGGTTTGTGTAGCTTTCTGTAACCTCTGCCTGGAAGTGCCACAGATCTTTCCAAAGGAGGCAAAATATGTCTCTTCTGAAAAAAGGGACATTTCTTCTCTGGTGTGGGGCCTGATAAGTCCTTCAGTGTTTGCCTAAGGTTTCAGGACTGGAGCTATTTGTCCTCTTTTGGGGTGGAAAGGGGGAAAGGAGGAAAAATAATTGGTTGCTTCAAAAACTTTTGCTGACTTGAGAATCACTTAATTCAGCTCTTTATTGGCTCTTGCTGAGGAAACAGATCGATGGGGCTTTCATCAGAATAATTTAGGGGAGAGTTACATGTGGCAAGAGGAACAGCAATTTCAACTCTGGTTCTGCAGTGAAACAGCCATGGGAGCTGTTTGTCAGTTTAATGGAACAGGGTTTTGTTTCCTGGGTATGCATAGCAAAAAGGAAATTGCACCCCTTTCTTTTCTCAAAATCTAGGTCTTATTTTGATAATGACAGTAATAGAGAAGGCCAGGAAAGAGCAGAGTTGTAAAGAAAAACTACATTACCACCATGGTTTCTCAGCCATGCTCATATTGATACCACTACTTAGAGAGAAGTTTTTGGACCTCAAGAGGTACATCAGGACACTTCATTGGCCAAAATGGAGGGTGCTGGTTATCCCACACTGCAATGTGTGTGTGCTGCTCCATCACCACTTTTTTCTCCCAAGGAGGTAACACATCTGAGTGGAATGTGGATCTTCACTCCACTGAAAGTCATGTAGCTGTAGCGACCTGAAAATGCTGTTTGTTACCAAATTCTTAATCATTTTTGTGGCTGAATCTTGCAGCTTTGCAAAGCTCTCTGTAGGTGAGTACAGATTATTGCTAGCCCAGGTATATCCTGAAATTCAATAAGGCTTGGTCACTTTGAAATTATATCTCTCTCAAATAGGGTATGGCCAGATTTCCTTTTATTTCAAACAGCTGTAATTTTTCCATACATAATAACATTGATGGTGTGCAGTAAGTCTCAGGAGTTTCCTGGAAGCTGGCAAATGTTTTCTATGCCAGTAACATGAACCAAGAGATGTCTAGTGTTGCTGAGTGAAACACTTTTTACTGCTTTCTTTGTACTGAGAATAAATAAAAATATTTGTTAAACCTAGGTTGTTTTAACTCAAAAGATATCAGCTTGATATTTTATAATTAAAATAATTAAAAATAAATAATTAAAATAATAATTAAGAATTAAGAATTAAGGATTAAGAATTAAAAAATTTAAAATTTTTAGTCTTAGAAGTTAATTACATTTAATAGTGAAATAGATGAAAAATAATTTTTAAAAATTTAAATAAACCCACAACAAATGAAAAAACCCCACCCAAGCTTAACAATTTCATTTGATTGGAAATGAACAACTTTCACTCTTTTATTTCACTGTGGAAAAAAAATAGCCAATGGCTGATTGTCAAATGGCATAAGTCAGGTGTTTGTGCTGCCGTAGTTATAATCACCTTTCAGTTCTGTGACAATTAAAGACAATTTGCATGTTTGATGTTCTTTTTCTTACGGCCCATTTTTACTGAAAAAATAAATATTATCCATGACCTCAAACTGTGCATTTTTTTTTCTTTTAATAATGAAAAAGATGCTTAGTTACAAATATTTAAACTTGAAACTGTGAACAAAAGTGGCATTTTTACCAGTGACACAAGGTTGCTGGTTTGCTGTGGAAGGCTGTGTGTATCCATGAAAGCGACTAATGCTCAGTCCTGGCTGCAAAGGGATAACGACATTCTTTGAAATTTTCTATCTTACGTCATGCTGTGTTTGCCCTTTTTCAAAAACAAATTTTTGTAAAAGAGAGAACTACCTGTACCTGCTTTACCCGTCTAACACAACGTTACAGAACTTCATGTGAAAAAAATAATTTTCTCTACCACTAGTTTGAAGAGTAGCAGCAGAAATTGATGTTAGTGTTGTAGTTCTCAATGCTAACTTGCTGGCCTTATTTTTTGTAAAATTGCTGAAGTGCTACCTAAATTTTAAAATACTTGAATTTTGAATTTTGAATACTTTGAATTTTACTTACTTGAATTTCTACTTCCTTAGAGTGTTGATTTATTTTTCAGTATAAATATTTTCATTAATTCAAACTTAAATTTAAAAAATGGAAAGAAAATTCCCTCCCCCTTTTCTAAGGAGCACTTAAGGAAATGTGTTTAGAAATGCCATACTGATGGTTTTCACCCTTTTATTTGCACACTGTCCAGTCCTGCTCTTTGTGGTTCCTGGAGCTTCCAGTTGAGATCTGGGTCTTACTCCTGCAAGCACTAACAGTACATAATCAGAAGCAATTCTGTTTCCAAGACCTTCATGGCAAATGAAGCAAGACAGGAAAAATAAGCACCAGTGTTCCTGCTTTTTCCAGCTGGGCACTAAGGGACTGAGTGATTAGGATACTTGCCCAGTGTCAGTAAAGTTTATTGCAGTAACAGGAATTGAACATATGTCTTCATTTTCCCAGGCTCCTGCTTTAAATAGAGACCCTCTTTCCTTCTGTGAAACCTTATTCTGTCTGAAATGCTGTATTCAAAATTCAAAATGGTCGAACCTGAATATTTGAACATATGTTTTTCAAATTTGTTATATTTTTGCAAACTTCAAAAAAATTTGCTTGCTAACATTGTGTCTTCAAAGACCATTAAATAGTCTGGGCCTGGATGTCAGGCCACAGTTTCAAAAACTTTTGCCAGCAAAAATATCTTCTTTATGCAAACAAGTCAATATTTATGTGTCCTAGCTGGACATTTGCATGAACAAATATGAGTTTTGCCTGGGCAAACACTGATGAATGAGGCCTCCACTGGCATGTCTCAGGGTAGAGTTTTAACTAAACATGTTTTCTAGCAATAAGTAAAGTGCCCATTTTGAAAGTGTAGTCTTTTATTACATAAGGAGAATGATGAACTTCATATTAATAAAATCTGGAGAAATGAATACTAATGGAACAGAGGAGAAATATTTGATTCAACATTTTCTACTAGCTTTTGAAGTTTAGTAAGTCTTCCTCATAGAAAGCTGTTATTTTCTCCTTTTGCAGTGTACTCTATATTTTTACCATAATTTGAGATGCAAGTTCTCCTACACAAATCATTAATCCAATATCTATTTAACTTCTTGGTTTTGAATGACATGCTTTGATTCAGGGCAATAAATCACCAACTTTCAAGAGGGCAGGGAAGAGAGAAAAATCCTGTGATTTTAATTTCCGCAGAAGGGCTGTTTGTGTTCTTTTGCTTAGGATTTGTCTTGGGTTATCTTTGTTTGCTGTAACTGCCCACCAACATCAAATAAAAGATCCTAACCTGAGAACTGGAGACTGTCCAAAGTTTATGAAATTTAAATAAATTTAAATAAATATCATCTCACTTGCAGTGCAAGTCTCCTGTTCAGACTGGGAGGTCTTGATGGAGTCTGCTTCCTTCACTCCTTCTAGTACCCTGGAATTCAAACCAGAAAAAGAAATAGGTGCCCAAATTTAAAAATGCAATCCAAAAAACCTCTGCTTACTTGCCAGCAACTCATAAAAGTGTCTAAACTCCATAGTGTGATTTTATTTTCTTCAGACATTCTTAGGTATCTGAAACATGTGTCTCTCCTTCAGATCCTTTGAAATCGTATGAAATCCTTTGAGATCGTATGAAATCCTTTTTTAGGCACTTCCTTCAGCAGAGGGCTGTTAGAGACAGAGGGATGATCTATCTGACAAACTAGATAATTTCAGTAAAGAGTCAAAAATCTGGATCAATTTCTTCCTTTACCCATTCCTTTCCTTTGAAAATTCAGTTAAACCAAACCTTCCACTGATCTCAGCCAATAATGGAGGAGAAGCCTCGCATTTTTTATTTGCTAATGCAGACAGCACCAGCGATGTTTCCCAACTTTTAGCCAACAGCAGAGGTGTGCCACCACATTCACTCTGGAAGTGTGTTGATAGTGATACTGCAATCCCTGTGGTCTGGCACAGTACAGCCATACCCCAAAGTGCATTGCACCTCTACTGTCATCTCCAGTTTCCTTTGTGTTGGCTGGCAACAGGGACCTTCAATGTATTCCCCTCTTTCTTGTGGTCCACCAGGGCAAGGGTACCACAAAGCCAGATTGGCCCACTTTTGGGAACCTTCCTGAAATAAAACACAGCAAGGGTTTGTTTTCAAGGATGTTGAGCAGCATAAACTAGCCTGGCCTTGAGAGTATTCTTACACAAGGTTTCTCTCACACAATAATTTTATTTTTGCTGGGAGAATCCATTCCCCTTCTTATCTTTTGTTGTTACATAACTGTTACAGGATGAGTGTGAGCTTCAGACAAGGTGTGCCTTAGCCTCAGGTTTTGGCAAGGGTTTAAATTGAAGGAATCACTCTGGCCTGCACATTCTAAGGATGGCAGATCAGTCTGTTTATAAAATGAATTATTTATTAAACAGACAAGAGATAACAGAGGAAAGATCTTAATCAGAATTACTTACTACTCAGTATAAAACTAAAAAGAGCCACTAGTAGATGACACCATAACATAAAACAATGCATGATATCAAGACATTTATATTAAATCTAGCAAAAGAAATATATATTATCACTGAAATTATGATAACACGCACAAATCCCTTCACTTAATCCCTGAGGAGTACCTGCAAAGCAGGCATCCCTCATGGGAGAAACTCCACATATTTCCAGGGAAATGTATAGAAGGTTTCTACTTTGTGAAAGTTTGGTGTAAAGTAAGTGTCCGTCATGCAAGAATCCTGCTTATCTTTCCAGATCTCACTTAGCAAATGGTAAGATGTTTATTGGCAGCTAGGAGATGCCAGAAAAATATTAACCCCATGGCACAAAATAGCTCACTGTAAGACATCTTGTCCTCTTTGAGTTACCTGACTGGTTAACAAGCAACAGATAAGCTCTGGTGGAGGTGAGAGGCCCTGCTACAATGATGAAATTCTGCTTCTTCCTTCACCATGCAGCAAATAATACTAGTTGTTACCTGTCACAACAGATGTCTTGGCCCACAGACAGTGTGTATTCTTTGTCCCTTCATTAAATGGTAATCCCTCTGGGTATCAAAATTAAGGATGAATAGTTTAGATGGATAAGGATGAATAGTAAAAATCCCTTTACTTCTACCCTAGTTAAAAGCAAAATGAAGCTTGTGTTTAGAAAGAAGGTTGTAAAAATTAAAACAAATACCTCAGTTACTTGTGCTACTTGAAATATAAGGCAACACAACTTCAGGATTTCTTTTTTAAGACATCTCTTCATTTGGACTGACTCCTGCTACTTCACAGTTTTTCTGTAATACTCAGCATTCATGGTGTCAGTTGCTGGGTTTATTGGGTGATGCACCTAACGTGCAGAGCTTGTCCTCTTGCTCTAGGTGTGTCTTATGGTTTGCAACTCAAAATGAGTCACAAGCAACGTAGAATTTTATTCCCAAGTGCCCCTTGACTGCGAACAGGGGACAATTTTATCCTTTCTGCTCTCAGAGCATGCCTGAGAAAACTGACAAGAACTTGTCACAACCCCTAATAGCTGAGTTTGACTCATCAAGCATAACTCAATCCTCCAGAGTTCAGTTTTTCAGAACAGAAGTTGTATGAAGAGACTGCTTTGAGTTGAACAAAATCAAACATTAGAAGCATTTGAAACATCCTCTTCCTCCTGCCCCCTTGGCATAGATGAAATTCAGTGGCCCATAATTGTGCTTAAATGATCCCAGATAAACAACAGAGAAAGTGGAGAAACCAAACTCAGCACCAAACTCAAAGAGCAGGCAAACCACACATGTAGTTTGGGCTTGGGTCAGTTGCTCTTTAACACAAGGCCTTAATTTCTTCAAGTTTCTAGAGCATCTAATAAGATGGTCAACTGCACAGCTCCAGTGGGCATGATATAAGGATATTCCTAAAGGCTATCTATGGCCTAGGAAGGATAAACTTATTTAGTTCCTTATGTAATCAAGGGCCCAAGTTTGGCTTTAGATTAAAGCCAAACCTGATTAATTTCTATTGATACATTTCTAAATGGTTATAATCTTGATCTAAATAATTTTATAGAGAACGCACCTTTCAGTGGTGACTTCAGAGGGAAGAGAGAGATTAACTGTTGTGGAGGCTTTTGCTGTCTTAATAATAATGTGTCATCAAAAATTATGTTAAATGTTAACAATTACATGCCATCCCCAATAACATTTGTTCTTAGAGCTACTTAGAAGCTAAGAAAAATCAACTCTAAACAGATGGAAATTTACACTACATGCAGAACTTCTTCATCAAAAATGTAATCTTTTTCCTATACTGCAGTCCTTTTACCCTGCACTAGAGGGGCTTGTGAGAGAAGTGAAGCTTGATGAAAAATTTAGGAGACACTCACCTATAGTCAGATCTATCATAATTCTGTGTCACATTAAATATAGCTTCTGAGGAAGAGACCAATTAAAATGGAATTCCTGCTTATATGAAGATGATATTTCCAACCCTGAAATTTTCATGCAAAAAATACCTTCTGTTTTCACCAGACTTGGCTTTTTCATAATGTCAATATGTTTTCTTATACACATTCATCAACCTGACCATAAGGACTTCATCCTGCTTCTTTGAGTCTACCAACAGATGTGGTTTTAACCCCAGTTAAAAGGGGTTAAAAGAAGGGGAAAGGGAGCCAGGAGCTGAGCGTGGTAAACACAGACAGAGATGGTGTCCTCATCAACAAGGATGATGAGGCACCTGAACGTGGCAAGTGGAGCATGTTTTACAATAACACCTTCAGACAAGGAAGAGCCCAGACTGCCAGAGAAGCCCTCAGTGACATGGAAGGTCCAAGGTCAAGCAAGCAGGTCAAGTCAGCAATGGGTCAGCAAGTCAGTGGTGGGATCACTCATCAGTGGTTGGATGCAACTGCCGGGGTTGGACACGGCCTGTTGGTCAAAGCGTGAGGCAGGTCCATGAGCAAGCCAGAGAATCAACCCAGGGCATGAGGGTTAAGGTGCAAATCAGCAGGATACCCTGGCCAGGACTGGACACAGCTACAATGCAGCCACCCTGACCAAAGCTGAGACCAAACTGTCTACTAGGGCCTCAAGGAAAAAAAAAAAAAAAAGTACAAGAAACGGGCATTGTTTATATAAAAGTTCATTCACAGCTCCAACTAAAAAAAGTGCTTGTTATTTCTCATGAAAAAACTCCCAAGTGTTCACAAAGGAAACCCCCATTCAAACAGAAAGCAACTGGCTTTTAAGAACAATCACTTTTTGCGCCTTTTTTCCTTAAATGTGAACACGACTTATGGATTTGTACTGTCACATTAGAACTCAATTTTTAATGCTAGATATTAATAGATCATTTGCATTTTTTTAGTTAATAACTGTGCTTCAAGCATGTAAGGGGTTTTATGAATCAATTCTTCACACATTTTATGTTCCCACACAACCCCTCAAATAGATTATCATAGATAAGGGCTGAAGAAATAGCCATCAGACCTTATGAAAGCTCTGTGTTTTTATCTCTGACAAAAACTGGCAAACTTCTACTGCACCATCTTCCTATACTTGTGCTAATGGACTGGTGCTAACCTAGTAGGTCCATGTCCTGTATTGATGTAGATAATGAATTCAATAAGGTATCCTTCATGAATTCCAGACTATTTTTTCAGCTCAATTCTCTGGTTTGTAGACATCCAGCACCCTTGTAGATCTCTCCTCTTTTGTCCTTCACTAATTAATGTAAGCATCCTATCAGTTTCTTCATATAAACTGTTAATGAAAATATCAAACATCTTTAAACCCAGAAGAGCCTTTCATGGATCTCCATTCAATACTGTCTTTGATAGTGAACCATTATTAACTGCTCTGTGTGCAAACTCTGCTGTCTGTGTCTCCATGCATGATTTGATTTGGAGAAGCAGTCTCTTTGTCCTGCTTATGCCTGCTGATTTAGTTTTATGGAGATTTTGGGTTGTGTGATCTAGACTCCTTTAAGATGAAGCTAAATCTGAATTTCAACTCCAGACATATAAAGAAAGCTCTGCAAATCTGTGCAGGGACTGGTGGAGTCCAAACTAGTGATTGGTTCTCTTGGTGCCTTTGAACACAGGCCTCTTGTTGTGTCCACTCCTGTTGTGTCAAATTATGTGTTGTGTACTCATATTTTCCAAACTTGTTTAACAGACTATCATCAAAGACAAATTTGAGAATTCTATTAAAGTAAAACATACTTTGGCATGATTCTGATTCCATAACTGTGCTACAGTGACTCCTCTCCCTTGGTTTAATGTTTTCTTTAATGTATGAAAGCTCCTTTGTGATTTGTAACCGGCTAAAGGAGTATAAATCTACAAATGCCTAAACTGCCTCTTGATATGTCATGGGAACTACAAATCATCACATCAGTCAGAATTTTGTGAACTAGCACTATAGTCTTTCTCTCTGAAAGCTGCCAATTTGAGCACAGTACTTGTCAAAACTGGTTTTTTACCCCCCTAGTTCACTTTTATTTGTCCATTTTACAATCAGGCAAAGAAGATGTTTAGTAAGACAGTTCTTTAATCTGTATTGGTCCCTGAGAAAGGCTGTAGTTGTCAGACTGTCTGTTGCCAGCTTCTTGTAGGAAATTGAGCTGATCACTCGTGGTTGCTGCTAGTAAAATGAATTGTAGGATCTTCTAAGCAGCAGGAGTCTCTGTAAAGTTCTTTCATAAAATGTGTCTTTCCAGGGCAAAGTACCAAAGCATGCAACTGGGTGAAAGAAATGAAAGAAAAGACAAGTTTCCTGTCCCTCCTTCTACCTTCAATGAATCCTTCATGTTGGAAAGTATCATGTTTCTTGAACCAGCAGAACTGGGATGTTGAAAGTTTGTAAGAAGCTTTAGCTGAACACAGATCAAGATGCTGAGTTCAGTCCTCTTCTACCATAAATGAGTGGAGCCCCATCCCTGGAGAGTGAGCCATTTGATACTATTTACGCTTTTTCCATGTGCTACCAAGATCCTTTTCCAACTGCAAACTTTTGCTTTGTTCTCTAACTGATTTTCTAAGAGCTGTATATTTGCTTAGTAGTATTTACTAAAAGATTCAGTGCCCAAAAAACTTTGATGCATTTATCACACTCTCTGCTTTTGGGTCTAATTCTCCTCCTGAGCTTTTCATCAGTGTGAAATAATGCATGATGATAGTGGCAGTGCCTTTGGTGAAAGACACAGTAGAATCAGGCCACACATATTTTTGTTATTTATATACCCAGAAGTTCCTGCTCTGGGAGTGATTACAAGAATGTCAGCACCAATAGTGACTATGGCAACAGGACTACTTTACAGACAGACTTATCTTCCCTTGCCATCACTTGGTAAATCAAGAAGCCCTCCCCAGATATGCCCAAGCCTCCTTGGTTTTTGTTGGTTGCATGGCCTAGATGGCATAGCCTAAATGGCATGTCCTTTAGCTCAGCCTCATGCTTCCTGTGCCTGGACTAACTCAAATAGAAGCTCCATCCACATGGTTTGTGTTCAAAGTGCTGTCACCAGCGAGATGTGTGAGTGCCCAGATCAGGCCACCAGTTCACGTGGTAGCCACGATGATAAAGCACAGGATTCAGTAGGAAGTGTAAAGAGCAAAGCACAAGATTCAGTAGGAACTGTAAAGAGCTTGGGGAGCAAAGGAGGGCCTGGGAGATTGGGCCTTCCCTGCAGCAACCAGTGAGTTGTGTGGGGTGCCTTTTCGAAGAGTGACTTCGGTAAGAGAAACAGCTCAGGCTGGTGGAAGTGATCTTCCTAGGTTTCTTCAAGGGGGAATTACTGATTTAATCAGTTGACTGGCCTCTGCATCAGATAATTAATTAATATGATGAAGGTCTTAATTAAGGCTAAGGTCTATCATTGCATGCAGCAGTCACTTTCTCTGTCTCCTTCCTGGGAATCTTTCGGCTTCAGGAACTGCTGGGGCAAGGAAAAAAAGCCCATTTTGTAGGGTTTCTGATGAGTTGTGTGGGCCAGTCAAAAGGGAACAATTCCTTTTGAGAAGGCTTTGAATCACCATGAGAGAATCTCTGGTTATCATGAAATTGGAAAAAAATAATATCCTTTGTAACATTTCAATTTTTTAATTGCTCAGTGTTGCTTGTGGTTCTGGTTCCCAGGACTTAGTGACCATAAATCTTCATGTGAAAGCAATTACTTCTGTTTTGATTTATGTAAGATGTGTTAATACATGTTAAGATATGGCAATAAAATCCCACAGTAGACCAAACTTCAAAGGACACCTTAATGCAATCAGAACAGAACACTTGCTGATCTAGCTATAGTCCAAATACTACTGGCTCAGACTTCTTTCCATGCATCAGCCTTCAAGATTCTTTGCTGGTTTATTCTGTAGGCATCTTAGACTGGCTGGTCCATAGTTTCTTAAAAGCAAGTCTTCAATCAGAACTTTATATGTCTCCAGAAATGTCAGTTTTTAACAAAGAATAATCTTTATGTAAAAAATCTTGTCACTGTGGCAGAGTAGTCAAGAGAAGGCCTTTGTCCAGGCTTGAGAAGTAGGACACAGTGATTTTGTGGATGATTATGATTAGATTTTTGCTGCTACCATATCTAGATATTGCCAATGCTGTATCTAAGTAACAGCTCTTACAAGTATTAGAAAGGATTTTAGTGGGTTGTTGTGTCACAACCTTCACTGAGACCCCCTTGCTTTCTAAATTTCACAGAGATGCCTAGGTGTGGCTAGATCCATTTAGTTTCAGTTTTGATCAACACCTTATTTCTAAAGGGTTATAATACAAGAAGATCCAGCTAGAAACATACAGGTTTAAAGTTTTTGGCCTTGCAGATTCATAATTACAAAACAACAAAGCATCTATTTAGCTACTTTAGGATTTTATCTCCCTGTTTGACAAGATCTTAGTGCTTTTTATTCACCAAAAGTGAGTATTCCCCATTTTCATGCTGGACAGATCCTGCAGATGTCCCTGTCAGAAGTGGGGATCTATCCAGACAGTTCATCCTGAAATACTCACCTAGCGTTCTTATCTTAGGGAAACCACATGGCCCTTCAGAGAGGGAAAGTGTGCGTGGGGACACACACAAAGACACAATTTTTATCACCATCACAGTCATTCTTAGTCTCGTCTACAACTTCTTATGTTCAGTGTTGCAGCATGAAGTTGTTTAGTTGATTGTTTAGTCAGCCTCCAATACGATATAACTGGTTATGCCTATAGCTGATTTTGCCATTACTTTCACTTCAGCAGTAAAAGTGCCACAACTTTAAGCATGTCATTTCCTGGATAACATGGTTGACTAGTGATCATTGAGTTTTTGCTATCCTTTGAGCGTTTTAACTGAAAAAATTAATTTTAACCAAGATATTTGTGTCCTTTTGTGAACTGACTAAATGCACATTAAGACCCCGTATTAGGTAATCATGTACTATTCCATAACTTTATTTTCATAATCATTCAGTGTGTTATATTATGAGAAAAATAAGAGAAGATGATTCAGCAAACTTACCAAGACTTGTGGTTTACTGAGGGAGCTGAGCTTATTCTCCACAAGTTACAATTTGCTCTTGAAATAATTCTAGTAAAATCTGCTGCTTGAAATCTGGGAACTCCAGTCTGCCCCCCTGGATTCTAAGTATAATGCTGATCCGTGCTCTTCATAAAGCAGTGGGCAGCAATATGATGATAAGTTCTGCTTGAAACTGAGTATCATCTGTTGACAGCAGAGTCACATGCCCTGCTGCTGGTTCTGGGCAACTTGCTCCACCTGAGTCATGCTGCTTCTGCTAGGTATCATAATTAGCTGTGTTAAGGTTCCAAATATATAAATACGTATCTGAGACACTTTGCAGTGAGTGCCATCTATGCTTTTATCTATCCTTAAGTGTTCGAATATGTTGGATAATCTGGAATAACAGTCTGAAATGTCTACAAATGTTACCTACAAATATCATGAAACAAAATGAAACTAACAAAAAGCTGTATCACTGAGCTGAGAATGGTGGAACATTGCCCATGCTCCACCTCACCTTCAATTTAAAAATGACCTCAGGCAGAGCAGCATTTGTGGCTTCCTGGCTTTTGGCACCAGGAGTAGAAATTTGCAATGACTTCTGGGAAGGATCATGAGAAACATTGATGTATTACCAATCCTTTCCACAAACCCTTTGGATCCCTGAATCTCCACAGCAGTTCTCTGGGACTGGGTTGCTTCACCATGGGCTCATCATCATCATCTTGTCTGGGCACTGTCTCAGTCCTAAATGGAGCTGTCATAATGTTTGCATACACTGTGTAATGAGGAGGGCGGGTATCAGCAGATTGTACCATGGCCTTTAAGATACACCAGCTTAGACATTCCAGCAATAAAACTATGGAAAAACAGCTGCCTGTTGGAGTAAATAACCTGTATGATTTGGATCATTGCATTATGCTTTAGCAGAAGTTTCTGGCTTCTTCTTGTCTGTCCTGACTTTCACTTTCTCTGGCCTCTTCTCCCAAGTAACAGGTGTTAGGACAAGAGGAGATGGCCTCAAGTTGTGCCAGGGGAGGTTTAGATTCGATATTAGGAAAAAAACTTCTTCACTGGAAGGGTTGTCAAGCATTGGAACAGGCTTCCAGAGAAGTTGTGCGGTTGCAATCCCTGGAGATATTGAGAAGATGTTTATACATGGCACTGAGGGACATGCTTTGGTGGTGGATTTGTCAGCATTATGATCGGACTCAATGATCTTAAGGGTCATTTTCAAACTAAATGACTCTATTATTCTACTCTGTAAGGAGCTGTTCATCTTGCTAAGAGGTCTTGCAGAAATTCTTCATAACTGGAGAAAGGGTTATTAATCCACTTCCTATTCCTTCCCGGAATCTTATCCTATTTGAAAACAATGCACCCCTTTATGTGAAAAAAAAAAAAAGAGAGAAAACAAATATGACTAGTTGCCCTTGCAGAATGGTTTTGAGGTTTGTGCAAGAAATTATTCCTCCTGTAGAAAATTTGTTATCTTCAGTTCTTCCATCTCCACAACAGTCAGAAATCTAGCTCAGCTTCAGTGTAATTCTTGCTCTCCTTGGGAAAGTAACCTCACAGGTAAAGAGGGATGTCTCATTCATTACTAAAATCTGAACTCACAGCAGTGACAGAAAAAAAAAAAAAAAAAAAAAAAAAAAGAGAGAGAGAGAGAGAGAGAGCGCATGGGTAAAGAGTAGTATAACATAAGTATTAGCTGGGATGAATATCTTCAAGTAAAATAAGCAGCCTGATTTAGTTGAAAAAATAGCCTGATGTAGCCTGTTGTAGTCTCTGCTCACTGGAGAGAGGGTGGTTGAAGTAGATGGCTTCAACCAAACTAAACTCTGCTATGATTCTATAAAAATACTATGCAGAGTCAGATCTGAAACGGTCACAGCAAATCTTGGAGACAATGAGAGAGTGGGCTCAGAAATCAGTCTACCTTCCTTATGTTTATCAAAATCAGAAATCCATGTTTGTGTTGGATATCTAGGATCCTTACTGTTTACACAGAGAATAAACCACCCATGTAAAATGAATCTTTTAATCCTGGAATAGGTTTTGTATAAGATACGTTAAGTGAGCCATTGTTTGGAGACCTCTGTTCCACTTCAGTGTCTTCAAGAGACTTCAGCTGAATTTGACTGCCATTACTCATAATACTGGATTGTCTAAAGCCAAGTGACATGAACCCTACATCCAGCATACCAGTAAAGAGCCTATCAGCTCTTCTGGGTCCCATCATTAACAAAGCAAGCAGAGATGAGTTGATTTCCTGCCTGATGCAGAGTTCCAATGTCCCACTGCCAAAGTTGCAATGACCCACAATTTCCCTTATCAAGGTGAAGATCTCTCTATGATGTTTTACATTTTAGCTCCTGGGATCATGTTCCTCTCACCTCACTACAGCTGACTTTGTCATCCATGCTGGCAGTGGAAAGCAATGAGAGTTATTACCATGGGATCCACTTGACCTATCTTAAAAAACTGCTTAAGGTGAAGAACAGTATCTCTATACTTTGTGTTAATTAGACTGACTGGATGCCCACTGACTCTAAGAACAATTTACAGTGATTAGCTCCTGTGTAAATGTCCACATTGTACCTTTCAGCCATCAGGCAAATGGTGTTCCTAATACATGAAGTAGCTGATTCCACTTTAATTTATCAAGGTTTTAGAGGAAACTTAGAGAATCCAAAGATTTGTATAAAATAGCTGTAATTTTCCTTGGTGCTCCTACTTCTGGCCTGTTTTGCTCCTCATACTGCTGCCATTGCTTCTTTCCATTGGAGTAACATGGAACATGTGTATCAGGGCATACAGAACGGAACAGGGCACATTACTTCTCCCAGGAAACTTGGTTCTGGTTACCCAAGGCTGTGCTGTCCTTAGGCATCAGTGGTGCATCAATTGCAGAAAGCACTCAGCATGTCTGAAAAGCAAGTTATTTTGACACAAGGTGTCTTCCATGCAGTTTGAATGCTCTTGTCCCAGACTTTAGCTGAGAAGGAAGGGTGGGGTGACACTGGGCTTTGTGTTGGAACATAAAGTAAGGAAAACACTCCCATTTTTATTACCCAGAAAGGATTCTCTCTTCTCCCTCTTTACTGCTACTCAGATTTTAGAAGAAGAAAAGGCTAGCACATTTTTTGGCACAGAAACACTTCCAGATTGTGTCTTATTTCTTTGAACTATGCAGGCTAAGATAATGATATAAGGATAATTATATTTCATGCTTCAAACTGAAGTTGATAGGAGAGAAATATCCTTCTGTGTGGAGCTTCTACATCATGTTTAAAACATCTGTTATTAGCTGAAGCCAGAAAGACCTATGCATGTACTTAATGGATATATTTAAAGTATAGAGAACACAACCAGCATTAAAAAAAAGCCTTTTTCTCCTTACATTAGTTAATATGATATTTCAGTTGCATCAACAGTGAAATTGCCAATGATATATCCCATGCTGATCATGAGTGTACCAGAGAAGTAATTCACTAGCAGCTTCAAAACATGCAGTTTCCAGAAAAAGATAACAGTAAAATTATCTTTATACAAAAAGATACAAAAGTTTTTACCACATGAAAAAAAAGCTTCAAGATAAGTAGAGAATGCTTCTTTAGAAACCAGATCACCAAAAAGCAAAGAAAACCCATTGATTAAGGCTGCTACTCCAATAATTCAACTCCGTGTGCAGGAGAGATTATGTCTGGAAATCAAGAGGCTGTTTCCTGAGCGCTGCTAAGCTCTGTCACTGAAGGAGACCATGGTAAGGCTGGCCATAACCTCTCTACAGCCCCTTGTCACTGTTCAGGAAGCTGAGTAGGGATGTATTGAAGGCTGCTTCAAAATTAGTTATTAGATAGATAGTTGCAAAGGGCTGAATTTCTCCTCTTTTAGGGTTTTCCCTAAAACCATACTGAGTGAACAGAGATCATGCAAATGAAAAAAAAAAAAAAAAGAATAAGGAAACTTCTTGGAACTTAGAAGAAGACTTCTTCTGATGATCTTTGTTGCTGGGAGGGGAGCTGGAGGAAGAGCATTCCAATAATGCAACAGTAAGCAGTGAGGCGTGGTTGGCATTTGGCCGTCTGCTGGAACATGAAGCAGCAGGATTTCTGTGTGACATCTGGTAGGACAAGTCTAGCAAAATGCTTTGTGAAATAAATGAAAGCCATCTCCTGAAATGAGGAATGGTGATGGATTGAGACTGATTGTGCTCACACAAAATATCTGAGATAGGAATCCTTCCTCTTTTATCATTTAACCTATAATGCTCTTGGTGTAGATGCTTTCATGAGAAGTAACTGGAATGTAATTGAAAACCTTACATTACCAAATTAATTCCTCTGGAAGAAGAAGAAGAAGGAATTCCTTTGTTGCCTTCATTTTTCCTTCAGAGTACATTTTGTAAAATTCTAGAAATTTCGCTTTTCTTCTTGTCCATTTAACTTAAAGAATGATTGAATAACTCCTTGTCTTCTTCTTTCCAGGCACTCACTAATTTTGATACTTTACATTTTAATCACTGTGAAGTCTTGAAGGTGTGACAAATCAATAAATGAAAAGCTATAACTTTAGGGTTGGTTCCAAATTTTTGATTTGTAAAAAGGGACAGAATATCATGATCACGAGACTCTGGTAAGGATAATTCTTTCACACTATTAGGGTAATAAAGGGCTGCAGAACATAAAGTGGTGCCATTTGGAAAGGAGCTGGGGCAGCATCTGACAGGATATTTGACAAAGCAATTTGTTTGTATGTCTCTTGCTGTACACAACATGAAGCTGAGCACTGGCAGAAACTCTCTAAGTGAAAGGATGTTATTAGGTGCCCCTTGCCTCTGTGACTGGCAGTATGACTGTAGCTGACTGATTAGTGAAATTGCTGATCATCATTTTTAGTCTTGAAATTGTGGGGCTGTGGTTTGTGTTTTGTTTTGCATTGTTGTTAGAGAACAGGATAATAATTCATGATGAGACCATATAAGCTGCAATAAAAAACCCCATAAAACAAAAACCTTTGCAAAGCAGTTGGTATTCAGTTCTCCGACAGGCAGAATTTAGAATAAAAGGTTGCTAACACTTTGGCAGTGTTTTCCTCAGGCTTTCTCTTGTATTTGTGCCAAATATCTCACAAGGCTCAGATTTGATTAAAATGGCAATGCTCTCTGCTACTTGAATGTAATTAGAGCCATTCATTACAGCTTCAGTTGACAGTTTGGCAACCTGTACATTTTTCTGAATATGGACAGCATTCCATGGAAACAGTTCAAGGGAAGAGTGCAAGAAGAGGGCCCTCTCTTGAACGGCAGCAAATGGAAGGCTGTCTATGTTTAGAGAAGTTTACAGGTTTCCAAACTGTCAATCGAAGCTGCAAGGAAGAGCTCTAATTAGATTAACCTAGCAGAGCTCTGCAATTTTTGTCAGCCAGCTCCTATGAGCCCCTGCTGCTTAGTTATCACATATGCTACAGGACCATTAAGTATTTCTATTACAAGTCACCCTATTTTGTTGCTATTAACCCTGGCCTTAGAACACTGTTGGATGCAAAGTAAATCAAGAAAATGTGCTTGCCTATGAAAACCTTCTCTTCAAGCCAGCTTTTTGCAGAATTTAGAAGATTTTTGATCTGCTTGAATTTCCCACCCTTTCTAGTATGAGTACAACAAAAAGACACCAATAAGGTCAGAGTGGTCCTGGGCCTCTTTCAGGTTACTAATGAATTGTATCTTTCAGTTTAAAATAGTAAGTCAACTATTGTTATTTTCATTTTGCATTCTTCTATGCTGTGTCCTGAAACTGCCATTTAAAGCATTTCCCAAATCATCTGAAAACATGAACCATGTTAATTCCAATCAAATTTTCTTGTGATTAAAATAGAATGTGTTAGTTCAAAATCTGATGAGAACAGCTCTTTGTTTTCCCTGTGGCTCATCACTGTTAAAAGGGAAAAGCAAGAGTGCAGATTAATGGATGGGGCAATGTGTAGTTTAGTTTTACACTGCTTGTTGCTGGGCTACTTCACTGTGCAACCCGGGGGATGATAGCCTCATTGCCCTTTTGGTTTTATGGCAAACTGAACACTGAGGCTTTGCAGGAAAGAGGGTGTATCTGGAAGAAAAATGGGTTCAAAGCTGGAAAGTCTTGAGATCATTTGTTTGTTTACATAATTGTACACAAAGCCCAGTTCCTCTCAACAGCAATAAGAACATGCAGACCATGAGCTTTTGCCAAAGTCTCCCACCAGACAGTTTAGCCGTGTGCCAGAGAAACATCTGTCTCTTTCTCCCTCAATTCCTTTATCCTCTGACATTTAGCTGCTTTCCTCATTCCCAGCCTTGTTAGATGTCCCTGAATGCAGAATCTCAAAAAACCTGTTAGCTCTGGGTGGAGTCATGGCTTTGGGCTGGACACTTAGAAATGCTTTTATTCTGCTCTGCAGAAGTGTAAGCTTTAGAGCTGTCACAACTCAGGACATGGAAGGCACCAGGAAGGTGTTATCTTCCTGATCCTGAACACTCCCCTTTCCTTTCAGATCGTCTGGACATCCCTGAGCTAGCTCATGTAATTGCTTTTACAATACCTGTGATGACTCTTGGCATAGTTGCTTGCTTTGTCAGTTCTCTTTAATTTCCCTTAATCTCTGTGTAATTTTATACTGTGTTAAATACATTAGGTAAGAAATCAAGTCAAGCTAAGTCAAACAACATCTTTACTGTCACAAATGTAATTACAAATGTTCAACTATTTATGTGGTATTCTCCCTTTCCAACTTTTCGACTCATCATTGCAAATCCATTTTATTCCTTTCCCATTCTTGTTGGAACCTCCCTCTGTGTGATCCTCTTTCTTTCCCACACAGAATGTAAATAACAGCTTTCAGATGCTGTTGTTTGGCTTGGCAGAGGGCCTCATAGGCAATACCTGCTCCAGTGATTTTAACTCATAAACTGGGATTTTACTGGCAGGTCAAGTGTGCTTGGTGCCTACCTCTGTACAGAAGTGTCACAGTTGTGTTACATTCTCCCATGGGTTAGTCTGTTTTAAAATCCCGCTTCTCATGGGAGTGCAGTAAATACATGAAAGTGCTGAAAGTTTCTCTATGCCTTAGAAAAATTTTTATGCAGTTTGGTCTGAAATCTTCTCTAAAATGTATATGCATTTAGATGTAAGAAGGCACTCGTGTCACCTTAGAAGCATCCTAAACTTTGTGTTCTCCACAAACATTAACATATGCATTGAATACAAAAGGGGATTTGAATCAAATGTAGATAAGTATATGTAAGTACACAATTTGACTCTGAGACTACATAAAATTGACCAAAACCAAAATAAAGTGTTCTTTAGAGAGCTCTGTGGTTAGCTTTGTTTCTAGTAACTCATTTGTGGTTAACCTCCCCTGTATTGCAGTCTGAAGACAACTTAGATGCAGAGATGGTCACAAATGGCCTTCAAATGCATTCCCTACTTGGCTAGGATACTCAGCACTACTTTTACCTGACACATGGGAATTGTTGTGGCCAAATGTGATGCACGAGACACCATGATTTACACTTCAGCTTGTCTAAAACTATTATAATTCGTGAGTGATATTATGTTCATATTGCAAAGTTGGACCCCGGCATTAGAATAATAAAATCACAAAATGGTTCATGTTGGAATAGTCTCCTTTTCCCCCAAGATGCCACTGTCTTGCTTCTGGGCTCAGCCATGCCCAGTGGTGGGGCCATTGGAGCCATTTGGAATGGGCTGTGTCTGACTTGAAGCAGCCCGGCTGCTCCTCACAGGAGCTTTTCTGCCGACCCCGCTGCCAGCACCCCTGCACAGCAACCCCTACACATTTCAAGACAGCTGAAAAAAGCCATAAACCAGCCTGGAGTCACCTTTTTCAGAACACACATAAGACAGATGTAATGGTGCTACTCTGTGGTGGTCAGCCTCCTTTCTCCTCATTCCTGGTTGTTTTCATCCCTGCTGCAATCCAGTTCTGCCACAGAAACTCTCCCACTGTCTGTGCATTTGATCTGCTTTCACTGATGTTGATATGTGAATTGAAATTCAGCTGAGTGTCTCAGTCTGGAGTACCTTTCATTTATCTGGGGTGGCCTCAGGGGTACATGGTGTGTGCCAGATACATCTCTCAGTTCAGTCTCCTTTTCTGCCTTTGTACTTAAGCTCATGATGAGACTGATGGCTGGATTCTGTTTATACATCAACAGCTTTCTCTAGGGACAATCCATTTTTTCCCGGGCCAAGCTCCTCAGAACAAAACTGGTGTGCTTATTTTGGCTGTTCTCTGTCACCATCATCTCTCACATGGTAACTGAGGCAACACTGTTAAGCTGGACCCCTTGGGACATATTTTCTCTCAAGTTCCTCAGGACCACAAAGGTGGGACATTTGTAAATATCCTTCTCTGCACAGAGTCTCTGATTGGCTTGTCAGTTTGTCAGAGTATCTTGCTCCCAGACATCTGCACAGAGGAAGAAAGGATGCTCTGACAATTTGGTTGACCTTCTGGGCATCCCTGGCATCTTGCTGCATGTCAGAGTGCTTCTCTGGTTATCACCAGACAGTAGAAGACACTGTCATCTGTTTCCAGTGTTACCTACCTGAATAGCTCCTGGTGTAATCTACTCTGCTGCTCTTTGGCTGCTCTGGAAGGTGTGTTGGGCAGTGATTTTACATGACAAGGTGCCTTGGGGATCCTGCTTAGGGATTTGCCACATTTGTTGGTCAGGAATGTACCAGTGATATCCATATAAAATCATAACTCCCTAATGTCAGGTCAGGTTAGGATTACATGACACATACATTTATATATGCAATGTACATAATTCTCTTACAATAGATTTTAAAATACACAGGGAAGAAAACTCAGGTTTAATCTATCAAAAATTACATCAGAAAGGTTGTTTTTTCCACTTTTTCTTCCCTGTGGTGGATCAACCTTATGAGGATGCCAGGTGCCCACCAAACCACTCCATCAATCCCCATTCTCAGCTGGACAGGGGACAGAAAATAAAACAGAAAACAACTCACAGGTTGAGATAAGGCACTTTACCAAAGCAAAAGTAGAAGTTAGGGTGAAACAATCAAAGACAAAAAAAGAAGTTTCATCCTCTATTTCTCATCAGCAAATGGTGTCTGACCACCTCCTGGGAAGCAAGGCTTCAGCACTTGGAGTGGTTGCTCCATAAGGCAAACATTATAAATAAGGAATGCTTCTTCCTTCTTTGTTACTTAGCTTTTCTATCTGAGCTGATGCCATGTGGTATGGAATATCCATTTGGTTAATTTGGGTCAGCTGGCCGAGCTGTGTCCCCTCCCAGGACCAGCCTTCTGGGGGAGGATGAAGAGCACTGTTGCTGTGCCAGCCCTGCTCAGCAGGACCCAAAACAGAGGTCTGTTGAGTTATCAACACCTTCCAGCCACCAGCACTGAGCAGTGAGTGAGTGCTGCTGTGGGGAAATGAACTCCAGCTCAGCCAGATCCAGAACATTAACCCTGCCCATTTAACTTGTTGAAGTTAACTTGCTTCCACTGAAAGGAGTATCCCATTCAGGCCTTCATATAATCTCTACCTTAGTGAAATACAATAATTTTTAGAGCAAGATTCTTGAAGAGGTTCTTGTTAAACAGTTTATTTCACCACAAAGCCCACTGTAGATTATCTCTTGGCCATTCTTGGTTAAATTAGATACTATTCCTTTGGATCTGCAAATCATTCTCTGTTAAGTGTTCTGCAGGGTTCTCCTGACTGAAAAAATTTTACTCCCATCTTTGGTGACTTTTACGCATGTTTATATGTGAAGTGCATAGAAATCAGTATGTTAACAAACATGCTGGATGTGTAAGGGAGTTAAGTGCAGGTAGGTAGTTTGCTTGGTTGAAACCAGATACCATGACACTTGCTCCTGCAGCAATTTGACCCTCACCTTTAGCCTTTCTCACTTCAGCTCCCAGTAATGCAGCTGTCAGTCTCAGCTCCCCCTCTCCTCTCAGCCCTGTGACCAGGGCTGTGCCTACACCCTGGATGCCAGAGCCAGCTCCAGACTCAGTGCATGGTGTTAATGCGCTGCCAGGTTCCCAGAAAGGAGTTGATCCCATCACACGGCAGACGGCTGAAATTGCTTAGGCAGCTCCTGTCCCTCAGTGCCCACTCTCCTCCCCTGAATTCAAAGGGTTCATGTGTGGGTATCTACGCTGCAGATACTGTTTCGATGTTGTGTGTGTAAAACGTGAGAATTGCAGTAGTTTGTAACCTAACAGGGCAAATGTCAACATAAATACCATGCTGTTTTAATTAGGCAATTGGCTAGATAACAATTTTAAGCCTTTTGGAATTTTATTCTGTAAACGCTCTCTATTCATGTTTGCTCAACTGATTTCAATCTTTCTAGATCTTATAGAATCACACAATCCTGGAATTGTTTAGGTTGCAAAAGACCAAGCAGTAATCTAACATAGTCAGGCCCACAACTAAATCATGTGTCTAAGGGCCATATACACACAATTTCTGAACACTTCCAGGTACCATGATTCCATCACTACCCTGGGCAGCCTGTTCCACCCTCTCAGTGAATAAGTTTTTCCTAATATCCAGCTTAAGCCTCCCCTAGCACAACCTGAGGCTGATCAGAATGAGGTACAAATAAATTCTGTGTATGCATTGATTCTTATGATGAGCTGGATGCTTTTGAAGCAGGGGAAATTCATACCTGAACTACATTTAAACAAAGTATGAGAGCTGAAGCAACAAAGCCACCACTCAATCTGTTTGCCAACATAGCTACCCAGGACACTGGGTAGGTTTCCCATTGTGCTGAACTGCCCAGCACTGCCCAGCATTGGGCAGGACCCTTCTGTGGGTACTTGCATCTTTATCTTGCAGTCCAGGCTGAGCAGCGCCTTGCTGGGCACACCAGGATGAGTTCTGGCCGAGAAACAGAGCTCGGAAGCCACGCCCCTGCATGTGCTCTGAGTGAGTATTTGCTGCAGGACCTCAGTAATGCTGGATATTAGATAATTATGGATGTCTGCCTGTGTTTTGGCAATCCTGAGGGCTCATCACTTGGGTAACTCTGGCAGTGCTGGGATCTGTTGTATCTTGCGCAGCAGCATCCTTCCGGAGCCTAGGATCCACATGACTCTCCAAAAACAGAAGCAAGTTTTTAGTGGATCATTTCTGATGTCCCAGCTATGTGAAGGGAATTTTACCTAACCAGATGGGTGAGTGGCAGCACACAGTGTGACAAGGGCAAAACCAAGCAGGGTGCTGCTCCCCCTGCCAATACACACATGCTGACTGGACCCCTGGCTCCCATCTCTGGCCACACAGTGGCTGGATCCCTTTGGCAGAACCAGCTTGGTTCTTGTTCCTTTACCCAAAGAAGTGTCTTATCTTTGATATCTTCATCATCCAGTCAAATGTGAATAAAAATACTCCATTTTTCCAAAAGAGAGAAGCAAAGAGAAATGTATGAGTGGGCAGATTGTGATAATCTAAACCTTATTTCCTTAGAAACCATAAGTAATCATGGACCTCCAGAATTCTGGAAAATGAGAAAAAACTCTCTGGAATGTTACAAATGCAAATAAAGGGTAAAATATGTTCTAGGTTTATTATTTAGGTTCAGAGCAGTAGGGTTATGAAGCTAAAGCTGGAATACATATGGGGAGCGGACTTGATTTTGGTGACTGGAAGCCAAAACATGGCCATTTCAAACCAAATTTCTTTCCTTCTGTACAAACCCTTCCTTCTGAAGTAGGGTTTAATGTTTTCCCTGGAGAGAAAAATTAAATGTTTTCTTGAAGAGTATTTGTAAAACTGAAGTCTACATGCTTGTGACATCAAATCACAAATGTAGTGCTATATTGCCCTGTGGGCATGGAAATTTCAAGCTCTTGAGTACACTATTATAATAAATTTAAAATACATTTCTTGCAAACAGTGTAATTCCTGGAGACACTTTAGTTGTACATTGGCTTACAGATTGTTATCGCAGTTGTGTAAAGAAAAGAAGAAAATATTTCTATTTCCAAACAACAGAATCAGGCTGACAGGCCTGTGCTGTCTTTGAGGGAGCAGTGGTGACTTCTGTTTTCCTCTGACTGTAAAACTGCTTTCCAACCCTTATGCAAAAGCATTAATCTTTGCTAGAAACAAAGCAAAGCACATCTATTCATTAAAATTCCTTGAGAATTTATCTCAGTATGCTTTCAAGTAAAAGTTATGAAATTATTTCACTAAAGCAAGTTAAATTAAAAAAAAAAAAATTGACCTGGAAAAATAGTAGTGACTTTTAGTCAGATACCCATGTCTGGCCTTGCTGTCACATTCAGGTTATGAGACCATTGTCAGCATACATGTCTGTTCCATGCATTTCAAGAAAACTGGGTTGTAATAAATGGGGATAACTTGTGACAACATAATGTTTAGCTCACCAAAGCTATTTCTGATGACTTGGGTTAGAAGATAGTGGAGTGGATTCCCCCGTTCATGTCTTTGCATCTTGAAAGCTCTGATTTAATTATGCTAAAATGACTCCCCACAGACCAATATCTTGAATATCCCCTGTGAAGTTAATTTCATAGCTTTTCCTGGCATCTTGTTTCTGCATTTGCATCTGGGTTTATTTTGCCTTTTCATAGTTATGAAAATTTCTCTAATTTTTAATCTGTCTTTTTTCTTGTGAATGCTTTATTTTATTACTTCCTTTTATTACTTCCTTACTTCCCAGTGGGTTGATAAGATTGATTTATCTTTTATCTGATATCCATTCTTGTGTCCACGAATAATACTGCTTCCTCTTGGTCTTTTCTTTCCATGAAAGCTTCTCCATATTTGAAGACATTTTCTCTTAAGCTCTTTCAAATTCAACAGCATTTAAAAAAAATTCCCCTATATTAATAAAGGAATTTTAAAAATCAAGGAAGATTGGAGCTAGCTGTGGTGGCATAGTTGTATATTTAACATGCTGTTTTTATTAGCACTACCCAACACAGTGTTTGACTTCTCTCTGACAGTCACAGTAACTTGAGTTCAGTGCATTAACAGTTTTAATCTTCCTCTCTTATAACTTGCTGATATCTTTATAATGGTGATTTTGATTAAGTTTGGATCAATGTGAATAAATTTTCCTCATTTGATTCAAGTCAGATTTATTTCTCCAAAACCCTTGGCTTCTGTGCAAAAAAATCAGTAGTGAGTTTTAACTGTCTCTTTTGGCCCATGAACAGACTTCAAATGCAAAGTTTTTGACGCTTAATTCAAGAAATATAATATATTTTGAAAGACTCGGTGCTTGAAAAGTGTTAGAAAGTGCAAGCTATGAACGCCTGGCTTTGCTGACCTAAGGAGAGCTAACTACACTGCTGTGACGTGGTAGAAACATAAGCAAAGGTAGGGGAAACTGCTGGGATAGTGGGGAGAAGCTGGTAGCTGCTACCAGGAAGAAAAACACATGCAAAGACAGAAAAACAGATCGAAGCTGGAACCAGCAGCAGAACAAGGAGCTGTGACTGAAGGCTGAAACATTATAGACTCCTAAGAACCTTTGAAAACAGTACATGATCTCATAGGAACCTGCAGAAGGCAACTGGAGAACTCTTTGAACTGGATAACAACAATTTCTAGCCTGAATGACTTACCCATGCTAACGAAGATGGAAATGGGCTTTCACATCCAGCTCTTACAGGGTTTTCCTGTATGTTGTTTAAAATGGATTTTCATTTTACCACTGATGGCAGGAACTTACCCAGCTCATGACTAGGATGGAATAAACCTACCTAATCCAGGTATGAAATGGTATTCTTTGAAAATAATGTTTTCCCCTAGCACTAAGTTTTTTCCAATCTGATTTGTAGCACAGATTTCCTGCATGTCATTAACACAAAATGGATTGCTGAGTAAATCTTCTAATGTGGGCTTCTGCTTGACTGAAACCATCCACTTCAAGGATTGTCCATCAGTGAAAAAGACCTCATTGCTTGTTATAAAATTCTGAATTGGGACTGTCAATCCCAACTTTTTTTCTGGTTCCTTTGAGACAAATACTTAAATGCTGTCTTAATTTCCTTATCCTGGATAAGGTGCTGGATATCCTGGGTGAGAGTGGACTGGATTATAATTATGCATAAAAAAGACTGCTAGAGGATTTTCTTGAACAAATTTAAAGGTTTTTGCAAACCCTTCCATTATGGACAGCACCTTTTCCATTCTTGCCCCACATCTGCTGCTACAGAACCAGCAAGTGATTTTCTGTGGCTTACTGCTCTTCCAAAAATCCCATAAATGCTGTACCTTTGTTTCAGCTTCATGCATCTCTACCCCTTTCTTGCCCCTTGCTAAAAGAAATAATTTGTGTTGTTATGAAAGTGCTCCTGCTCACATTGTGTATGCATGCTGATGATCTTCTGTGATAAGATACTGTACAACTTTACAGTGCCACACACTAAACACAGCAGCATGCAGCAGCTCACATGATGGTCATTTAATATCCATGACTCACAGTCCACAGGACTAGGATTCCAGCCAGCTGGGATTTGTTCTAAGTGGCATGAAATGACAAACAGTGCATGATATACAGCTCAGATACCAAACATGGTGGCCAAGCTTTTACAAAAGCATGGCTCCTTGCCCTCGCCATTTAAAAAAAAAAAAAAAGAAAAAAAGAAAAAAAGAAAAAAAAAAGAGAATCATGCAATAGATTCACCCAATGACTACTGAATATTATTTTTCAAAAACTTGTGAAAAATTAAGTGCCAAGATAAAGAGCATGGTATCTTGGCCTTTCTGCAGCCTCCCTGGTCTCTGGCTGTTTTCCCTTTATTTAATTTTTCAGCTTGAGTTTTATGTTGGAAACGGAGAACTCCTCTAACTGTGCTTGTGATATCTCTCCCTGATTTTTGTACGTAAAAGCTGCAGCTTATTTTCCCTGGCTTGATATTCAGCTGGGATGTTCTACAGTTGCGGAGTGCAGGAGGGATTAGATGTTACTCTGTGATTCACCCAGTCCCTGAGGACAGCTATATAAAGATCATCCTCTTCCCCTTGGCCCCAGGGAAGCTAGGGGGCAGATTACGAGCTAGCGGAAAAGACGAAGGCATAAAGAAAAAAACTCACCGTCTGCAAAGAGGCTCCTGGAGCACACATTCCCCTGCTCTCACACTGTACAGAACTGGGAAAAAGGGGGCTCCACTGCTCGCCTACAGTTGGCATAGCCATGGAGGGGCAGTTCAAGGGAGAACAAAGCCACTGAAAGTTTTCTTTCCCACATTGGGACTGATGCTTTCACAGAAGTTTCTCAAGGTTTCCTTTTCCAAGGAGAAGAAGGTGATGGGAAAGGCAGGACCCAGAGACCCTGCTGTTTACAAATGCTTTTCCCCTATGCCCTGGGAATCCTGAAATGTGATTGCCTTGTAAGGGCAGGTTATTTTCAGCCACTCCCTTCATTATGTTCCTGTTAAACCCATGGCTCAAGTGGGGCTTCTGTGCTGGAGAGATTTTGCACTGGCTCTCTGCCCAGGGATAGATTGCAGCAGGGGTAGACTCTGACAGAAATAGGTGGATATGTGTGTAGACCTCCAAGCCTTGAAACAAGAATATCACTGCTAGAGGTCAAGGTTTGAGCTTGCCAGTATTTCCCTCCTTTACTGAAGTCAGTTGATGCTCCCTTGCCAGCGCTGTCTATTTTTGTAACAGTCTCACAGTGGTGGGGATTTTCCCATTTCGGACCATGTCACAGAAGTGACACAACTTGGGATACTTTTGCCTCTGAGACTTCATTAAGAAGTGCAAACTCTGTATTTTCATGCTACAATTTCTTCTAGGTTACTTGTTTACAAGTAAGAAATACTTCAATTTTTATAAAATATTTATTGTATTTTATGTGCTTTGTCAGAGGCTTTAATATTTTAAAACTATTATTTTTTCCTCTGGAAACACTTGTCTTCCCTAATTTCTCAGAAACAAAGGTTTGAAAAGAAAATCAAGATTATTAGGTTGCAGATTTTTTTTAGCAGATACACAACAATTTTAGACAGCTTTTCAAAACACTTGGAATTATGGATTTAAATCCAAAAGTCTCTCATATCTGGTCCTTTTCCATGGTTTTTATGGAAGAATCAAGATGTGATTTGAAAAAATTGAAAGAAGAAACCTGAAAGCTGACAGCTATGACAACACCTGCCTCAGCTTTCTGTGTTCTGTGTGGCACATTTAGTTATATTTATCCTTCTATTTTTGCATCACCATTTTGTCCTGCATCTCGTCACATGCAGCAGGGTTTTGCTGCTTCAGAGTCTTTGTCAACTGTAAAGTCACTGCTCCATGTAGTTTGTTTAAGATGAAAAGCCCTTCCAAAATGAGGATTTGGCCTTTTTACAATAGGAGCAGTGTAGTTTATTTCATTTTTTTCTATTTCAAATTAAGAATTGTGCTGCAGCACTATCTGGTATTACCATTGGCTTTACTAAGGTTTCACTGCCTTAACTTTTGTGTTTAATGTTCATTATGTTCAAATGTGTTTTGTTTTAAAATATGCGTTGCTATTCATGTTACTGAGAGCAAGTTCCAAGTGCCCTGTACAATAAGGTAATGAGATTTGTGATGATTCCCAGTTCCTTAGGGAATTATTTCAGCCTTAGATGGCACTTTGAGAACGCTCTGTCCTTGCACAAGAAAGCTTCCCTTAGTTATAAGTAGATACTTAATATAGGGCAAGATTAAAATCCTTGGCAAAGGTTGTAATGACTTCACTGGGTCAAGGATTTTACCGCAGGATATTGAAACAAAGAAATGAACAGAAATGAACAATGTACAACACTCTCTCCCTTGTGAAGGGAGATCACTTTTGGCATGGATCTTGGACCTCAACCAAGTACTTTGTCTTCTGAAGTGAGAGCTGTAGTGTGCATGGAAATGAATCCATACCATGCTACCTGCTGGACTTTTTGGATTGGTTTGTATTTTCTTGGCAATAATATACGAGGAGGAGAGGGGCGAGTCTGTGATCATTTCTCCTCCATTAGTAGGTGACGTTGGTAAGAAGTGTTTAAAAATTTGTCTGTTTGGCCTCAATTTCTTTACTGATAGGCAGTCTAAACTATATTTGGTACAGATTGCTGGGCATTGAATCATTAGATATCTGTGAGAACACTCCAGTCACCTTTTGACAATAGCTGTTGCTTTCTACCAGTTTCCATTGAGTATCGAGCTTCAAGAACCCATCTGGTGTCAGCTAGGCTCTGGAGGCTACTGATATTTTCTGGTACAAATGTGGGGACAATGGATGGGATTATGATTTTCAATAAAATATTGGGTTACAAAGAACCTAACAGACTAAGACATTTTGCAGAAGTGTTATCTCATCTCAACCCATTAATGTCATATAAGTGGGAGGAAAGGAAGAAAACCTAAAAAAATAAAAGAAAGAAGGAGAAGGAGAAGGAGAAGGAGAAGGAGAAGGAGAAAAGCAAAGGAAATTTCAGAAAATCTCAGGAAATTTCAGGAAAAGAAATCTCAGGAAATTTCAGGGAAGGGAAGTTCTGGGAAAGGAAGTTCTNAGAAAAGAAAAGAAAAGAAAAGAAAAGAAAAGAAAAGAAAAGAAAAGAAAAGAAAAGAAAAGAAAAGAAAAGAGAAAAGAGTAATTTCATTTTGAAATATTCATTTTTCTCTACCTAGCTCTATGGTTTATTTTTCCAAGGAAGAAAGCATTTACATTGGCAATGTGTTGACTGGGAGGAGAAACAGTATTCTGAGCCCTATCCTGCACGTTTCAGGCCTGGCAGTGCTTTCTGACTCAGTCTTGTGGTACCCTACCTCCCATAGGCCTGTAGATAAAAGGCCTGAATCAAAGCACCTTGCTTATCTAATTCCTAACTCTGTGCATCAACTAGATGCCCATTGTTCCTTCTTTCTACTGTTCTGCACAATTTCTTCTATCCTGTGAGAGAAATTGTGTAAGTCTAGTTGATGTATGTTGCACTTTGCTTTGCTTAGTGGTTCTGGCGTGCTCACTTTTGTTTGCCACCATCTCCCTATCCTGGTTCTCTGGCTGGAGGCCATGATTAGAAGGTCATGTCCACATGGATGCCCTGGTTTCTGGTGTTGGTGAAGTCAGGATCAGAAGATGTCCTGAACACGTATAAGAGAAGATATGTGAAACTGCAGAGAAGTTGAAGGATCTGTTTCACATAACAAAATGTCAAAAGAGTCTGAAAGGCTTTTAAATTGGAAGTATCATAGGAAACCACCTTCTCATCTGCTGATGACTGAGTAGTTTCTCTTGTGGAAGAATGCCCCAATGCAACTTGCTGTCTTTTGCATCTTTAGTTTAGCAGACAGAATTAAAAGAAAAAGTCAGATCTTCTGTCTGCAGGAATCAAATTTTAGGATTCAGTGTCTCAATCCACTTGGACCTTGAAGGTCTTCAAAAAGCATTTGAGGCAAAAGGTAGGGAAAATTTGTGATGCTGGGAGGTATAAACCATTACAGTTTTGTAGATCAAAATTCTAGATAGAATCAGATTGATTTGTGTAAATGAATTTGCCAGGAAGGGAAATGAATGAAGAAATACCCAGCTTCAGACACCTGGAATGAGGCTGGGTGGGAGCTCACTTCACAGTAAATTCTGTGTGTCCATATGAATGCTGATGACAGTGACATCAGTGGTGGCACTAACTTTACTCACCATTTGGGAGGTGGGAGATGGCAGAGGGCAAGGGGATGCAAACAGCTTCAGCTGAACACTTCCAGGAGAAGAGAAAGTGACTGGTAGAAAACTCCCCCATTCTCCATCTTTCACCCATGAAGATTGATGACCTTCTCTGCAGCTCTGTCCTGGTCTTTTCAGTGGAGAATCCTGCTAGCTTTCTCATTGTGGCAAAAGAAATTTAAAAGGGGGTCAACTTCAGAGGGACATAAACACACACCAAAAGTCTGTCTCTTTAATGATATCCCCTCCATCCTTCACTGGCAGGCATTCTGCAAATACCTGTTAATTCTATTTCTAATCAGGTCTATAGCTCACCAAAGGCTGTTTTATATCTAGCATAGGTACTTTTAATGATTTTAATCCTTGGCTGGGGAAAGAGTTTGGTGCTATGAAAAGAGATTTAGAAGAGACTGGAAGACATGGCACTGGAAGTTCAATAGTTTTTTTTATCTTTGCTGAAAACCACCATGGAACATGCATGGAACTACGCTACTTTGAACAGCAATGGATTTTATAGAAACAAAGTTCAAAGTAGTCATAAGTATATTAACTTTCATTACAGCTATTTTTCCTGCAATGTTTGAAAACTCAGCAAATTAGGGCCACTATGCTGTTGGCAGAATGGAATTATGGATCATTCTCACTTCCCAGTGCCCCTCCATCGCTGTAAAGAGGCAAAGAGGACACCTGGTTGCTGGGGAGAGACAACCTTTGAAAAGCAACTATATATGTATCCCTATGTATTGCCTGTTTCAAGGCCAAAGGTACCTCTTTCAAAGTTAGGCTGAAGTTTTTCAGTTAAGTAGAGTTTGATCAGTTAATATTTAGTTGAGGGTGAGTATTTTACAAGTATTTTTCATTGCTTTGTAACACAGGTGTCCCACAGAATTCCTGTCTGAATTGCTGGATTCCTGGCAAAGGAGGTCACTCATCATTCAGGTTCAAGGGAGATCCAAGAAGCATATTGCCAAATTTTGGGTTCCTCAGTAAGGTCTGAAGTTTTCCAAAACTGTAAGTCTGAAGGCTCTTGGAGAAAAGAGGCTCTGAAACTGCAAGGTTTCCCACCACAGAAGGTCTTGCAAATCCTGGAGTTGGCTTCCAGGGACTGTAGCTGGAGCACTCTCATGAAGCTATCACAGTATCGTGAAATTATCACAGACCTGTGAATCACATATGATGCCCAGAGCATGTAGAAAGGGGCCTGCAAACATAGATTTTGTGTTGGAATAAGATTAATATGTATCCAGTGGTGACTATATTAAGATTATTTTGAAAACCAGGCCATTCACAAATGCACTGATATGGCTTCATGCGCCTTCTAAAATTTGCTTGCCAGCAGAAACCCCTCTATTTTTAGCTCTACTTTATGAGGCTGGTCATGATCCTGTCTGCAATTCTTCATGAGCAACTTTCAGTGAGGTTGAAGAGTAATGTAAATAACTGGAGCTTCAGGAGTCAGAGCTGTACTGTGGAACACATCCCATCTAGATCATCCCCAACTTGTATTGAGGGAGAATCGATGACAGTCTTGTCAAAAAAACCCCAATTTCCCACAATTTCTCAGAGCCTCACTGAAACTACATTTGGAAAACATCAATCAAGGTATTCAGTCTTCATCCTCTTATTTGCAGAGATAGTTTCTTTGCTATGTCATATCTCTGTGAAATTAGTTTCTGCAAATTTCACAATTGTTCTGCTCCTGGAAAGGTCACACTGGGCTGGCTTGCATAGCATGAAGAACAAACTTCAGGGATTCACTGAAGGACTTCCAGTTGATGAAAATTTGCAAATATTATCACACTGGGGATGGCCTTCTCTAAGGAACAGGATCTGAGGTTATAAGGAGGGAGGTGCCTGGTGAGTACTTTGAATTCTAAAGGATCTTATGGCCATCTATAATGTTTACAGTAATGTAGAGCACCAATCAAGTAGAAATAAGGCTGTATATTTCCTTTGTGAACTTCTGGTTATTCCTAATAATAACACTTTCTAGCACTGTAATTCTGTTCACTTCTCATAGTTTGGGTCTCTCAAACTCCTGTACTATATGCTTTAACCCTTCAGTTTTTAATATGGTGCTTTATTTCTTTTCCAAGTCTTCATGTCCTTATACACTGACAGAGCTTGCACAAGACTAAACCAAGCCAAAAGAAAACATCTGGAGATGTCAAAATGTGGATAAATGGAAGTCTCAGCTGGATTGTTCCATACAATTTTGGATACCATACTTCAGAAAATATGTGGTCCAAATGGATGTACTCTGCAGAGATTAAAAAGAATAACTGGAAACTGTGATCAGCAAGGAAAACAAAAGCAGAATTAGGTTTATTTAGTCTGAAAAAGAGAACTCCAAAGGAAGGCAGGAGAAATATTCCTTAGGTATGCAAGCGCTTGCTGGGAAGTAATAGCTTGTTGTCAGAGCATTCACAATGCATAACACAAAAGATAATGGATCTAAACTGCAGTAAAGGAGATTCATGGCCAAATCAAAGGATAAAGTATGAAAGGGTATCCTAGCACTGAATTATATTGCCTGAGAAAGCTGTATATCTCCATCATTAATGGAGATAGTTGCTGTTGTTTTAGGTAAGTATTTCTCAGTTATGTCTAGATGTGGGTTAAAAGGAGGAACTAAGCTGATTTTTGAGAACACTTTCAGCCATATTTTCTATAATATGTTTTGTGAGTAGAAAAGGAGAAAAGTAGTAGAGTTTGGAGGTGAAACCTGAAGAAACATCCAAAGATTATGATCTTTCACATTATTCTTTTATTGGCAAATACCACATATAAAAAGTAAAAGAATTACTTGTATCTTTCCTGATACATGAAGATTTCAAAAAGTAGCTGTCTGCTCTTCTGTTTTGACAAATGTGATGAATTGATAGCCCTGCTATTATCTCTCTCCTTGCTCTGTTACTGAAAGAGAAATTGAATAAAGTTATAATATTTATCTTCTAGTAGTTTTAGGTATTAAGACTCAGGTAGTGTTGTCAACCCTGCAATGGACTCTCACTCCAATCTTGTGCAAGATTTGAAACATTTATAATGCACTTCTGCCTCACAGATGAGGCATAAGCTATTCAACACAGACAGTTTGATCTATTAAAAAAAAAAAGTAAGATAGTAGTATCTTATTAATATTTTTAAATATCCCCTAAAACCTCCTTTGTTTTTGTGGTTTTCCTTTTTCTACTAGAGGTTTTACAACCAGTATGTAAAAATTTTAGTGATTATCATGTAATAGGTATTTTTTCCTTTTAACTTTCTTTTGTATGAAATGGCACTTATGCAAGCCTTCCTTCCTTCCTTCCTTCCATCCTTCCTTCCTTCCTTCCTTCCTTCCTTCCTTCCTTCCTTCCTTCCTTCTTCCTTCCTTCCCTCCTTCCCTCCTTCCTTCCTTCCCTCCTTCCCTCTTTTGTCTGCTGGTTAATTCCCATGGTTAATTCCCATGAGATCTGATAGAGGGTCAGAGATCTTCAGCCTACTCTCTTCCTAGAAGCTTCATGGAATTAGGCACAGAGTAGGAAAGGGTGACAATCCTTATGGAGGGAGAAATAGCTGCCTAGGTTTTCTGCCTAGAGAAACTCTTGGAAAGGAGTTGTTATGATTGATCAGCCACAGGAAATGCTTCCTGCAGGTAACATGGGATCTTGCTCTGCTATCTCTATAATAAAGGTAGAAAAAAAGTTAAAAGTCAGTTATCACAAGCACAAAATCTGTTCAAAATTAGACTGCATTAGTTCATGGGCTCACCCCACTACTTGTTTTCTTGTGAAGAAACTCAGTTGAAAAAAAGGTAATGTCCAGAATCCTATGAGTGAATTTGAAAACAGCAAAAGCTGAGAAATCCAAAAGTAGGTCTCTGTAGTCTTGCATATAAACCACGTATTAAGAAAACACTAAAAATATAGTACTTTGTGCTAAATTTTATCATGATTGTTTTAAAAATCTATTGCAACTCAAAGCCTTTAACGTTCTTCCTAACCTGCCTTAAGAGTTTGTTTGTTGCTGGCTTTCCTGAGTGTGAGGAAAACAAATGTCATACTGGGTGGCTGCCTCTTCTCTTGGGCATGGTCACTGCAGATTGGTCCTAACCATTATTTGCTTGTTTTTCAAGTGTTCTGGGGCAAAATGATGAGACAGGAAACATCTGAGTCTGTCTGGCACTCCTGTGGCATGGACCACACTGGAGCAGCTGGGGCTTCTCATTTTGCTGGGTAATCCTTGGCTCAGGCCAAAGTTCCTTGGTACTTTTCCCCTCTCCTGTTTCATAAATCCTAGAAAAATTGTGTCAGGGTGCTGAGTGTATTGATGAGCCTTAGCTGCTCTCATCAAACTCCCATAGGGCCTCCACTCACCTGTTCTTTTCAGGGGCTCCACTGCAGCTGAGACTCTGCTGAGTTCTGTTCTAGCTCCAACTGTGTTTGTCATGCCTGGCCATGGCCCCTGCTCCTAGCTTGACATGGGACCTGCCCTGTCACTATGGACTTGCATGCTGATCATGAGAATGTGTTTGACTCTGGCTACTGCTGTCAGACCTGGCCTGACCCTGAATTGATGATTTGCGTATAAATGTCACTACAAAATGCTTGGGACTGCAGGAAGCCTTGTTCCTCAAAGGTGCAAGGCTGTGGCTTATCTTAAAAGGACTGAAGTGTTTTCACACGCTGACTTCTCCTCTGTTCCTTCTGAGAGAAAAATTAGTCTCAAAATTAGATTGAGGAAAACATTGTTATTTTGGTCAGCCTGTGCACATGTATTTCCTCTTATCCCTCATTCTTGCACATCCAAAAAATCCTGGCTAAAATCAGATGTCTACCTGCACATACTGGTTTTTGCACATGTGGGGTGGCACACTGCTGCTAAGGCATGGCTTGCTGTTGCTAACCCCTTCCCCAAGGACTGGAACTATTCTGACAGGAGATAGTGGGACTTACAGTCCTTGAATTTCAATTACAGGTGGAGGAAGGGAGAGAGGGAAGGAGAGCTGGGTGTTGTTGCTGTCTGCCTCCCTGTGCACAGCACATATTTCTGCATGGATTTCCAGCAGCAGTCATTGATGATCACATCAGTAGTAATGTCCCTTGATGCTTGCAATCCTTCTTAAGGAGTCCAGGGATGATAGCACTGCATGGAGATGGGGCTGAAAGCAGGAAGGAATACCAGTGGCAGGTGTGTGGAGAGCAGAAGAGCTGCTCTGTGTGTGGAGAAGTCCTATCCAGCCTACCACTTTTTCTCTGATGAGCCAGCAGCATATCCCTGCAGAAGAATTAAGGAACTGGCCATTTCTGGAGTGACTCTTCCCTTGCTACATCCTTCCTTCTTATCTCCAGCAGTCCCTGGGCTAGAGACTTACTGGTCAAGAATCCAAGTTGTTCTGTCTTAAGATTCCTGATGGACATGACCATCATGCATATGCTTTGGGCAGCCTAATTTCAGCCTTCCAGTACCTGAAGGGAGCCTACAAGAAAGATGGAGAGGGAGTTTTTATATGAGCATGTAGTGACAGGACAAGGGGGAATGGTTTCAAACTGAAAGAGAGTAGATTTAGATTACATCTTAGGAAGAAATGTGTTACTGTGAGGGTGATGAGGCACAGGAACAGGTTGCCCAGAGAAGTTGTGAGTGCCCCATCCCTGGAAGTGTTCAAGGCCAGGTTAGATGGATCTCTGAGCAACCTGGCCAAGTGGAAGTTGTCCCTGCCCATGGCAGGGGCCTTGAAACTAGATGATATTTAATGTCCATTCTAAGCCAGGCAACGTTATGATTCTATGACTCCGTGTTCATTGTCTTTCAGAGAAGTTTATTATGCCTACCTAGTGCAGAGTAACACCGAGATGTGTCATTTCAATACACATTCTGCAAATCTATCCTCTCTATTTTATTCTTCCATGCAAGGTGTTCCCTTCTAGAGATCCACCTAGGCCTGCCAGGGTATGTTAAGAAAAATATGGTTTTATTAAATCTCCAATAAAAGTCTCCTCACAACCTGAGGCTTCTTCAGTTCTGTGAGGTTTTGCTGGTAAAGTTTGGGTTGTTTTGCTGGGCTTTGTGTTCTACCATGGGATGGAAAGGAAGAACCTTTTCAGATAATATATGTTGTTTCATTTCTTTTTCAGGCTGGAAAAGCAATAATGCATTACCTTGTGACTAGATCATTTGTCCCTGGAACAAGTAATCTTCCATGGCTGATGGAGGGTAACTTGACTGCACTTCTGGATTGCCAGCTGTGACTTGAGTGCCTACACACAAGTGGGTAGAAGCCCAGCTTTCTTGTTTCACTTTGCCATGAACTTACCAGCCTAGGAACTCTGATACCTGTAGTTTTCCCACTGAAATACCACAGAAGATTATTTGAGTAACTGTGCTTTTGTAGACAAAACCAGATCCAGACCACCTGCTCCTTTGAGCTGGCTGGAGCTAGGTCACATCTTTAAAGCTGCTAGATGTATGGCTAGATGGGCTGACTTGGTTATTTATCTTTATATATGGATTATATAGATTTATAAATTCTTTATTATTTCACTTATTACTTTTTATTTAATGTACTGTTTCTGAAGTTTTTCCAGAACAGCCAGTGTTATCTTGATTTGTACTCTCCCTCTCTTCCAGTAAAACCCTACCAGATGACACTGGTGAAAGAAGGAATTTTCTGAGGTTATTTTCTGCTATCTGGAGATAGGCAAGAAGTTCCATTTTACCATTAATGTAAGATCTGCAATTCCTAGTTGTGAGAATTGCTTGTGTGACTGTTAAGCCCTTTGTGGATTCAGATAAGAAGGACATCGGTTCTCTGGAACCGATGTGCTGGTTTAGGATGACATAACAAGTGTTACCATCACTCTTAGTGTTTGACTGAACAACCTTTAAGTGCCATCCTTCTTGGAACCCACAGAGATGGAGGATGAGGTTTACTATTTAACAGCTGTTGGTGACCTTCTTTGCTCACCAATTTGGAGTCAATAATTTAATGCTCTTGTTTAGCTGGCAGCTGACAATCTAGAGGAAAAATAAAGTTTGGTCAGTCTCCTGGGCTGGCTTTCAGTGGCTTAATAAAATGTTTCTTCATTGGCCTGTATTCTGTTCTGGTCAATGAAGCCCCATGGACTTTGCTTGTCTGTGATCTCTTTTTTTTTTTTTTTCCTTTGTAATTTCCCAGCTAATTCTTTAACTGGTGCATAATTTGGTTGCAATCCTTTCCGGCAAAAATTGAATTAATGAAGATATGTCTCTCAGATATGTGTTTCAAGCAATTAAAATTTGCCTCAGTTTGTCATTTCAAACTCTTAAAAGAAAGTATTTTAAAAATGACAGAATTGCAAGAAAAACACTTAAGAAAATTAGTTTTAATTTTGGCAACAGTGAAGAATGTTTTTAATTTAATTATTTTTCTTTGTATAGCAGTCTACATCAACCTTGGAAAATGGTTGAACTGAGGATATTTCCTGTCAATTAGAAGATGGCTTTGAGTTGAATTAAATCACTACTTAGAATTCCACCTTAAATTCTACAAAGATGGCACTTGCTTAAGGTTCTGAAGATGGGAATATGATCTGCTAAAAATCAGACAAGTGAGCAGAAACAAACTATGACTTCTGCCCCAGGGGTAATGGAGATGGAGATGAATCCTGACAAGCACACACATGACAAGACCTAGGCAGAGCAAGAACGCGTGACTCACAAATTGTAGTGGCACGTTCTCTCCAAGGGCCTCAGTGTGCAGTAATGCCTGAAAGATCTCAACCAGGATCACATGATGCATACAGTGGTTGGCTGACTGTTGAGCCATATAATAAAAGCCCAACAAATTAAGTATAAAACAGCCTCTGGTGAGCTGTAGCCCTAATTAGAAATAGAATTAACAGGTATTAGATCAGCAGAATGCCTGCCAGTGAAGTATGGAGGGGATATCATTAAAGAGACAGACTTTTGGTGTGTGTTTATGTTCCTCTGAAGTTGACCCCCTTTTTAATTATTTCTGCCATTATGAGAAAGCTAGCAGGATTCTTTCACTGAAAAGACCAGGACAGAGCTGCAGAGAAGTTCATCAGTCTTCCCGGGTGACAGACAGACAACAGTGGAGTTTTCTACCAGTCACTTTCTCTTCTCCTGGAAGTGTTCAGCTGAAGCTGTTTGCATCCCCTTGCCCTCTGCCACCTCTCACCTCCCAAATAGTGAATAAAGTTAGTGCCACCACTCACTAGTGTGACCTCACTGTCACCCCCCATTCCTCTTGCAGATGGGCACACAGCTTCTGCTGCTGGAGCTTACTGTGAAATGAGCTCATGTTCAGTCACAGTCAGATCTTTGAAGCTGGATATTTCACTGTCCCAAGGTGTTTTCATCTGCTTTTACTTCTTTTATAGTGGCTTCTCTTTGTCCACTCTGGTCCTTCTTCTCTCTGTCCAGTCTCTTGTTATTCCTTTTCTTTCTACTCCTTCTGGATCTTTTTTTATCTTTTCCTTTTTCAACTTACATCTTCTTTAGTTTATATCACTTTATCCATTCTGCATAAAGTTCAAGTCTCCAGTGCTTCTACCTCATCTTGCCAGATCAGAGCACTGTCCCTTCATGCTGTCTGAATAAGGGTAATCCTGGACACACAGACATTGCATGCAAATCTTCATGCAAGCATGCATACAGCAAATACTCAGAGCAGAACAAACAGCAGTGACAGTGGGCGCAATCAGAGGTTGTCTCATTTTTTACTTCATCAGTGACCTCCTTCTAGCCCATAATCCTGAGATTCTGAGTCTGTGAAAGAGACCCAAGGACTGTACCCCCTAAATCCATCAGAATGGACTCTGTGGCAAGCCGTCTCTCCTGCTGTCTGCAGGACCTGTAAGCATACCTACCGTTCATCTATGTCCCTGCCAGCTCTGCTGAGTGAAATAAAAACCACCAGTTTCCACACCTAAACATTGGAGGGGTCTCATTTCCCACAGTCTCACTGTAATTTTGCTGTGCCTGAATAGCACATATCATCTGTCAGGTGTAGTGGCATTGCTGCACTTACAGTGTAGAGCTTTTCTATGCAGATGTAGTGGTTATATAGTCATGATTATGATGAAATTACAGTCATGTCTTTGATTTTCAAAGTCTGCTGTTCTTTCATGTATCCCTGCCTAAAACTGAAAATTTTAGTGAAAGAGGGACCCTATTTGACTGCAAAGCTTCTGTGAAGAGGCTTTCTGCCAGAGCAGTCATGTCAAGGGAACAGATTGGCCGGACCATGATGTTCAGAAAAGTGGCACATTTACAGTGTCCTTTGAGAAAATCAGGTATGGGTTTCAGTTAACTGAGCTGTTGTCTCCCAGATTCTCAGGTAAGTGCACTTCATAGAAAGTGTTTTTAAAACAGTTATTTTCAGGATGCAACTATGCATCTCAGTCTGGGTAGTCCAATTTTGCCAACATGAAGTTCAGGGTCTGAAAGCATTATTTACTTTCTCCTAGGTGTGCTCTGTGCAGATGGCTTTTGTCTATTTCCTTCCTATTAGATTTGACTATAATTCATCAGGGATGGTGATGGTTCCAGCTGAAATGACAGATTTTAGCAATTCTGTTGTCCTTTTAAAGCCATGACCTTAAAAGGCACACATGGTATGAGTTGGCCGACAGTATTCTGGCAGACTCTGTAGACAGCTATTGAAGTCAATTTTTGGCAAGAATTGAGCTAGCTGGGTTATGAGCACACTTTTTATATAGCTACTGTGGTTTACTTTGACATGGAGGGAGTGACATGGCACACACAGAGAAAGCTCAGATTGCTACCATGTTAATGCTAAAATTATAGACATCAAAGGGTGGCAAATGTGTTACTGCTCAATGAGTTTCTATTGTCATTGCAAATCAGCTTGATATTGATCAGCTTTGAGTATATCTGGATGTGGATCAGCCATCCTGAAGTATGAAGTGGAAGCTGCATACCTCTAAAATACCTGTTTTCTTCCCTAGTGCAATCTCATTCTCTTTTTCAAATCTGTGCAATGATGACTGCATTTACATGGTTGCAGTCCTGTTCATTGACTGTGTCTCAACCAGGAAAGGCATTAGAGAATTCTTGTTCTACATATGCTCTATATATGCCTCTGTAAGGGCTTGGAGAGATAAGCCTAGTTAGAAATTTAGGCTGCATTTGTATTTTATGGAATTAAAACGTTGGGTTGGGTCATAAATGTGAAACCTATTTTGCTGTTATTAGATATGGTAGTTTCTATTTATATATTTTCTTCCATGCACAGACACACAGGCACACATACACAGAGTTTGTCACAATTCAGTACAGCTGGTAATTTTCAGTTCACCAGAAACTCAGAATAGCAGAGAAATTGTTCAGTCAGGCTTGATGTGGAGAACAAGTGTTTGCACACACTCCTCGCTCTCTTTCTGGGAGGAAACTATCAAGAGAGGTTTGAAAAAGAAATATCAAAGAGAAGAGAGTCAACACATGTGCCTGCTGTTTTTAAAATACTTATTGCTGATGCACAGGTGCAGGTTTAGCTGAGAAGTGAAGCAGGAGTTTAGATGCAGTGTCGCTTTAACTGGCAAAGTGGACTGGAGTAAAACAGGCAGCGCTTTGCTACAGGGAGTCTTCTGCTGAGTGTCATATCAACAGAAAAAACTTGAGAAGGCATTCTTGAGAAATAACTTTTTTATCTTTTCATCTTTCCTACCCTAGTAGATTGGAAGTCTTAAGACCCATCACAGCCCTCTGAAGACGCAGGATTGACACATGACCAGAAAAGAGTTTGTTAGCTCAGGACATAAAAAACCCAAACGGTAGAAAAACACAAACTGAGGGTAAAGCATCTCTCTTTACCTTTCCACCCAGCAGACAATGTTCTAGAGGGCAAAGTCTTTAGATTCCACGATTTCAGTCATACACTAAGCACCAGATGAAAATCTCTTTTGGGGCTGTGTATTGAGTGTGAGAAAAGCCAACTTCTCTCGAGAGTCACAGTAGATTTCACTGCACCAAGAAAAGTTGGAGTTACGTAGACACTCAAATCCAAATACTCCCTCCTTCTTTCTCTGAAGGCCAAAATATTTCCTCAGATATACATATTCATCTCCATTGAAGGTAATGAGAACTAAGCAAGTCTCAAGGCAACTGCACAGAAACCAACTGTTATTTTCTGCAGTGAAATATGATTTTCTACAGAGTAAAATATGTCTCTTTTTTAAAATGTAAATTCCATATATAAACTCCTCTTGACATATCAATGTTTCTAAAGGACCCCTCTCTCTTTGCTTTGTTAGCTGAGCAAGGAGACTGACCACTTTATTAATTGTTTTTTTATTACATTGGAGAAAAAAATCATCCATTTTTGCTATAACATTAAGATTTAAAACTGAAATGCATCTTGTCTTCATGAAACAAATCTGAAGTTTCATTTTCAGTTACATATATTTTATCTACATCCAAAAGCACCAGACAGTTTACTGAAATCCATCCTTCTCTGACATTGGCAATATCACAGAAAAAAAGATCTAAATGTAACACGAAATATGAAAGTATTTAACACATTATAAATATAGATAAGTATATTTTTAATACAGATACACTGAAGAGGCATGGCAACCAGTTAAGTTCCTTCAAAAATGCCAAAGCAATTGTTTATCTGATGCATGAAGCTGTAGGCAAGTATCCTAGTGATTTGCTTGCAATGCATGAGCTTTTGTTCATATTACACAGTGAAGACAAACAAAATCTGCAAACTTCCCAAGTTTGTTTACAACATGATCCAATTGATTCACGTATGATATTGAATAACCCTTTCTGCTGTATTTAGTTGCTAACCATTTTTGACACCAAGTATTTTTCTCAGTGGTTTTAGTATTCATGGTCAGGGACAGGAGAGGAAGGTGGGAAATTTTGATGGGATTAGATAGGGGAGGTCCAGCTACACCCATGTGATTCCCTCAAGCTCACCTTATATTCTTTGATGGGTTTGTTACTCTGCATCTTTCTGGTGCCTCCAGTTACCAGGGTACATAACATTATACTTACTGTTCTTACTCTTCATGGTAATACACAGTGGAATGTCAAATCCATAACATTATCTCTCCCATCCCTTCACAGACAGGCAGGCTGTCTACAGAGAGTTTTAAGCTGAAATTTCCTTAATGCTTTGGAAAATTAAAAAAAAAGTACCATAAAACGACACAGTATTTTAACTACAAGTATGACTTCATGGTTATTTTGCTTTCACTGCAACTTGTGTGCATTCTCAGATATTCCAAAAACCTTCCTAGGGATGCCACCAGAAGGTAGTTGGCATTGCTTCTCTGTGGTACACACACCAGCCAATTCAAGCAGAAGACAATTTTGGCTGAGTGACCTATGAGGCAGTGATGTGTATTCCATTAAGTACTCTCATTCCAGATGAATGTGGTGGCTTCAAACTGAGACTGTACTGAAGATAGTACAAGATTGGTTCAATTATTCATTTGCACAAAACTTACCCGTGTTCTATTGTTTGAGAATCAATCACAAACATTCACCTGCAACATATAAATGAATATTGTTCATGATATGTGGAACTGTTTGTTTGCTGCAGGTTGCTGTCTGATGGGGAGTTCCTGTAAGCACACAGGAGCCACTCATGATACATTCACTCTGACTGTTGAGGAATCATTTCTAATATGTTTTTTATGTGATTGTTTAAAAAATATTTTAAACCAGAATAAAGATTTTAATGGAGGAAAATACTTAATAATTAATTTAAAAGCCTGGGGAAATAAGAAATTATTCAGTTTGTGAACAAGTGCCTTTTTCTACTTAAAAAAATTAGGTGTGAAATGTATGAGTGCTACTTAGCAGCCATCAGAGGAATAGATGGACACAAGTGCTCCTATAAGGGACCCTCTGGACTACAGCAAATACAGTTTGTTTCTCCCAACCCCTGCACAGACTGCATCACTGCTGCTGTTTTCATCCAAATCCTGCCAGTGGGTAATCAAAATCATCAGGGGGCACTCACAACAGTGAAACATTGGCTGTCTTGAGTAGTTGCAGTGTATTCATCTGGACAAAATTGTGAGTGTGGTGTAAGTCCATTTTGCAGATACAGATTAGAAGATAATAATAGAAGCAAGGACTGCCCAGTTTTTATAGCAGTTATAACAATATGGATGTCTGGGCTGTGTCTGCTCAGATGATCCATGCAGAAATAGAGTAGCCTCGTACTTGTACAAGGGATAATCTGGAAAGTGGTGACTCTGAAGCATACTTAAATGTAAATGAATAAACAGGTGAATTTGAGCTTCTGTGGGCTCTGTGTATTCTAAGAGTGCCAGAGCATGCTCTGTAAAAAGCGGGGCTGTCAAGTAGAAACAGAGGGTGGTACTGGCTGGAAACTAGACTGAAATCCTGTCTAGTCCTGTCATTAGGAAAGGGTTCAGAAGAGAATAACAAGTCTGAAAAACCTATGTAAGTGTGATGGATGCAATATGCTATTAAGGAAGAGCTTAAGAGAAGAGTCATGCCAGAAAAGAGCTGTTGAACACAGAAGGAAATGGCAGAAATGAGACTTCTGTTTCTGGAAAGTAAATGTAGATAAATCAAGCTAGAAATTATGTGCCTACTTTTTGGTGTGGTTAGTTGACCCCTGGAAACTACTTACCTAGACATGAACCTCGCTCTTGTAATTTAAAATCTGTAACCCAATACTCGATATATTTCAAAAGTTGTATTCCATCTCAGACAGGAGTTATGAGTTTGCAAGTGTTTTCAGGTGTTGGACCAAAGAGGTCAGCACTCAAGTAATCCCAAAGACCCAGTAAAAAGAAGAAAGTGTTTCAAAAAACTTACTTGGAAAACGCTCAAGTGGAAATATTAGTCATGGACTGGAGCAAACAGATTTGTACACCACTATATATAAAAGCAGAATAATTTTATGCACTGAACAGTAAGGAAGTTATCAATGTTGAATTTTTGAGCATTTACCACAGTAAAAAATAATAACTGGCAGCTTGCCTGTAACAGAGGAATCTCATCTAGCTTTTGTGCGGAAGCAAAGGGTCTCATAGCACTTGCAGCTGAGTTGCAATGCATCTCCAGCATAAGCATCATTTCATAACCATTATGCTTTCTAATCACTTTCTAATTAAGCTATGTTGTTACAAATACGATGTGCAGCTGTACTTTATTTGTTATATTCTTCTTTGGACTTATTGGCTCCAACCTGGAGTCTAATTTTCATACTATGAGGCTGCCTGAAAAAGTTCATTTTGTTAGTTGTGGCTGCTAAGTTGGGAACTTCATTCTTTCTGCAGTCTGTTACCTATGCCCATCTATTTTGATATTTCCTTCCTTCCTTCCTTCCTTCCTTCCTTCCTTCCTTCCTTCCTTCCCACTTCCCTGATCTTTCCAGCTAAAATAAAACAAATCTGGTACAGACATCCAATGTAATTATGGCATGGCTATTTCTGTAGCTGAGGACACCCCAAACTCTCTCCTTCCACTTCAAATGATCAACTCAGTTAGAAGCAACCTTTCCTACACTGCCTTGAAATCCCAGCTCTGGATTATCATGACTAAGGAAAAAAGGTAAAAGGGGCTTTTGACAAAACCAAGCTTCTGGACAGAATATTTTCTTCAACCATCTTACATCTGAATGTCAATCACATTTTCAAATGTTTTGTTCATCTTCTCACCTAAAAATGCAATGTATCCACATCATTGGCTCTAATTGCATTTGTAAAACTCATTGACATCTTTCATGTTTTACATTGCTTGCTTGTTTTATTTAGTGCAAAAAGAAATGCACTAAAGTGGACTGCAGCATTATTAAGGTATAATGTTTCACAGTGAGGGGTCTAGATATCATAAAAAAACCTACAAAATCCCTAATGGATACTATAAGTGAGATGAGGGAATCACTACTGTATTGTAAACAAAGTTAATACCATTCTACTGACTTCACTATCGATGTTACAAGACTGCAGTACAAAATATCCTCCCAAGATTTTGGAGATTAAGCAAAAATTTCTATGTTCAGGTTTCTAAAGACGAATTGTATGTATGTTTCTGCACCACCCATTACCCAAAAGAAAGAAAAAAAGAAAGCATAGTTATTTTTATTCACTACTTTTATTCACTACTAGTCTTGGTTACTACTCTATTATTTCTGGGTTTATGTAACCAATGTTACATAATGTGTGCGACAATTATTGTAATATTTCCATCGTAGGTTTCTAAAGAAATGAAGACATTTAAAATGTCTATTAACTACAAAGGTAATGTTTTATCATCCCCTTATTTAGTGGCAAAGGAAATGCAGAATTGAAAAGATGAATCTCCATATTCTCACGCTGTACAAGCAACATTAATTAATTCAACATGACAAGTTTTGTGAAGTATCTGGGTAAGTCAATCTAGTATCATTTTGTTCATGAAGCCCAAAATATAGACTGACAAAGCACAAGTATGAAATGCATTTCAATCAGTTTAATCAAATAGAGTCAATGTAAAGAAAAGGGGCATTGTCAAGATGTGTCAGTGAACATTTGACCTGCCTTGCAGTAAATATTGTTTTCGTGCAAATCTCTCTTGGGGGGATACCCACTCTGCTCTGCATTTCAGTTCTAAAACCTGAAAATTTTAATTTTGATCTGATGAGTGGAAATCTTTAGAAGGAATGATATAGGAAAGATATCACTTGCAAATCATTATTCACACACAATCTGAACTTGTGAAATCAGACCTTCTAAAGAAACTTCTATTTAGTGTGATTTTGACTTGTTTGTAAGAAATTCTGCGTTTTCTGAATGATCTTTTTGTCTGTTTTGTGAGACGCCAAAGATGAGACTATAGAGTACCAAATTCAAAATCTGCTGGAGAGTTTAACTTGTTCTCTTCTCTAAGACTGCACAGGAAAAAAGAGGAGGGCACAAAGTGAACCTATACCAAAGTCAAAGGGTCACAGATCTTGGCAAGCTGTGACTTTTAAGAGCAGTGGAAGGGGCTTGCCACAGATAACTTCAGTGGGGCTTCAAGAGGGATTCCCTGGTAACATAATTCAGGATTTCTCCCAGGAGAGAGTACATAAAGCTGCCTTACTTTTCTGCATCCCAAATCTCCCTTTATCACTTTCCATTATCCCAGTGAAAAGCAAAGCAGAATGCAGATCTGTACTAATTTCTGAAAATTTCTTCACAAATTTATTTTCACAGTGCTCTAGTTTCTGATCATGCTCAATATGCAGAATAATTTAATGGCCAAATCACGGCACAAAAGGATTCTGTTTTGACTGTAAATCTACTCCTCTGCCAGAGAATAATGCAGTTGTTTTAAGGGCTTTAAAATCTGTCTGTTACTTTCTCTGAAAAGTATAGATTAGGCAGGATTTAAATTCACTGGCTGAAGACACATATATATGCTCAGCAGAAACCAGAAAAATAGCTGTTAACATTTTTTTCTCAAGAGAAGAGAAACCTATGGGCGTGACCAACACTTGGAGCACAGTTTCAAAAGCCCATTTCCCACCACAATATGTGTTTGATAATATTGTATCATTTCCTGGATCTTAAGCTTTTTCTGCATAAAAAAATCCTCACTATCCAGCAGCTGTGATGACCTCAGACACATGAATCAAGTTTGCCAGGATATGGAGGGATCTGCAAGGTGAGTCTCTAATAAATGCCTGAGCAAACTTCTCTATCCACCCCTCTGAAGTGTTGAGCGTTTACCCCCAGGAATGAATGCTGACTTATCAGTGCTAAGTTTCATACCACTCCAGACTGCACAGGAGAAACCCACAAATTCTATGAATTTCATCCCCGCTGATGATTGCCATTTGTACCTCCTCCCCTGATTCTTGGTCCCTTCCCCTCCCTGAATGTTGATGGAGCCATTTCTAGAGCACACCAGAGCCCTATGGACATTCCAAGAGCATGACCAGGGCACAGTGGAGCTCTGTCTATGAATTTGACCAAGTCACAGTTCCAATATGTGCACACTCTGATCTGAGCAGGGATCATTGTAGCAACTCACCTGCAGGGCAGGTTTCTGAAGCAATGCTCCAAAGATCAGGATCACGCATTTTTCTCAACCTGTTGGTGGGTGAACCATGATAATGTTCACAGATCTGGAGAGCTCTCTATACAATTCAGTGTTTCTCCTGGACCTCTTGGAACCTCAGTACTATGTGGAAGTATTGCAAGTTCTTTTACATGATTTTTTGAGTGCTGCCTTCATCAAACTTTGGTGGAATGAATTTAGAGCTACGTGGAAAGAATGATTAATTGCAGTTTAATGAATCACAGGAAAAGTTGATGCCTGGTTCCAGCTCTGAAGATGCACCTGTATCAGTCTTATTTATTTGAAGTGCTTTACCCTGTAGTTTTACAGCCAATGAACTAGAATAACCAAAATGGTCTAAAGTGTCTTATTTTGATATTTGCAGCATTTTCACCCCAATGTTTTATATAAACCTTACTATTTTTCATGAATATGTTCTGCTTAGTCCTTGACTAAAACATTTAACAATGTGAGAGTGGAGTATTTTGCTGCTACAGACTCAGACCTTCTGAAGAGCCTAATCAAAAGCAGATTTTTTTCCTTTAATTGGAAAAGAAATGAGTGTTTTGCACTACACACTAGCTAGTTAGTGCTATCATAAGCAACCCCCTATTAATCACGTACCATTTTTTGCAGCTGTGTACAGTAACTGACCTGCCTAGATACACTATAACTGAAGCAATTAAGGATCTTTTGTATTTTTTATGTAATTACCACTTCTGAGCTAGGTTGCTAAATACTTGGGACATTTGGGGTTATAATTTCAAGGTCATTATAATTTTGTTCATCTCATTTCCTAGGAAACCTATTTGCAGACTTGCCTAAAGCATCCCAGATACTATACGTTAAAGTATGGCAAATTAATTCAATCCTACCTCCTTCCACTCAGTAGGTGCATGTCCATTTTTCCAGTGTCTAATACGCAGTATATTTTTAAATTGTAAACTATTGCATGTTTTAATGATGCAAACAATGGAGAGACCAAATAAGCTAAAAGAGCTAACACATTTATCTCTACATTCTGCCATCTGTTTGAAACTGCTGATGTAATTCCAGTTTTAAATTACATTAGATCCTGCCTTCTGGACCCCTTTCCCTATTTACTTTTTTTTTTTATATTTATTTAAGCCTTTAGAGAAAGCAGTCCCTTCAGGTTGTTGACTACTTAATAAGAAACTGTGTCTTTGACCGTTTTCAATCTAGACTTAAATTTAGGTTTCCTGGACAAAGAGGTATAGTGAAATAATAGCTGTATTTCTAAAAGATGAAATTATTCTCTGTGTACAGTTTGATGAGATCTGTTTTCAGCAATAATGCTAGCAACCAGCAGATTTGTTTATACTGAAGAAACAGCAGAGATTAAGGTTTGTGTTCTTGCATATTCTATTGTCTAATGATGGAATTTCCAGTTTTATCTCTGTGTTTATGCTTCAGAATTAGTTTAATTTCTTTTATGTAACCTCTTCCCCTTATTTTATTGGCTTAATTAACAAACCTGTATTTATTTTTCTTAGCACTTCCCTTGCCTTTTCAGTCCACAGTGGCAATTCTCCATTCTTTCTTCCTCTGGCATCCTGTGGCTCAAATCACTTATTTGTCTAGATCTAATACTAATGTTGATCTTTTAAGGATGTGCTAACAGGTATGTTGGTCAGGGTCTGTCTTCAGCATATTTATCAAACACATACATTTTTGCACAGTTATTTTAATGTCTTAAAAATTTGAATTTTAAAACTACAGACATTAAATTAATAGATTCTGGTTTACATTTAATTTCATTTTCTTTTTATTTTCATTATATACCCACAGAATAGTCTAGATATAAGGACTTGGGAGAAAAGTTGGAGCCTTATGCTAAAAACTTTTCAGACTTTTCAGTTGAATTGATTTTAAAAAGAGATATCACACAACTAAAAATCAAGAAAAAATGCATTTCAAGCTACATTTTATTCATCATAGCAAAGAAATTTTTCATAAGCATATTTTCAAGAGTCATGATAACATTTTTAAAAATTGTAGATTTTAAGATGAATGGAACAACTCAGCCATTTAGAATTTCCAAACCATATCAGGCAAAAGTCTGAAAAAAATGTTGAAATAGATTGGTTTGATTCTGATTATTTTCTAGAAAGTTCAGATTGTTAATGAAAATTACTTTCATCACAATATTTGCCTGGATTTAATTTAGAAAATTCTTTAAAATTTAGATGAAACCCCACAAAGCTAAGCCTTTTTTTATATATATAGCTTTGGAAGAGAAACAGACACTGAGTTCATTTTGAATTTGAACAGATGATTTTATCTTTCGCTATCTGACTTAAAATGTAGAAAATTTGTTATTAATAAAATTTAGAAATTTTAATTATTATGAAATGCTACTCCTCTGACAGAATAGTATCTAGGAGCTGTGACTTTTCTTTTATACAAACCTTACATTTTCTCATTGAACCAGCTTCCAGAATGGCAGCAATTTTAGTGTATCAGTCACTGATCCATGCAAGTTTCTGGGGAGGAACCTTAACCAAAGTTTCAAAATTCCTAAAGCACTACTACCTATAAAAATATACACAGTCAGTCACTGTGACTTCAACTATGATCATGCTCAATAGAGACAAAAGTCTGGTGATTGAATTGTGACAAACTTAGCATAGGCTTTCTACATTTCCTTTCCAGACACAGAAGCCAATGGTTAAACTAAAGCGGTGGCCAGCTGTTGGGAATGTGGATGACTCACTTGATTCTTTGTCTAGGCTGGCCCTCACCAGTAGTCAAAATCTGAAGCAGGAAGACGAAATATTCCCTCTCACTCCAGCATTGCTAATCTGGGCTGGATGGATACAGAAAAAGTCAGCAGGTTCCCATCAATTGTTGAGGACTAAGTCAAGCATTAATATGTTCAGTTCTGGATTTTCAGAGGTTGGTATAAAACCATGTAAACCATTTATTAATATTTTCATATAAGACTATGTTCTATGATGATTCATCTAGATATGAAAAATAAGTGCATAAAAGTTAAGCCAGAGATGCTCAGGTATGGTAAAACACATATGTATTTTAAATAGATCTGAAGCTGATGTCACAGATTCATAGAATCATAGAATAGCTTGGGTTGGAAGGTGCTTTAAAGATTATGGAGTTCCAAATCAGAATCCCTGGGCAGGGATGTTCAGGGCCCTGTTCAACCTAGCCTTGAATATTTCCAGGTTGAGGCATCCGCAATTTCTTTGGAAAAGCTGTTCCAGTGCCTCACCACCCTATGAGCAAAGAATTTCTTCCTAAACACCTAGCTGAAATATCTCCTCTTTTAGTTTAAAAACTGTTCCTCTTGTCCTATTACTATCTGCTTACATAAAAAGTCACTCTCCCTCCTTTTCTAAGTTCCCTTTAAGTACTGCCAGGCCCCAGTGAGGTCTCCCTGGGGCCTTCTCTTCTCCAGGCTGAACAAACCCAACTCTCATCCTGTCTTCACAGGACACGTGCTCCAGCCCTGTGATCCTCTTTGACCCCCTCCTCTGGACCTGCTCCAACAGGTCCCCACCTTTCCTGGGACGAGGACCCCAGAGGAGGATGCAGCACTCCAGGTGGGGTCTCACGGGGGCAGAGTAGATGTTCAGAATCACTTCCCTCAACCTGCTGGCCAAATACTGTCAGTTAAAACTTGTTATGGGGATTGTATCAGCTTTCCATAGATACAGACAGTGACACATGTCAGAGGAGGGAGGGTTGATTTTCTGCTTAAAAAAATGTCGCTAACTTATGGAGTCTGAGCTGTGTTTCCCAAACAAAGAATTGACTCCACCCCAGCCTACAAAGAAAAAATAATTGAAGTCACATTATTTCTTCAAATACTCATGATTCCAAATGTTTGGTAACCAGCTGCCTGTTGTGGTAATGCTCCTTCTTCTGCACAGAATTTGTATTCTAGACCTAAATGAAATTAGTATACAAAATGAACTGAGTGAGTGATTTGTTGGAAGAAGTTTTTGTTGTGAAAATGTAATGAATATTTCATGGTTCAAATTCAAAGCAACTATAAAATATCAAGTTTTGCTCTGATGCATAAAAACAATTCATCATAACTGTTAAATACAAACCATATTCACTCCTGGTATGAACCATAAATATGACAAGAGTTCCCAGAAAGTTGTAGTTATGGTTAAGAAGGAGTCTGCACTGAACACAGTAAAATTCCTCCAAAATATTTTAAATAGTGCTGCCTTTCCTGATGATAGATTGTATTTCATCAGCATCAAGATTTACAAACCAGTCAGAGTCACCAAAACTCAATTTTTTTTCTTTGCATCCCTAAAACAATGTTGTCCTGGGTTTCCTCCCAAAATCTGTCCCAAACAGGACAAATATAACACTCAAGTATAGAAAAGAATTTATTTTAAAAGTCAAATAATATGTCCTGCCAAATCCTGTGCCAGGTTATTTGCAAGAACCTGTGAACATTTTACCCCATGTGCACACCAGGCCTTTCAACACCGTTCCTGGTCTTACAGAGACACTTTCAAAATGACAGATCTCATGGAAGCCAAAGGAACTGTTAGTAATTTGAAATGTAACGCTAATACCATGGACTGTATTTCCCCAGGAGTAAAATATATGTTGTTGTTCTTGAGATCTATGCTGCTGGAAATATGTGATACTTCTTTAGCATAGTAGTGCACGAGTCCGTATGATAGCAAGACTAATTTTTTTAGCTGAATTAACAAATTTTATTTGAATGATTAATTTTTTTAGTGATACTGACATCTTACATTTTCCTGCAGTTTTTTTCTTACTATTGATTTATAGAACTGCATTTCTTGGATGGAGGAATCTGCAGGAGCTGGATGGATGGTGGCCTGCTACAGGCTCTAAAACAGTGCTAAAATCTATGTTTTTTACAGAAAAGTCTATGACTGTGGCATCCTCTCTTGTAAGGATTGAGCTGCCTGATCTGACAATACAGACAGTAAAACCCTGGACAAAGAGCAGAAACACTGTGGTTGCTGTAGTGGTTCAGAGACATAATGGAAGTGAGGCTTATAGGGAGGATGAGTCTTTCATACAGTCAAGATTCCAGCCTAAAACTCCAATCAGAAATCTTAAAAAAATCAGCAGACTATGAAGCATGAACATGAAACATTGTTCATATTACTGAATGAATATACTAATTTTCAAAATGCATATGCATGAATGTATTTACCTTATAAGCAAGATTTTAAAAACTCTCTGCATATACAGCTTGTTTCCAGCATTAATACAATTTGCAATGAGCTAGCTAATGAGCTTCTGGTTTTGAACAACTTGACTCTTATTTATGAAAGATTAGACCCACTGAGAATCGCATTATTCTTTTTTCATGAAGTATTTGAATCTAGCTACTCTAAGGTTGCAAAATACTGCAGAACAGTCAGATTCGGAGATTATTTAATCAGTAATAAAATGTCATTGTAGGCAGCATAGCAGTACTTCCTAAATCCCTCGATGCATGGCTGGCTTATTTCATTAGAATCTATGCTGGCTGTTCTCCAAAGATGCAGAACTAATGCTATCCGCAATTATCGGATTTTGTTAAGCACAGAGTATTCAACAGTTATAGTGTTAATGAATGAAGAATAGCTAAGCAAGCCTCTAATCCATTGCTCATTGTTTTAAAAAAAAAAAAATTAGAGCCCAGCCCTATCATACTCAGTTATAACATGACTCAAATCAGCAGAATAAATAGCTCTGCACCTTTTCTCCCTGTGAAGCAAATGTAATGCACTGCTTGCTATTTTACAAATGAGAGGCTTTTTAGCAAGAAATCCTTTGCTGAGAAGTAAGTAAGATGTAAAGTTTTCTAACAAGTAGGGGTATGATATCTACCTATCATGGCCATATTCCTTCCTGTTGCAAAAACAATCTATTGATAGGAAAAGGAGAAAATAATCTAGTCTGTCATTAGAAATATCAGTGCCTTTTAATTAGCCCTCAGCAATCGTAAGTTATCGTGGTGTGTATTGCACTGTGTTGATAAAGCTGTGAGGGGAAAAGGCTGCAGCTAATAACTAGCTCTGAGTTCAGAATTGCAGCAAGTTCCGTGAAGCTTCTGGATGCTGACATCTTCCAAGAGTGAAGGAGATGTGGGTCCCCTGGCAGAGAAAAAGGTGAGCTTGTGTGTAACTGGATCATGGCAAAGGATGTAAACTTTGCATTTGTAATTGCACTGTATTTGTAATTGCACTGAATTTGTAATTGCACTTTTTGTAAATGTACATATTATATATTATAAAATTTAAAATAAAAATATTAGTAATTCAAACACTTTTCTTAAGAAAAAGAGCTGAAAACTTTCTATTTCAGAGTATATAGTGATACTTTTCAGAGTATACAGCAAAGAATTTCAAATCGTTTTGAGAAACAAAAGCTCCACTGGCATTTTTTTACTATGTGTCTCTTAACCAGACAATACTACTATTGATCAGTCAAATTTAAAACATTTTTATGTTTCAAATTACATCACCATCATTAATTCTGGTAGTGACAGCTAATTTTGGCTTTCTAATGAAGCAGTCTGGTGATAAAACACGGTGGAAAAACAATGTATGTATCCTGAATATGTCCTTTTCCTGTATCTGCAGTCCATCAGTCCCAATTACTCTGCTCTTTTTCCACTGTCTGATTAACAGGAGCCACAGAGAATCATATCAGAAGTGAACAGTTTAGTTACTTTTCCCCTGCAGTGTTTTGGTCTCCATCCTGATGTTATCTGCTAAATGAAAACATTTTAGGCTAAAATGGGAAAATGGTTGTAGAAACCTACAAGGCAGGACACAGGTATGGCCATTAAGAGTTGTTGCTGGTTCTCACGAATAAGAAAAAAAAGTTCTATTGTCTCATGTTTCCATTGGCAGCAGACTTTGGACAGCCGAAGTTGTCCTGCACAGGCACCAAAACACTTGTCATGGAGAAACACATTGGCAGGGCCATTGGTGTCCCTTGAGAGTCCCTAGCACAGCCCTGCCCTGGCACCCCAGAACCTGCCTGGTGTCTTCAGCCCCTGCCTGAGCTCCCATCCCACAGTGTCCAGGCAGGGTGTCGTGGTTCAGGAATGCTACTCTCCAATTTAGTGCTCCCACTGAGACTCTCCCAACCATGTGTTGCTTTTTTGCTCCCTCTCCCCTCTGCATCGGGCTGTAGAGGGGAGTTAGAGGCAGAAACAGTGAAGATCAGATGGAAACAGATTAGTTGAGGTGAGAACAACTTACTGGAAACAGCAATGAGATAAGAAAAGGAACAGTAACAGTATTGGTAACAAAGCATACAGAAGAGAGTGATTCACATGCCAAATGCTCACTGCAGAGCCTGACCTGACTCCTCCTTCCAGCCTGGAGCTGGTGCCACCCAAATGCTCCTTCTGGCTCGGAACCGGCACTGCCCCACTGCTCCCCTGACCCGGAACCCCCAGCAGCCCTGCGCTCCGCCTGCCACCCTTCCTCAACCCAAAGAGACTGCCTCAGTCTACGGCACAGAAAAACCTCCGGGTCCCAGCCATGCCCCTTCCTGGCTGCTGCAAAAATGAACCCTGTCCTGGCCAGAACCAGGGTGAGCAGGGCTGCTCCGGGGCTGCTGCCGGCACCCAGGTTATGGAGGAACCCTGAGGGCATACACAGAGCAACACATCAGGGCCCGCTCTGGCAGGGAAGGCCCTTCTTTCTTCCAAAAGGAACACAAAAGGCAAGCAGAGCAAGGCTGTGCCACAGGGCAGGAAAAGGCAAAATCCAAGGGTGGTTGGGGCCACGTTTAGTGAGCACAGTGCAGACCCACAGCGCCCAGCCTGGCTGAGCAGAGTGCTGGTAACACATTCATGGACAGGCACAGCTACAGCAAAAACCTGAACTGGGTCCACACATCCTCCAACAAAGCTGCAGCGTGGTCCAGGGTCTATCCTGGGATCAGCTGTGCCTATGGAAGGAATGAAGAACAGGGCTTGAGTTTAGATGGAGCTCTTTAGCCCATGGGCTGAGGACACGGATGAAAGTTTCAGGCCAGGCTGGACAGCGCCATGGAGGCCCATTGGTACGCTCAGAGTCCTGACAGATAACCTGTTCCAAATATTAGAAACATTTCTATGATTTGTTATGAAAGATTACTGCTTGGTAATGATTATAATACCATATTTATCTTCAATTTAATAAATTGAAATACTGAAATATCAAGAAGTTGCAAAGCCAGTTGTTTTGAAGATTTTTTTTTCCCCTAGATTTTTAAAAATGGTGCTTATAAAGCTGAATAACTTCCCCAAGTGGACACCAAACAAAATGTGAATTTTAGTATGATGGGTTTTTTTTCTAAAATCATATATTCATATGGAGAAAAGTCTGGTAGTCAGGCCAGCCCTGAAATACAAATATGCTTCTTCTGGGTTTTTTGCATTTTAGCTATGCAGATTGCCATCAATCAGGCTATAGATTTAGGCAGCTGCCCCTGAATATCATGGCCACCAAAGGAACTTTAGACTATCCCTAACCAAATGTGACATGCTCATTTTTTTGTGGGATGAGAATCACCCTTTATAAATATAATAGCAAATGAGAATTCTGGATGTTGTGTTGTGACATTTAGAGAGTATGTGAGGAAATGCATAGATCCAAAAGCAGTTGCCTTTTCTCCCATTAACTAGGTCTTAAAAACACAGATGCCTCTCTTGCAAAAGTACTTTAGATAGTACAATGATTCAGCTACAGTTAGAAGGCCCAAACATAAAGGAGGCCTCCTTTAATTTCTTCAAAAGTAAGAATTGGGAAGAACAAAACCTTTTTAAAGAGAAGCCCCCTGGTGAAACGTTAGGATCCATTTTCAACAGCCATCTGATTTAGTGTTCTTGCTGTTCTTTCACACTTTGTAATTGGACATCTAAGTCTCTGATATGGTGAGAGTTTGCTCTTTTTCCCACATGTGGTACTGTTTACAGAATAGAGAATTTAGAACTCACATGCAGTTTGTTACATGGCCTGAATCATCAAAATTTTCTTTAACAGAAGAGTATGCAGTGGCTTTTCAATTTTTTTAATAGATTAATATTCACCACTGACTATTTTTGTATATAAAGATATAAAAATAACCATCATAAAATAAAATGCCAGCTTAAACTGGAAAACTCTTATTGACTTTTCTAGCCAGTAATGCTCAGGCAATTTTTCTTGGGAACTAACATAAAGCAGCAGAACCTGAAAAAGAGTCAGTCATTCACTGGAAGGGGCCAGATGGATTGGGTCTTGTGGAAAGATGGTGATATATGCCATCTGCTGGGACCCCACTGCTAGAACATTCTCAGATAAAGTTTAGTGGTCACAGAATCTGTCTGAAACTTATTAAATCAAAGGTAATTTTTAGCAAATTGTATCAATTTCAACCAGAAATTTCAAATGTCAACCAGCAAAGATAGTCTGAGCAGGCCCTTTGTCCTCATAGATAGCTTGAGGTTCAAAGATTGAAGCCTGAATTTCTGCATTTCTCTGAGGGCTCAAGACATCTTTTGTTGCTCAGCTGCTCTCATTTTTAACCAGATTAGTATCAGAAATGCCATATTCTTCCTTTCTGAAAAGTTGATACAGATTCTTCTAATTCCACACAAATATTGCAGTTGTGTTTTTTCAGCCTTGAGATATATTATTGAAATTTTTGGATAATCTAAATATTTAAGTGAATATGTGACTCAGATTGGAGTTCATGTTGTTTTATTTTTACTAGATAATTTACTGGATTAAACAGAAATGCATCATAGGAATTCAGTAATGTAATTTTACTTGAAAACTTTACTTGATGATGTATGTTAATGCAGGTATCACAGAGAAGCATACAATTTCATCCATGCATCCAGAGCAGCTCAACTTTTTACTATCAAAAATAGTGTACACACAGCATACATGCTAAAAGTTATTTCCAGAAATGATCTGCAGAAGTCAGTGCCTTTGAAAAAAATCTTAACCCTTCTGAGGCAACTAAAGCACTGACTGCACTTATAAATTACATTATTTCACTACTTTTGGAAACTGTTCTAAATTGTATCTGCTATTAATGATTTGTTTATATTCCTTTGGAAGTTACCCGTGCTTTAAAGAAGACTGATCTAATGCACAATTTTTACTGGTTGAATTCAAAGCCCCTAAATATATTTTCCTGGATTTTCAGAATGAGTTTTTATTCTGCATGCCAGTGCTGTAGGTGCAGGTTTTGATGAAGTTGTCATGAAGCAGCATCAATTGTTTTGCTCATATCAGTCAATTATTTCTACACTTCTTTTCCCTGCATATTTTGTGTTTCTCATCACTAGATCAGCCAACTTTGCTTTTAGGAGGTTTATTCTCTGTAAGTCTAGTAATACTTATCATTAATAATTCCATTGCTGCTTGAGGAATTGAAAAATATTCTCTACAAGACCTGTGTCCAGCTGCCTACATTTTCCTGGGAGCCTCTTTGAATAAGTGGGGTAAGAGGAAGTTCAGAAACCCACCAGGAAGGTCTCTTCGTGAAACACAGGCCCAAAAGCAATTCTCAGCAGAGGAAAGGCTTTGCTCTAAAGGCTGCCTTATTCTTTTACATGTGGCAGTGAATATTTTGGCTTGTACCAAAAAGCATTAATCTTCTTTGCGCAACATGGATCATCAGCTGAGAAAGGAATTTACAGTAGCCTCTGGAGAAAGTTTTCTGTCAGTGACAAAAGGCAAAGCAGCTGGACAGACAGACAGACTGTGCTAAGACCGTTTGCTAAGTTCTAACTTAGCACTGTCTCCATGACAGCCTTAGTTGGAGCAAATGTTCAGGTCATACTACTCAAACAACAGTGAGTGAAGGCGGAATGAAGCAACACAATAAAAGCACCAAAACTATAACTCTGCATTTGGCTTCCTGTAAAAACTTGTACAAACCCTATTATAAATTCTGTACTCGATAAAGCTGGGACAGCTGTTCCATCTGCAAACTAATTGGATCAAATAGGAAGAAGGGGATTTTGCCAGAGTGGAAACCAGACTTACATTTTAGAGGCTGAAAAATCTAAGTACCTTGAAATACTGTATTTATCTCAGCTTCACAACACAATTAATCAAACCTCTGACTTCCATGCATGCTTATGCCACCAAAGGCACAGGATTTCTGCATTAATGAGGAAACTGGCCTTTCACGGAAGCATATAAAGATGAGTTTACTCAGAATACACAGGCTGCTGAGTCAGTGATGCCTAACATGAGATATAACATTCCTTACAATAGTGAAACAAATATGTGGAACTTTGTGTTGGATGTATGAATGATCAATGAGAAAGAATGATTGAGAGTCCACATTAAAATTTTAAATTGCCCCAGTTTAGAAAAAAGTTCAGGGAATGTTCTGTCAAAGAGAAAGTCAGAATGAGCACCCATTACATGGCAGATAAACCATCTCAGAGAAGGCATTTTACTTATTATAACCCATATAGAATTACATCGATCCCATTAAAGTATTTCAGATAATGCCTGCTGCTTCATACAATGTACTGGTATTTCATTTTAGAGCAGCAGCTATATCCACTGGGTTTGCAGGCAAGCTTATTTTCCAGCTGCTTGTGGAAAATATTTCTGCTGAACCCCCTGGTGTTTTTCCAGGCATCTTATTGCTAAGGCTAAACCAAATACATACTATCTACTACTTTAACTTGTATTTAGCTGAGCCATTAAACATACTATTACACTGCGCTCTTGTAAACTTCATAGACTGAAGGATTTAAGATTAAATGATAGGTCTAGAAGCCTGAGAAAATTCTTGTAGACACATTGAAAACACTTCTTTTCAACAGTTAACTAAGTATCAAGGCTACTTAATGATCAAATCAAGATCTGCAGACACCACAGCCTGCACACTCTTTCTTAAAAGATTTTAATCTTTGTCCTTGTCCTTCTGTGGAGTTTCTTTCCAGAGCATCTTGGCTTAATAAATGCCTTTGAAGAAGGCTTCAGCACAAATAAAAGAGTACTTGTGCAGCAATCTTGAGTTCTTATCAGCTCTATAGTGATCAGGTGAAGGAATAATTTATTTCAATCAGCAACACCTGTTTTTATAATTGCTCAAGTGATTATAATTCAATAATAAAAAGCCAATTTAACTATCTTTACTCAGATATTAACCTCTGATATACAGCATTAGAATGCAATTGCCATTGGTTAAATTCCCTTAAGAATTGCTATCATGCATTTATCCTATTTTGGTATGGTTTGTTTCATATTTCTCTTGTTATTTGACTTTTCTTTTAAGGATAAAATATGTTCACACATTCTCAGTTGGAAGACCCCCATTGCTATCCATTTCCTACCATCGTCAAATATGCTTCATCTCAAAAGGTTCAATTATTTTCATTTTTCTTCATAGTTATCTTTTTATGATTTGCCATTTTCAGAGCAACATTACATTTTTGACACATAATTCAACTTGTGATTTCCTATAATACCTAGATCCATTTCTGCAAAACCCCTGCTTAGCCAGGTATTCTCCCTCCATTTTTATGCACTTTGTCTTCCTAATCAATATAAATACTTGTGCTTTTTCTAAATGAACTGCAGCCAGTCTTTTTTTCTAGGCATTCCTCCATTTTGTCAAGACTGTATTCCAAGCCTGCACTTCTCCATTTTTGCAGTCATTCCCAGCTTTGTGTTGTGTGTTTTTTAAGTCTGCAGGCTCTCTAGCTCATCTTCCATATCTCTAAGAAAAATGTTGAATTCTAAGTGGTCCAAGAGATATTTACTGCAGATCTGTTCTTAACACAAGTCATCATTCTACCTAAGAAATTAATATTAATTGCTTACCCACTAACATACCACATATCCTTCTTTTTATTTTTGGATGAGATTTTTATTCTGAAAACAGAAGCACAGGTAAGCCTGTGATTTCTCCCATGCCACCACCACCTTCTCCCTTCAGAAATTAAATGAGGAATTTGTATTTTTCAGTTTCTGGCATTTCCCTCTCTTCTTTGGGTTCTCAACAATAATAGCAAATCTTTTTGTGACAGATATCTGACCCAGAGTAGTCCACAGTGGATGTTTTTTTGGGACAGCTGATCTGAAAACTACCAAATATATTCTGTCAAACCTCTTGTAGCAACCTGTTTTAGTCTTTGTCTCTGATCTGTTTGCCATTGGCTTGCAGCTGTAAAGAGTAAAGAAAAAAAAAAAAAGACAAGAAATGAAACATGCTGCTCTTCTCAGTCTCATTTACCCATTTCATTAATTATTCTCCAGCAACCAGACTGAAACTTTTCTGATCATCTGCTTTGCACTGATAGTTTACAGAAAGTATAACAAGACATTACTCATATCTCATGTAGGCATTTCTAATTTTAACTGTATGTACTTAAACTATATTTTTATGGTTGTTCTTACTAACCTGACCTGGTTTCTACCTTCTCTATGCTCTTTTCTTTGCTACACAGAATATGAATCTCTTCAACTTTCGTTCTCAACATGATGGAGAATAAAGTCACTCAGCTTGGCCACCCAGTACCAAAAGGCGGCAACAGCATATTTTCTTCCTTTTGTTTCGTGACGAGAGAAGCCGTCATGCTGATCATGCATCCAACCAGCAACCAGGATTAGTGCTTTATGATCCTACTGTAAAATTAACGCGTAACTGATGTTCTGCTTTGGCACCAAACCGGAGCGGGAGGAGCCCAGCCGCCCGGGGACATCCATATCTCCATGGTGCCACCTTCTGACTGGCATGCGAGAGAGCCGGCTCCAGGGCTGGAGTATCCCTACAAGGAAAGGGGATGGGCCCTTGAGAGCACATCGGCCTGAGGCTGGAGAGATGTGGGTGTGAGGATCGAAGAGGGAGGCCGTGGGAGCAGCACGATCTGGTGCGTATCCAGTGTTCTGTGCTGCACAGAACAATCTGGGGGGTCTTCCAGCCTACTGGGCTCTAAGATTCAAGAACTGTGCAAGCACTGGTTGTCAGGTTTATGTCATGTTTGAATTACATAAATAAAAGAACTACCTGGAAAGTGAATATTTTAAAATATTTTAAACTTTATTTCACAGGAAAAAAAAAAAAAAAGAAACCCTTACCTCTGTTCATATCAGTCCCAGGTTAATTTACAATATGGTAACAGCAGGACTAATAGACTAAAATATGACTAATAGTCATATCCATACCAATGGATGGAGAAATGGTAGAGTTGGTATTGAAGACTTACCACAGCTCCCAAGCACCTTATACAGATGAGAGCAAACACATGCCACTCTTTCATCAGTATGAAATGTATGTCTTGCACTCTTGACTTAATTTCTTTGTCCCTTTTCTCTTTTTATTTCCATCTATTTAACCTTACACATAGGTCCATGGGAGATTGTAGCCCTGGGATGAACATTACACACTGACTCAAATCTTTCCTTGGTACTTGAGTCCTAGGAAGCGAAATACCACAAACACCTGCTGATACAGGTACTGGAAATCAGGACAATCTATTCATTTTCCTTACATGCTGGAATGTTCATCTATATACCTGAATAAAGGGGACTCAGAAATAGGGCCCTGCCCACTAATGGGCTTTCTTGCTTACAGTTGACTCAAAACTTAAAGGCAACTATGCTGAAGATAAGGAAAGGAATAAGGAAAATATAACCCATCTCAGTCTACCTTGACCTCTTATCCTCCTCAAAATTAGAGTTACTGGACTAACTTTAGGAAAAATCATTGGAGTATTATACCTCTAGCACTTTTAAATGTTTTGCTGAGAAGCTTAAAAATTATTGAAAGTATAAAAATGAACAGATATATCCATAAGATAGTGTGGGGAAAAGAATCTGATGGAAGAGTTATTCTTCAGAGAAACTGTTCCTCTTCATAGTGGGGCTCTCTTAATTCTTCTGAAATGAATTAAAGAAAATTTGAATTACAAAGCTGAATGAACGAAAGAAAAATTCCTCACATTGTATGCTTTAAAAGATAATTTTCCTCTGACCTTTCTCTTGTAAGGGTTAGTTACAAATGGCTTGCTATGAGAAGTTGATACCTGATACTCTAGATGTCAATTGTTTTGTTTTGTTCTGACGTTTCAAATAATTGTGTATTGTTGCCCATTCTAAGGGCATAATGCTTACAAGGCAGAAGGCTTGAAGAAACTAGGGGGCTTGGGCTCTCTGTCCAACAAAATAGTGCTGCAGGGAGAGTAGCGTAGCAGTAAGCAGCCTTGGCAAATTCTAGAAAATTAAAACTATTCAAGAGGCTTTTCTTTTAGTTCGTTTGCCTAGTTTTAAAATGATATTCTCAGTGGAGATATCTGGAACACTGCCTATTTGCATCTACATGAGGCAAAAATTCTGTCACATTATTTCAACAGAGTTGAATCTGATTGAACAGGAAAGGTACTGGCATATGACTTAATCAAATATATTTGTTTTTTGTGGCTATGCCTATACTGTCTTCACCTTTTTAGAGAGCTGTCCAAAGGGGCAGCTGCCATTTTAGTAATATTGCAACACATTATTGTGGAGCACATAAAGAAGATCTTCTCTATTGTATGGAACTGTGTGTGGGGTTTTTTTGTTGTTGTTGTTTTCTCTAGGTCACTTGCTACCTTTGCTCAGTGATAGATTGGTGAAAATACATTAACAGGGTGCATAGCGAAACATTCCAGCACAAGTTTACTTACACAAGGTTTCTGTGTCTTACAGTCAATCTCTAAAGAAAGAGAAAATGGCTTATTATGAAGCTAAATAGAGATGATTTTGTGATTCCCAAAAATATGATTTTTACAATGTGGGTTTTTTTCTTGAAGAGAGTGCCAAGGTCTTAGACAAAAATACATTCATAGGCTTCTCTTAAAGAATAAATAAAGAAATCAACCCAGAAATATGGATATTTCTGTTCAGAAACTTGCTGAGTTTTCCAGGTCACAGAAGACCATTTCCTGTCAGTACAAGAAGAGAGCTAAACCACTGATTTGTTTATGGGTGAATAAAAATACTATGGCTGTAAAGTGCTTTGCGCGTGGGGAGGGGGAGAATGGTAGAAGTCCAGGAGCTTCTCGGCTTTTTTCTCGTTCTAAAATAAAATAATTTTAATTATGTGCTTGTTTCACCAGCAAGTGACTGCCCTTAGTACCCCTTCCTGTTTTGGAATAAAATCCTGCTTTAACAACTGTTACCTGTCCACTGTAACAAAGCCTGGACTGAATCTGTGGAGGCCAGTTCCAGAAGCAATTATTTATAACCAGATCTACTCTTCATTTGCTGAGGCCTGAGCTGTCTCTTTGAATCCCCTAAGCAGAGAAAACATAAAATCTTGAGGTTCAGATTCGTTCACATGCAAATTATGGGACAATCGTCACCTTTGGGATTTGCAGAGGGCTCCTAGGAAAGATATAGTTTTAGGAAGATGTGTTTACTGGTTTTAAGAAGCTTTGTAGTTTTCCTGTGTTGATGGAGGGAAAGTAGAAATCAGCTGGCTGTATGGGTATGCCTGGAATCATTCCTTTTTCCATCTCATATAGGATCCTGGTTTAGTTGTGTGTGGTCACTACATTTTGGAAGGACTAGACCTACTTGATAATAAGTCCCTATAAACATCAAAGTAAAATATACTGGCCCTAAATAGGGTATTGATATAACAATTTTAATCTGAAATAAGACATCAGTCTGAGTGAGTTTGTGAGGTTTTGTGTAGGGATTTAAGAGAAAGAAAAAGCTGGGATCCAGGAATGATTAATGGAAGTTAATACAAAAATGTTGCCTTGCAGCATTCTAAGCAAGGAGAGAACTGATTCAGCCTCTGCAGTTTGTATGTAAATTGTTCTTGCAAAGGAAGGGAGATTGCTTTCGACAACTTGACTCTACCACTGCTGCAAGGCACCTAGAATGGTCCTACTTCCTATTTTCTCCAGTTGCATATATTCCTTGAGGTGCTGATAATGAAAGACTCCTGCCCAAACTGAATGCAGCTCGTGTTGACAGAGACAGCAAATACACATGGTAGCTTTCATATTTCTTTGTCAAATCGTTTGACTTTTCTTCATGCCTTTTCCATAGGGCAAACTATGAAACAACATATAATTTCTGTCACCTGTTTGAGATTTCAGCAGCGGGGTTACAAAAGATGTGCAGACCTCCAGTAAAACATTCAGAAAATGGTGTTTGAATGATCTTTGAACTCTCTTTAAGCTTCAAAGGAACTGCCACACTTTCTCCATAACCTCAGTAATTGCTGATTAAAAAAAAAAAAAAGAAAAAGAAAAAAAGCAGATTTTAGAAAGAAATCATGCAATCTAGAAACATACTTTCCATCTGTGTATTGCGGCTGAAATCCAAAATAGGCCAGCTGGTCATAGCACAGCTCACATATTCACGGTATCTGTCCTCTGAATAAGTCATTTCATCATAAACAGTGGAAAGCAAAAAGCAGAGTCTTAGCTTCTTTGATTTTTTCCTCCTCTATTTGACACTCAAAGGACTGGCAGATACTAAAAGATTCCTCTCTGATGTTAAATTTGATATCGTCATTGCATTTTATTTGCTGCTCAAATATGTCTTTTTAAAACTGTGTGATCCAGGATGTGGAGTGGAATGTTTGTTGTGGCAAATGCCTCTCTTCATCGGAGCAGTTTGGTCTGGCAGTGTTCCCAGTTGCTGTAGATTTAGCAAGTAAGTTGTGCACAAACCCTTGATTTTTATTCTTGCTTTTTGTGACACTCTCTCTGTATCTTGAGAGCTCCTGCAGTTTTTGGAACTAGGAAGTGTCTTTCAGTATCTACATTTTATATCTAATCAACAGGAACTGATTCTAGCAAACTAGAAATTCCTTTTTAAGTAATGGGAAATCTCTCCTTTATTTCCCTCCACATTATTGATGTTGCTGTGGGGAATAGACACTGTGCACAGGGTTTGCAACCTTCCCTGCTCCTTCCCTGGGCTGGAATGGTTTGAACCAGTGCTTGTCACTCTGCGCTGAAACCTTTTAGATAAAAGGTTATCTTTTAGATAAAAGATAGAGATGATGTGTCAGGTAGGGGAGGAGAGATGAAAAGTAAACACTGTAGTAGTAGCACTGCAGGATCATGAGAGGAAAGTTAGTCATTGTAGCTTTTCGGAGTGATCTAATCAGTTTTGATCAGACACAATGAATATGGAGCCAGTGACCAAGCTCTATCTAAAACATAACCAGCGAAGGAAAATTACATCTGAACTCACAGTCTGGTGCTTTACTATTTTTTCTGATTTTACATCTTTTAAGTATGAATAATCTGGACAGACTGTGTTTAAAATGTTTTCTCTACCTAATGGCCAAACTTTTGGCTAATTCAGTGATGAAAAGCATGAAGCTACAGTCTGCAGCAAATGGATATTAGGTTAGATATTTGGATATTTGATTACAAAAGTAATCAAAACCCTTGCAGCATGTATAGTGCAGTTTCCATGCATCCATATTATACCTCCATGTCTAAATAACTACAAGGACAGCCTTACCCTGGGCTCTCAGAAGAACACTACTATGCTTTGTAATTGCAGCGGTGTGTTAATATGATTCCTCCTCCTCATTAAAAATGGTGCTCACTCTAATTGAATGGCCTTTTCTATACTCTTTAAAGGACATCAACTTCGTCCGTTAACTTTCCCACCCCCCACTCTTTTAATAAGAGAATGTTTCCTTTGGTAATTAATTACAAAAATGCATTTATTTGATGCAGATTTACTGGCATTACAGACTCACTTAGGAAGAGGGGAACCTCTGGAGGTCTCTGGTCCAAACCCCAGCTTTAGCAGGACTGTCTCCAATTATAGAGCAGGTTGTTCAGGGTCTTGTCCAGCGGGTATTTGAATATCTCCAAGGACTGAAGTTCTACATCCTTTCTGGGCTACCTGATCCAGTGCTTGACCCCTCTTATCATGCAGATTTTTTGTCTTAAATCTAGTTGAAATTTCCCTTGTTGCAACTGGTGTCCATTGCTTTTTGTCTGTCTTCTCTATAACCATCCATTACTTATTTATGCTGCAGTTGTTTACAGAGCTCCATGAATAGTGGGTGAAGAGAGACAGGTAGTCTGAACAGCTGTCAGACTGAAATAAATAAAATCAGAACCTGCTGGGCAGAGGTTTCTGCAGGTCAGGAAAGAGGTACAGCTGGTCTGAGTAGCCAGATGAAGTGCTGATGGTCTTACCTGGGAATACAAAAAGAAAGTTGGGATAGCTACCAAAATGCTTCTCTATGGCTCTGCTTGCTCACAATTAGACAAAATATCCCCTTGTGCTTGTTGTGTGAAAATTGTCTCACTAGTGCCACATAATAGTTTTTCCAAAAGGTAGTAAATGGTAGCTTGGAAAAACTTGGTCCTTAATGAACCCTTCCAGGGTTCATGATGAACTTTCATAATGAGGGTCTTACTGGGAGCCTAGAAGGGCTCCCTCTCCTCTGTGTGGTTTTGGGTGGGTTTTTCCTTAGTGAAAATTAATGCAATTGTTCAAAACAATTGAAAATATGTGTGAGCCATACCTGTCCATTTCATTTGTTCTTAACCCATGGCGGGCACACTGGAGCACATCCTGCTCACTGCACTGCTCATTCCACCTGGGCAGGCATGTCCTGTGCTAGTTCCAACATGAAGACTAGAGAAGAGTAAAAGTCTCTCCTTTGGAGATTTTATGGTATAAAGTTTCACACAGGGCTGGTATTGGTACTGGACAGCAGATCTCTGAGACGAGGTCTGAGTTGTCTCCGGAATTCAGGCAGAACAGAGGTCTCTGTGCATTCTCCCCTATCTCCGGCCTCAGTCTCTGTGGTCTGGCTCACACTGTGTGCTCTTTCTCGTTCATACCTCCATGGCAAGGTACGTGCCACATGCAGCTCCTAGATCAGCAGCAGGATGAGCAGCTCTGTGAAAATGCATTTCACATCTTTTGAACTCCTAATGAGATTAGATGGCAGATTCAAGCAAAGTTGGATGCCTTTTCATATTTACCTGAACAATATCTACAATAGATTCTGCTTCCTATCCCAGAAATTTGGTTTGTTCAAATCTGGTTGTGTGTGAGTGCTCAGGCACAAACAATTGCTGCCATTCATGCAGGATTAGGTGTGGTTTACATCCTTCCAGATTTGTTTATTTGTGGTGTGGTTCCAGCCTTAGGGATGCCTGTTTATTGTGCTTAATTCTTTACCTTTTACCTACCCATATACTTAACTTTACTCAGTTAAGTAATACTGCTGAAGTTTAGCATGAATCTCTAGATTGAGGTCTGCCTCTGTATTAACTTACTGTAATGAAAATGTAAAATAACCAGAGCAAACCCCTATTCTAACTACATACACAATCAAATACACCCTCAAGTAATTGGATCTGTAGAATAGAAAGCAAAACATTGCAAATGGTTCTGGTTTGCAGTAATTCATAATCCTTTAAGCATATAAATCCACTAGACAGCTTATAAGTGCAATTTCTGCCACCAGCTATGTTGAAAATGCACTTGCATACTTAGTACTAAACTATGGCATCGAGCAACAAGCTACGCTCTAGGGATAGTGCAGAGCCCCTATCGCTCCTGTGCCAGTGCTGGGAGCTGTCACATCCTGGGGAGGCACAGTGCCTGCAGAGCTGCTCTTGCATCACTATTAATTAGGGCTCTCTTTGCACTCCTCCCTGCATCTTGTCAGCTCCCGTGGCTGGTGTGAGGGCTGCGATAGCCTCGTCCCCTTAGTGAACGCCACGAGAGCTGCTGCAGCGGGTCACAGCCAAAGCCCAGCCAGCCCAACACGTTCTCTGACAGTGGCCTGCAGCAGGGGTTTAGAGGAAGAGAAGCAGAGTGAGGCAATTACAGAGAGATACTTTTCAGTGGTTTGCTGGGAAACCAGGAATGTGGAGGCTTCTTGAGCCAGATATTGTCTCTACTCTTTAGCATATGATAGCTGTATAGGCTGCCAGTGAACTTGTTTTAATCTCCCTTCGAATTATTTTTTCTCTTCCTGCCTCTCCAATATCTGATGGTAATACATTCCATAATGATTCTCTGATGTGTGAAACAGTCACTTCTGCTGCTTCTAACCTACCACCTGCTAAATGTACTGGGTAATTTCCCCCATGGTCACCTTCCCATTCTTGCACTTCGAGGAAAAAGATATTCGACCTTAGTGGACAGCAACAACTTTAGTTGGAAAACTAAATTACACTTGTCCTGTCCACTTGCTTGTACAAGGGGTACAAGTGGGGAAAAGATGATTTTGTGCCCAGGTTGAACACAAATGGATGAAAAGGAAAAGGATATGATCTGACAGACACCCTCGACAATGACCTTGTATTTAGGAGTGGACAAGGCTCACCTCTGCAGCTTCTTGCCACAGAAGCAAAAATCAGGGCAGAGATCCCTTTCTGCACCAAGAACAGTGAACAGCTTTTAGTGACAGCAAAGCCTGTTTCTAACAGTAGAATGTGGAGGGGATATTTTCCCTTTAAGAAATATCTATTCAAGTTAATTGAAACATCTGTGTAAAATTCATTACATTGTTTTCTTTCAAAAAGAAATGACAGTTCAGTTCAAAGCTTTTGAATTATACTTAGATTTTTCTTTAGACAAATGGTTTTTTTCATTTAAAAATTAAGTTTACTAGAGTTTAATTTTAAAGAAAACAAAGGAAATGAAGAAAAATGCAGGCAAAGCAGGAAAGCCTGTCTTCCTCTCCATTGTGAACTGCTCCTGATAAAAAATGCTCCTCATCAAAATAACAAGTCCCCTCCACATTCTCTAATATGAAGGATTAGACCTGCTAGAGAAGTGCTAGATACTTTGTCTTTAAAATGGTCTTTGTCAGGCTGTGTGTGCTGTGCAGTCCAGACCTGGTGACTGATAATTATGATTAAAGTTACATTTTACTGTATTTACATATTTTAAATTAGATTCCAGGTAGCAAATTACAAGAGAACCAGAGAAGGATATTTACAAAGCAGCATTTCATTCTTTCCTCCCTTTTATGCTTTATTTGGTGAGAATTTTCCACAGAGGAATTAAGATTTTTAACCTATCAATTCTAACAGTTGTAAACTGAACAACAAGCAGAATTTAACACATAAACTTTTGCATTTTTTTTAATATCTCAGCTATGGAAAATCTCCTATTCATTAGCCTAGCAGATGTTGAAATCAAAATAGATTTCTCTATTATTCTTAGAGGAAACCAAAATGTGAGCTGATTCTGAAAGAGTGACTGAACAACAGTCTCTATCTCCCCACAGTATGGGAAAAGATACTACAAAAATTAATGTCTTCCAAGGCCTTATTTGACATTTCTACCTCTTATTTTTTTATTTAACTCTAGGACAGGCACAGTGAAGTAAAATAGGTGTTAGTACTGCTTGGCAGACAAACGGAGACTTTGCAGGTGCAGGAAATAGATACTGGGAAGAAATGACTGAATATTTTTGTTAATGCTCTCTCTAGCAATGGATTAGTATTTATTTTAGGAAATGTTTGAAATATATGTAATACCAATAAACCTCAAAGAAGTGTTCTTCTGTAAGTCAATGTGATTGCCAAAAGACTACTGCTACGTAAATGAAAATCTGCTGATTGCTGAGTGTTGCCAAATGTTTAACTGGCCTCTGAAACTTGGCATACACAATGAAAATTAGTTACCAAATGGATAAAACAATAGAAATTACCCAGGAAACACGGTCTTGAGTGGTGTGCTGAGATGGACAGAGTGCTCTGCTGCCTTTACCTCCTGCAGCATGAGTTGGGTGAGCCCCTGGTGAGATGCCCAGAACCCGAAGGCTGCTGTGGGAGGTGCAGAAAGCTGGGCAGCTTCTGACAGCAGATGCAGCTCAATGGCTCAGGGCTTGGTGAAGGAGCACACAGTAGAAGGTATGGCAGCAGTAACAGCACCATATTTTTCATGATGGGAGGCCACTATATGCCTCTGGTTTACAAATCTCAGCAGAAAGTCAGGGGGTGATAGGGAGTAATTGATAGGAATACCTGTGTCCAGGATAGTGTCTTGCTCTTGGAAGGTATCAGGATCTGATGGCTTCTGAAGAATGGTAGTCTGAACTCGGGTTCTTTTGTCAGATGTCTGGACATAGACAGGATAATAATTCTGTGTCAAAGTGATGAGACTGGGTCTACATATGGCTGTCTGGCTCCAGTCAATCCCACATGGTCTCAGACGACTATAAAGAAATTCCCTTTGGGGTCTTCCAGCATGAGAGGACCGAAAACTCATAATTCACTTAATTCCAAAAAAAAATGGTGCAACAGAAATGCTCCTTTTTTTTTTTTTTTTTCTTTTTTTTTCTTTTTTTTTCCTGGCTAAAATGAGGACCTAGGTGACTGGTTCAGGTGTGTCTGCAATGTAAAAATACCTGCAAGTTAGGTGAGATTAGGGGCCCATTTACAGTCTCTGTGGATTGTAGCCATTATGAACTTCTGAATACACACACCATTCTGGCTTTGTGTCAAAGATCTGGCATGACGTTGCTCTAAGGGGAAAAATATTCATGCTTGGTTTCTTTGATCCAGATGTGGAAAGCTCAGTGCAGGAACCAAGCCTGGCAGCAACAAAAGGTTGGGCTAGCAGCAATACTTCCACTTCGCTACATTTCACCTTCCAAATGTTGCTCTTTCAGCATACCTACAAATAATATAGGTATTGCAGGTATTCAATACACTGCTAATCAAATTATTAGAGCTTTACGGTCACTTTCACAGAAATGGAACAGAAGCAGTGACGATGGCAAGCAACCCCAGTATTCATTGTTTACATAGGTTTTGTTCTTAAATGCCAGAAAAGAAGTGTGAGGTTTAAGGGACTTGTTGGAACTTACTCCTTGCATCATACAAGGAGAATTTGCTATGCAGGATTATCCCATAATGTGGTGAATTGCCACAGGGTCATGGTAGTTGTCTGATAAATGACCACTGGAGTGAGCACTGAATATGCAATTTCCAAGTTACTATCCAAATGTGTAGTTAAAAACTATTTATAAAATCCCTCCTTATCTTCAGTGCAGCCTTTTGCACAACTCTGCAGGATGAAGAAAGCTTCACAAGTTGATGACATCCTTTAGAAGAAAAAATATACTATTGCTTTCCATGCAAAACCCCCAAACTTCATTACAATCTCTGAGGTATTAGTGAAATAACCTAATCTTGCAATCATTAAGCTTCTCCATAACTACTTTTCTAATCTGATTTCAGTGTGATTAAGGATGGATACCATGCACCCGATATCACGTTTGCATGTGTTCAGTCAGGAGATGTTTCATGCTGATCCCAGGCAGCCACTACCTCAAGAACACTGGAATTCCAAGTGGATGATTTTAAATGCAATTTATCTGCTCACAGCCTATGTACAAAACTATCCCCAAGGTCTTTCCGAACTGTCCTGTGGTTATGCCCCAAAATATATTTCATGCACCAAATGTAATTCAAATATGCCCAAAAGGACTTGAAGACTAAGATGTGAATTCTGATTGAAATAATTCCTCAGGGGAATGTTTGTTGCTAAGAAGTGGCTGAATACCACAGAGATTAATAATCCCAGCACAAAATATTTTTCCATGCTTTTTCATTCCGCTCATTTATTTAGAACATATGCCAGAGAGCATTAATGTTTAAAAAAGTCTCCACCCACATCCCTGTGCAATGTTCTGCTGAGAAGGGCCCAAAGTTATTCTAAGTGTAGCCTTCTGACTGTGCAGTTAGGTACATTTACATCACTGACTTTCTTCCCTCAAGTGTCCTCTCTACCAAGAGCATGAGCTTTTTTTCCAAATGCACTTACCAGAGATAAAATGAACCTTACAACATGTAAGCTTTTATTTCTGGGAAGAGGGAGAAAGGGGTTTCTGTGGCATAAATTACCTGAATTACTTCACATGGCTTTATCAGGATGAGATGAATCCACCTCAGAATTATCTCATATGCCTCAAAATTCAGGTGACTGGCAAAGGTGTGGACATGTGAAGCTTGGAAGGGTGAATTCTGACATGTCGTTTAGATGGTTTGTGGCTGCTCATTTTGGGGGTGGGAGCCTGCCTGCCTACTTTGTTTTTTCTCTACTAATGCAGGGTGATGGCGCAGGATACAGGGACAGCAGCCTGTGTCCTCATTCCATACTGACTCTGCTTTGGAAAGGCACTTTGTCTCAAGAGCTGGTCTTAGAGACCAGTGTGGTGCCCCCCTTCCACTGCTGTTCCTACAGCTCCCTCTGCCCCTTCCCTGGCTCAGTGAGAGCCAGGCAGAGCTGCAGTTCTGCTTAAGCATTAAGCAAGAGGGAACATGTAACAGACAATACCAACGCAGTAACAGAACGCAGCAAACTTTTCTGGCTCATCACTATTTTTGTTTCTCCTTTGAGAACATATAAATGGAGCAACAGAAACTGTATAACCTTTTTGAAAATGTAGGTAAGAAGAAACTGAATTATGGTCTCACTGAAACACAAAGATTACAAACAAAATGAGACACTTCACACAACTGTGCAGAGAAAGCAGCTCTTCAAATTACAATGATAATCCCTGAGTCAGATCCAGCACTTGGGTGATTGTTTTAATTAGTACTGACATATATTTGTTTCTAGATGTTTCAGAAAGTAGGGAAGAAGGGAGATCTTGGCAGAAAGTGTATGTATCAGGAGGCACCTGATGCTTTTGAGCCTGAAGCAAACCTCCCCCAAACTCTTCAGGATGTCATTGAAATACACAGATGTAATTATTTGAAGTTGCTGGAGGAATTGATGTTGCAGTAATTAGACAACTCATTACATCAAGAAATGAGGAAATAAGACTGACACAGGTAAAAATGAACACACTGATAATTTAATGCAGGATTGTAAGAACTTTAAGGCAAGGCTTTATGAAGGAATAGCACCTAGGAGGGGATCAGCAGACCCAGGCTTGCTTTTGTCAGTCCATCCAAATTATAGATACAATAAAGAAAGAGATGTCAAATGAGCAAACACTGCTGCTGTCTAGCATAGGCTTTCACTCAGCATCTTGCTCCCGAGGCCTCCAACTTCTACTGCCTCTTGCCAAATGTTGTTCCACAGTACCTCAAATGAAGGGTAACGTGTGAGCCCTCTAGAACTGGACTTGTCTCATCTCCCATCCTCTGTGGATGTCACAGAGTATTTCCTGTAATTTCAGGTAACTTTAAACCAGGGCTCCAGGTGGCTTATACTTATACCCTGCCTTGAATGAAAATTCCCATGGAGTGTGCTTATTCTGCAGTGCCACTGACTTTCCTTTTTTTGTCTTACTTTTTGAGCTCTGCAATTACTCTTTGCTGGAACTTCTAGTGTACCATTTCAGGTTTTACACCGCAAAATTGACCAGGTTAATATTCTATTATTCATTCTAACATCTGTTATAAGCCAATTACTAAACCAAACTTTTTCCTTGGGGAAATCTTGGTGGTAATAACATGAGGCAGAGAGGTATTTTTTACATGTCAGAAAATATTTCAAGAGTTATGGTAAAACTAAACTTTCACACATGACATTCTTACTATAGCAGGAATCTTTAACCATGTACACGGTGCTTAATGATTGTCTTTACAGGTGATGTGGGGCTGTTCAAAACTTTTGAACAATAAATTATTACCAGGTGCTACCTCTTTGCAATTTCTCTTCCCATTAAGAGAACAAACTGAATAAATTATTATTTATTTCATTTTTCCTCTCTTCATTTCAATTATTAAATTTTCCTCTCTTTTCCTACTTTCTTAAGTCTCCTACTAACTGTGCAATACATTTGCATTACCTTCAGATTCAGTCTTACAATACAAACCTCAGCTGATATTTTGAGCTTTCTTTTGTGTCACAATGCTCTTAATCTCTGCCCTTTCTGATCACAGATGCCCACCTTGTCTATCCTTTACCTGTGAAGAGTCGTCAGCAGGAATCAACATTCCTCTTCACTCTTCACTCTACAGAGAGTCACTCTTCAAATCTACAGAGAGAGAAGATGCTAACATGACCTGGATACTTAATTAAGTTCATGGTGCAGAAGGGTTCTTATGACCAGTCACTAACCTAAAGCCAAATTTAGTTGGTCAAAAGTGACCAGAAGTGATTTCTTAAATCTTGGCAGCCATACAGAAATGAAAACTAAAGCTTTAAATCTTGGTTTTGGTTACGCTTTTATGAGTTTTATTTGGTGGTGTTTTGGTTTTGTGGGGTTTTCATCTTTCTTAACAGAGCATGTCCTGTGAAAGTTTTACTAGAAATTTTTCAACAAATCTCTCCCTCCCCAAAAGTGCCCTAATTGGAGGTAGGGGTGAAAATTTGTTTGGGTTTTTTGGTCGGTTTTTTCCCTCCCTCTTTCTGCCTTTTGCATTTCCCCACATAACCCGGATTCCTGGTTTTGGCAGTAAAGATGTAGAAAACCCCAAGCTAAGTACAGAGATGGAAAACTGAGAAACAAGGCTAATCCCAGAGACAGTGGTGAGCAGCTGTCCTGAGCAGCAGCTGAACACGGTTCATCCCAAAACGAGATGAGGTGCTGCCCTGAATGTTCTCACATTCCTCCTGCTGGCATCGTACCCGCACCTGGCACAGGGCAGAGATGGGGAACGCACACCAGAGGTGCCAGAGGCAGCAAATACTCCCTTATCCCGTGGCCCTGAACACAGGTTCTTTGGAAGAAAGCAGCCCCAGTGAGCGGCTCGGTGAATTTCCGTCGCTGCTCGGCAGCTGCAGTTTCGGGGTGGGATTTCGGGCTGAGCCAGCTCCCCGGAGCTCGGAGCCCGCTCTCCCTCGGAGGTGCTCGGGAGTTTGCACAGCTGCTGCCGGCCCTGGGAAGGCCGGGCCCAGGAGCCAGCAAACCGGTCAATTAAAGGCTTGTCATTGACTCCAATGGGCTGCAAATGAGCGCCAGAGTGAACAAAAGAGTTTCAGTTCCTGGAGCGGTTCAGCTGGCACCTTTCACCAGGAAGGGGCCAATTTTACAGTTTTAAGTAAATAAAGTTTAAAGCAAACAAAGATGTTTTTCACCAAAACTCTGGATTCTTTGTATGTGAAGAAGTGGAGGCTGCTATTGCCTCGGAGAAAAACTGACAGCTAAAAGGAGCAGGAGTAGAGCTTGTGAATGAAGAAAGCCGTACGACACATTGCAACTCCCCTAAATCATGAGAGGAAGCCTCCCGCAGTAATACCTGAGCTAACTCCAAATCTGAAGAGCTTTGTAGACCTGTCAGCACGGCACCCTGCCTGGGACACATCTCTCCCACCTGATGCAGCTGCGGTGCCTCCAGGGCACAAGCTGGTGTCTGTGCTGTGCTGGTGGGACCAGCCCTTGCTCCCTGATGCTCTGCGGACACCCAGCATCACGTCCCGGTGCATGCTTGCACACATAACTGGCCCAGTTTGATGCCATTCTTTGGAATTTAAATCTGTGCATAATCCATATACAGGCCCTAGACTGACTGGAGAATTCAGCAAATAAATGTTTGAGCAGCTCACCTTATGGCTTTTTCTTTCTTTCTTTCTTTTTTCACTGTAGTGAAATGATGCACTAATTTCACTAAATGCACCTAAATTCACCTTTTCCATTACAGTCACACCAAATACACTGCGTAATTTGAAGAGCTGCATTCATGTGCCTCTACTATGCAAAGTAGAAAGACTGATACATGGATTTCTGTGGGACATTTCTCACGTTCCCATTGAGATTTCACCATAAGAAAGGTGCAAAAGGGAGCTATAATTAACCATTTGGAAGTCTGTGATGTTTTCACAAGGAAATAACAATTTCCTCTTCTTCAGCTTACAGTATGTTAAGTATTTAGTAAATAGTCTGGAAGGAGACTCTTTAGAAGATTTTTGTTACTTAACACCTACTGTTTCAACTATTCCTAAACTGTTGTAATAGTGCAAGCTAAAGGGATTTCAGATATACTGACGTCAATTTTTTTTGTTCCATTCCCTTCCCCTCACCCCATGCCTTCTCCTTTTGGAGAATTCCTCCAAAAACACAACATCAGTAATAATCAGAATATTGAACTTCTGACAAATGCCATCTGCTGATTTGTCTCTTTTTTTTTTTTTTTTTTTCCTCCCCAAAAGACAAGATTTTGGATAGGGCTAGTAAGTACTTTAGCTTCTTCTACTTTATGGTACCAAAATAATCACCATGGCAACTCTTTAAGGGCAGTCTTCCAAACAGATTTATTGTGAATGCAAGAACTCAACAGCACTCTCTAGCAAGAAACAAGACGGCATCTATTGCAGGTTATTTTAGTACAATGCATGAATGATGACTAATAGACACAGGCATGTCTGTCTCAACTTTTTCAGTTATCCCTAATACTTTAGCTTGCCATATTTATAGGTGGTGGAGGATGCAAGGGTGGGGGAGGGAGGGAGAAGCAATCAGTATGAAGCTTACACAGATTATGTTGTAACTGCCTTTCCTGAATACTTTT
>VWYP01003839.1:248378-269446 GCA_013400435.1 Pycnonotus jocosus | reverse complement strand
TTTTTTTTTTTTTTTTTTTTTGGCCACTGATGGCTGTAAGAGAAGAAAGCCAGAGAAACAGCACAGATACTGGGACAAGGATGCACTACACTAGAAGGAGGCTCAAATTCTTTTGAGATAATAATTCGAGGTTTTGGCACATTGTTTCTCTCCTTTTCTTATTTCTTCTTTCTTAGTAAAACAATGAAAGTAAGGAAGATTGCCAAAAGTATTGTTTTTCATACTGGGGGAAGGGAAGGGAAGGGAAGGGAAGGGAAGGGAAGGGAAGGGAATCTTCTGCATGGTGAGGAAGAACAGGCCAGGATAAATGCTAAATTATTAATCCTAAACAGTCATAGTAGTATATTCCAGGTAGCTACTTTTTGGCTCAGGTGTTGGTTGGAGTTAGCAGGTATAATCTGTACAAACCCCAGAATTCTGAAAACCAGCCAGCATTGCTGGTTATGTAGTTGTGTAAGAGGTTATATATGGTACTTGCTTTGCATTTGGCAAATGGTTCTCACTTAAACATTCATTTAACACGATTACTTAAGTGAACCATATAAGGCTATTCCTCAGAGCTGCAAAATTAACTTGTTATAGTGATGCACTATGCCAAAAGCTAATTTAGGATCTACTTAGGAATTTATAACATTTATTTACCATGCCATTTGAATAAGGCAACTTTGCTGACAACTCTTAGCTGGCCACAACTTTTATATCATGCTGTATCTCATCTAGTGCTCCTGAACATTTATTTTTCTGTTATGCACTGTCACCCCATTCTTCTCAATGCAAAGTGAGAAGATAAGAAACTGTGTACAGAAACAGAAACCCACTGAACCCTGTGAAAAGTGTCCTTTTCCGCATGAATGAGGGGAGGACTTTGGACTTCTGAGAGTTGTGCTTTAATTGAATTGAGCATTGAAAGAAATACAAAGGATCTTTCCCACTCTCCCTCTGATTTGAAGAGATCAGAGACACAAACTAGGGAATGTTTGTCTCCTTTTTGTCAATTCAACAAGAAGAGAATGTTAAAAATATTGAAGGATTCCCTGCCTGAAATGTCATGCTTGGAGATAACATCACAGGGAGACTACTTAAATATACACATGCATTTCACAGCAGTACTCTTCCTCAGGTGTAAAACATCCCACAGGTTTTGTTTGTAGGCTTTCCCTACCTCAACTGCATAGCAAATTGTTTATGAAGTGAGACATGAGGTAGAGCAGACTTACTGATTCAGTGAAGCAGGTTCTGCAATCACTAAAAAACCTTGCAAGGGTTCCTTGGAAGAAGGGAGTGACTAGAGGCAGGGGAAAGCATTGGTGTTGCTTTCTGTTCAGTCAGTTCAAAAGTTGGCTCACTGGCTTATGTGCAGTCAAATGAGGGAAGCAAATCCAGGAGAGCTCCCTCTAGCCAGGTTATGATGCTCCTCATTTGTTTCAAGAGAACCTGAGACCACAGTCTGTCCTGTTGTCTCTTTTCACATCTCACTTTCTGTGCAGCCAGCCTCTGTGCAGAAAGCCTCCCTGTATTGCTCTTCAGTGCTAGATTCAGCTTTCTCCTCAATCCCATCTCTCTTCCACTTTAGCACTGTAACAGTTCTCAAACAACAAGAAAAATAACGAGGGGAAAAGTTAATTTGTGTCTCATTGTAGATACTAATTGCAGAATGCGTCGTCTTTCTTTTCTCCCTTTTCTCCCCTTTGCTGACGCACATGCTCTATAATAAGCTCTGTTACTTGGAGCCTGTAAGCCTCTGTAGTAAGCTGAAACTGCTACTATATTTACTCACTTTCCACATTTAGACAAAGGCTATTTTTAACCGGAGTTCTATTTGCGGGGGCTGCCAACGTCACTTAATGTTCACATGCATCTTGGGCATCATATGCTTGTTATTTTTATTTACTGTGCCTGTGCCAGGTCTGCTTTTTTTATGGGAAGAAAGAATGAGAATGCTTCTTCAGGCCAGTTCTTGAAAGCTCTTTTGTACAACAGCAGATACACAGATAGGCAAGGAAAAAGCAACTCAGCAGTAGATTTGGCAAACCTGCTTTTTAATGGCTGGCATTTTTTACCTCTTGGACTAGTCAGAGAGCTGTGTTCTTAGTCCCACTGCATTTGTTAAAGGTGAAGATGTTTCAAAGGTATGTTAATTATTCTGGTGCCTCCTGAAGGAGCCATGAGCTCTTATTCTGTGTTTAGGGATGCCAGGGATCAGGAAACTATTATGATTCCTGTACTGCTACCAGGTAGTTAAAATAGATGTTGTGTAAATAATCAATGCTTTTCTGATCCTCCTTGTTAATAGGTGCATGCTTTGGAACTTGAATGCAACAGATGTTATTTTCAGATAATTAGTTCAGATTTTCAATGTAAGAGTCCCCTGAAAATGCTGAAAGCACTGTGCTGCAGCCATAAATCAAGCCTGTAAATCGGGGCCTGTACACAGCATTTTCTGTACGGGTTTCCCTGCATTGCTCCAGTGACCTGAACTTGACCCAAGGGAATTGCCCTTTACAGAGGTTTGGAACACTTCATTCAGCATGCTGACTCAGGACGCCTGATTCACTTGATATTGCCATCATCATATGCCCAGGACTTTGAGATACCCTCTACCCACATGCTTTTGTAGGGAATAGGTTATTCTCTGCACACAAAGCGGCAGCTTTAGTCACACTAAATGATGAATTCCTAGAAAGGGGTGGAAGTTAGGGGAAAATCCTTTAACACTTTGCTGTCAGCATACTTAACTGGAAAGTTTTAGCAGGAAATTAAGTTACAGAAGAAAGCTACAATAGAACCTCCTAAGATGGATTTTGTTTAAGTTTGAAATGTTTTGGAAAGCTTCCAGGTTTGGTTTGTTTTTTATAAATCTCTCTCATTACTTCCTACTCTCAACATTAACTCTCTTTTCAGACTGATTTCAACATGAAAGAGACTTACCAAGCCTCATATAAGTCGAGATTTCTGTGTGCTGATCGTAACAGAATCAAATATTTTACATTTTCCTGTAATTGATTTTTGCAGTGCTGTTTCTTTCTCCTCTGCAGTGAATGTTTTAATTTTCTTAAAAAACCCCCAATAACTTCTGATTGTCGGTAAAATAAGGTCTTGGTTTTAAAATCAAACTGCTAATTTCACATCTGTGCTTCCAGAACTGGGCAGTGAAATCCCCACTAAGTCATGGCCAGGTGCTCAGATGCAGTGAGAACTGCACATGCTTAATGTTCTATGGGTTAATCCACTTACTTAGGTGACTAAACATGAATGAATCTACATACCTGCCTTTAGAGTCCTTTATTTAAAAACATGTCAGCCTAATGATATTACCCTATGTGGGGTTCTTTCCATCAGAAATTATTTTTCTAGTGCTAGCTGATGCTTTCTTTTTTTTTTATGGTTTGGAGACTAAAACCTGAAACTAAATGCCAGGAAAAGGAAGTTTGTTAAAAACCCTAACAAAACACCACATAACTGTATACCCTTTATTAAAAACTATGTTATAAACAGCTTCTCTTTTTCAGTTCCCTTCAATTCCTGCTTGGCTTTAAATTTACCTTTACACAACAACTGGATTCTGGACCTAAGGGTCACCCCAGGCCAGCAGTGTGTGGTATCTGTGTGGTTCTCTTGCTCTCTCATGGTTCCTGCTGGTGGGGCACAGTAAACTGCTGACCTGCCGTATTGAGATGAGAAATCACATTCAGATTTTTTTGTTGTAACTTCTGGTCCTTTGCTGGGCATGTAATTGTAAACAATCTGTCCCACGTGCAGCGTCTCTGATATCCTCTGCCACATGACAGCTAAAACTGTATGAGAAAGAGTATATGTAAGCATGCTTCTGGAGGCAGAGCCCATCTTGCCTTTGTCATGCCACCAGCATGTGATGTGCACATGGCTCACCAGTGACACATGGCCAGTGGCAGCGCGTATCAGGAGCAGAGGGGAGCTCATCTGTATTTTCAAGGTAAATCCATCGATTATGTCGCACCGATAAGGAACGAGGACAACAAAACCATGTCTAATTAAAAGAGCCATTAGTGTTTGCTGTCACAAGTTACAAGTAGCAATAACTTCAGGTGCACTGGCATAATCCTCATCTTTCTTCCAAAAAAGTACTTTCTCCAATGTTTTTAGTGCCGTACCCAGGCAAGTTTTTGTAGTGTATGCAAAAATATGCTATGTTTATGCATATATGAATGGGTGTTTTCTTGTCTGTTCTCCACAAGGGAAAGGGTGGGTGTGAAGGAATCTGTAGAGATCAGGAAGCTTCAGTGACATCCTTTCACTCCTCTGTGTGATACAATTTTCTCTCTCTCCCCAGCAAACAGCAGCAAATTTTGCAATTTATAGTAGTACTGAACTTACTCTGTGGCCACAAATGGCAGGCAGGTTACTAAAAGAGAAAATAGACTCATAAGAGAGCCTCAGCAGCCGGCTGACAATATATCTAATTTTCTACAATATCAAATATTTGCACTAGACTGTGTCAGGAGGAGATTTACCAAAAGCAAAGAGAATCTTTTTCATCTGGAGAGCCACTGTGGAGGGGAGGCAATGGGTTAAGCATTACATGAGTTTAAGCTGACAGCCAGCCCTTGTGCTCTGCTGCTTCACAGAGGTTTCCCTTTGATGGAAAATATTTCAGTGACAGAAGACACTGGCAGCTGAGGTAATACACTGCTGCTGCAGGAACCTTGTGCTTGCCAGGGAAAGTCAGTGGGTGAGACAGTTCTGAGAACAGCAGTGGCCAGTTTCTGTCCCCTGCCATGCATGGCTCGTGTAAGAGTCTGTGCTGCAGGATTGCTGGGGTGGATTGTACTGGGAAACGCCCTAGATCAGGCAGATTTGGATTATTTACCTGTTGCTACAATGAAGAGCCTTTCTGAGGCATGACAGTCTGCTATTATTCATTATTTAATAAAAGCAGTCTGCTATTATTCACTATGGAGAGGAGCACCAGGACAATGCTTATGGATCATTTTAGTCAAACTTGAGCCTTCAGAGCAGATATTTTGCTGCCTTCCCCATTGATTCTTGCATGCATTCAATCTATATATGAGTATATTGTGGCTTAATGCATGAGTTGTCAGGAAAATACTCAAAACTTGTAGCACCAGTTCTGTTTCATGTGACCGATCAAACTTGTCACCTTGTCAACAACATCCTTTGTTGTAAGAAGAGCGTTTCATTTGTACTGTTCAAAATGTTCATTATGGTTCACCAGAGCACACTGAGGTGCAGAGCCCCAAAACTGAGCCATAGACCTGAAAGCTGTGACAACTACCTTTTGTAAATCATGAGCCTGTGCTGTTTGAGCAGTGTAAGAAACATTGCTGGCAGTACAGGAACATGTACACAAACAGTTCATCCCTGGTGCTCTGGTATATTTAGATACACAAAGGATTTGGGATGGCATGGGAAGGCTTTCTTCCCTCACACTGATCTCTCATTAATTCAAAAGAAATGTACAAATTCACCTCTTTCAACCCAAAAAGAGGAGGTTACATTATTGGTAGGCAAACCAACAGACTGGAAATTTTTGGTAGAAAAGGCAGCATTCACTAAAATGATTGCCATTTTTCAGAGCAGTAGAACCAACTTTTCCTTTTCTATTGAATTCCAGTATTTAGTAGCTTTGAGGAAGCATTACAGTCCAGGCACGTGAATTCAGAAGCCATTTTACTTGAAGAGTATAATCAGTGCTTTTAAAATTCACAATATTACTTATAGAAGAAACTTTCAGAAGAAACAAGACAGTAAAACCATTATTTTAAAAAAAAGTATTCTCAGATTATTTGACATACCCTGTTTTAGGAGTTTCAGAGGCGGGTTTTAAGTAGAGATGGCCTTATTTAAAATAGATCCAGACCCCACATTATCACAGAAATCAAAGCATTTTTTTACCTGAGGTTATCATGTCCTAAAGAAAAAGAGTATATGTACTGTTTGGATTTGGACACAGTTAGGAATATACATGAATATTAGAATCTAGGCTTACAAGCAGAGTAAAGGCAGCATGACCTGTCATGGAAGGAAGTAGTGAATCAAGGCCCTTCATTTCCAGGCATTTCCAAGCATTGCTTTTCTTCAGAGAGAGACAGAGAGAGTAAGCTGGCATTCAGCCCCTAGTCTTCATTCAAACCAAATTCCAGTTGCAATATTGCCAACTCTTACTGTTAAAAATCAGTTTAAAAAAATAAAAATAAATGTTGCATATTTCTCTTTGCCGTCTGGTGTTTGAGACTTAATATGGGTTATGTTTCCAGGCTTTTCTCTACAACCAGAAGAGATTGAAACTCTGGGGGTAGGAAGTTGAGGGAAGAATGAGATTTTCACAAAGTATTTGACTCCAAAATCAGTGCTTGAACTGAAATCCCAGATATTAGGAGTCCACACTATAAAACCACCCATGTGTCAGAACACATTACAATAAGCTTGTGGGAATTTTATTGAGTAACAATTGTGAAAGGACACCAAGAATAATTTTGTTATATTCCATATTACTGAACATATTCTCAACAAGAGCTAAAACAAAATATTTTTTAAGAATTAGAAGCTCCAAAAAAGAGTTTTTATTCCCTGATCTGGCTTTTATAAAGACCTATCAGCAAATATATAAGATTTCAGTGCTCCTGACACATTGGATTCTCTGTATGCCACATGTCTGTCCCCTGGAATAGGCTGTAGCATAAGAACAAGCCAGGATAAATGAGGACATTTGTTATAGCCTGTGAATCCATCCAGCCCAAATCTCCTGACATATAAACAATACCAGGTCCAAACATCTTGTCACATCTGTTTTGCACACCAAACAGCTGGGTGCACAGATGCTTTGGTCTACTGGAGCATCTTAGGCTGAGTGCATTCTTCTGTGTGCTTAGTTATTTGTTTTAATTGGTTTTCATGATTTGACCTAAATTGCTTCAGATCTAGCTGGAGTACAGGTACTTTTGTGGCTGATTGTGACAGCTGCCACGGGCACATGAGAGGCAACAGCAGTCACCTAAAACTTCTGGGTGAGAGTTCACCATGAGCAGGCCCTGAGTTTAAGGACACTTAAACTGACTTCAGAAGCAGGACCATTGCTCTCCAAGCTAGAAAAGACACTTCAGCATGTGTAATGAGGCCCTGCCCCCTGGAAAACAGTGGGAAATCACACTTAGAAACACACAAACAGTTTCTGGGAAAGGAAGTGAAAGCTAAACAGCCAAATTGCATAACTCTTTGTATACATTATGCATAGATCAGACATATTTATATACACACATATATACATACTTATATGTACATATACGTGTATGTATATTACATAAATACGTATTTTTAATGAGCAGTAGAGCATCTTGTTGATTTGTCCCTGCCTTTCCTCCCTAAACCCATTCTGTCATGCTACCACACCACACCACACCACACCACATTCACTCTCAAATCTGTTTGAAGGCAGAATTGGGTCTCTCTCATCCATATGGGTAAACAGCCAGAAGCCAGTGAGGACTGTAAGTAATAGAAAGCCCTTATTCTGAAAGGCGATATGCCCAGTGGCTCAGTGATTCCCCATGCTACTCAATCTTCTCCTGATCCATTTCAGACTCACTGGGAAGAGCCCTTTTGCAAACAGCACCTCGCCAAGCACCTGGCATGTGTGTCAGTACTCCCTCACTGAAAGTATTGAACCAGTCCAATGTCCCTCAACTAACAAAGGCAGAAACAATCACAGAGCTAGATGGCCTGGCTTCTGGCCAACATTAATTAATTAAGTTCTACCAAGCATCACACATTTACCTCCAAAAAAATTTCAGTTCATATTAAAGGAAAATCTTCTGAGGAAGTGAGCCACCAAATCCCTGTCAGTACCTAATCCCAGCGTCTCCCATTGCAGGACAATACCCCTTAATTACCATTTCAACCTCAGGCTGCTCCCACATGGTGCTGAGACCACTCCCTCCATCTCGCGTTTGTTTTCTCTCTCCCTTTGGGAAGCTTCATGCTTGAGGACATACCACACATGGCCTCTGTGCCACAAGCATCTACACAGAAGTGACCCAGCTGGCACAGACCTTTACAAGTTTTCTCACAAGCTCGATAAACATGTGAACAGGTTTTTTTTCTGTTCAATGTGTTTATTTTAAAATCTATACAACAAAGAGGAAGGGATGGTGTTGGTTGGAGAGGAACTTTCCCTAACTGGCAGGCCAGGGAAGGTGCTTTGTGTCTATTGCCAGTAAACAGGCAGGAGGGAATCCTGTCCTCCATGTCCCCGCCAGGACATTGGCTCACCTCTAGTCATTCTAGATGTACCCTGACATTTGCTAAGTCAGATTTCTCTCATGTCTCTGAGCACTGTCCACGAGGCACCAAATTACTCACTTCTGTCTCCTGGGAACACCTCCCTGTCATCAGTCCTGTGCCACAGCGTTACTGCATCACGAGTCACTTAAGATTAATTACAATTGCTCCACGTTTACTGAACCTTGAAGGATCAGATATCGCTCCTCCTCCTCCTCTTGCCTTGCTGTGATAGGGAATTCACACCAAGTCCAGCACAGCTACCTGATATTCTTTGAAGTTACCTGCTGTTATTTATAAACTTGGAGATCTTTGTGACATGCTACTAAGTTTTGCTTTGACTAAATTTTTCATTAAATTTCATTTCTCTGATTTCTGACCCAAACCATGGGAAAAATCAGTCTTGTTTCATACAGTGCCAGAACTTGCACAAATGAAATTATCACAATGTTGTCTCTTGATATAAATGGTGGAAAACTGCCTTTGCATTCAGCACTGCTTGCATAATTTATTTTTTTTTTTAACATCACTGCAACGAGTTAATTGTTGAGCTTACCATGCACCAGGAGCTGTACTATGCCACCAAATTAGAAAGGCTGATAAACACTTTTTGCCTCGGGTAAACAATTTGCAACAAGAAATGTATTCCATGAATGTAGTTTCTTTTCTGCTCAAGGACTATCTCTGGGAATGTTGCTGTTTCTTGGAGATGGCTGTAATAAAAGCTAAAATTAACGAAATAGGCGTTACTATAGGCATTGCCAGTAATCTTGCAGGAAATGAAATAAACCCCCTCAATTTATGCATATTTGTGCATGTAAGATCATGGTTTGATTTCCTCCCATTGCTCAGGGTAGTTAACCTCCATCACCCAAATAATCATGCAAATCAAGCAGGAGCCTTGTGAGAATGCTAGCAAAGCATCTTGAATCTGTTCAGACACCGTAGGCTTATCTTTATCCTTTGAAAGGCTGTATTTTGTGAGGCTGAGATGGTGCTAAATGGTAAAATTTCTACTTCACAGGGGTTTGAGTGCCAAATAAAGGTAATGCACAAGCATGAATGTTTGCTATTTCCCGCTGTGGAAAGAAGATGACTACATTTGCAGTGCTGGAGGTTCAGATGGGAATGGCAGAGAACGTATGGTTGATATTATATATTATCATTTTGTGTCAAGGATTTGGAATGCCATCTCATGGGTGATGGGGTGGGCAGGAGGGTGAAGATAGAAGAGTGTTAATAAACAACCTTATTGCTTCCTACTCCTCATAATTTGTTTGCTTTTTTACAGAAGAAATCCTCTTCGTACCTTATGTCAATCATAGCTGAGAATATGAACTATTTTTCATGTGAATAAATGAATGTGAATGTATGTGAATAAAGTAACATGCCATTTCCTATCTGGAAATTATGCATACAGTTCATATGGTGAAAATCCATTTTCTCCTTAAGCCCACATTGGTGTTTCAAATGCTGATGTTCTTGTAGACATGAGGGGAAAAAAAAAACCCGCTAGTTGGAGTTGGCTTAAAGGAAAACAGTCAAGATTCGCAAGACCATCATTTGGATTGAGCGAAGTCCTTTTCCTTTCCCCTCCTTAGTTGTATTCAAACAGCCTGTCAGTTTTTAGCCTTCTTTCGAAAGTAACAGTCAACAGTCGTAGCTCTGCCATGCCCGGGGACCAGCAGCTCCGAGCCGTCTGTTGGCCGGGACAGAAACAAACCTGGGGCTGGGATAAGTGTGAAAATTCTCAGTAGGGAAGCAGCTGTGTTTTGATCCTCCCAGAGCATCTTGGAAACTAGCAAGGGGAATGATAATTACGAAGACGATATTATAAAATTCACATTTAAATATATAGGTTTTATAGTTGCTCCCTCTTCAATATGCATTTGCTTAGGCACAAAAGGTCACATGTGTGTGAGCTGCATATGCTTTGCCCCGTGCCACAGCAGACAGGAATCACATGGATTGCATGTGAACATAGCTGTGACAAAATAAATATCCAGAATAAGGTTTGGGAGGAAGTTTTGTTTCCTCATTCCTTGCTAAGTGCCACAGCCATATCAAAATTCAATCAGTACCCATGTTTCTGATGCTGTGGAGTTCCTCGGAGCCTGCTTGCAACATGGAGGTTTGTTTTGAGCACAGCTGCAAAACCCATCACCTCTGCAAATGATAGAAACTTACCCCATCCCCACAGATAACGCTGCATTGGGTTAATTGGCTTACACCCGGTAAGAGGAAGGGGAATTACACTGGCTGGCAACAGGGAAGAGAGGACATTTTACAGGCACTGTGGACTACTGAATCAGATTTCAGATAGCCACTTTGTTTTGTAGTTTTAAGGCCTGGCCCACCCATGCAGGAAGACAGCGAGCTTCACACTTGCCTGATGAAACACACACTGAGAGCATGCAGGCAATGCAGGTAACGTGTCCATTAACCACACATATCAAATGGACAATGTCTGTACAGGCCACAAGTAAATGTGTGGTAGGGTCTGCCTGGAAGGGGGTAGGGAAGAAAGGTGAACAAGAAGGGCTGACACAACTTACACCATATCACTCAATACTGACAGAAGTAGATCTGCCCCAGTATTTCTCTCAGTTTGATTCTCCTTTTAATTCCTCTCCCTAGTTTACAGTATGTTAGTTTTTGGTGCCTGAATTTTCACACCTGTTGTTTGTCTACAGAGTATTAACACAATACTGCCAGATGTGTCTGACTTTAAAACTTTGTGTTGCCATTAGGTTATTTCCTTTTCTTTTTGTGAGAGACGGACAATGAAAAACATTCCCACTATTTGTAAATTCTCCTTGTGAGGAACACAGCAGATTGCCTGGATCTTCTGCTTGTTGTTCTGGCTTCAGTTTCAGAACTGAATGCACTCCTTCTGCTCCGTCTGTTTGAGTTTTGACAATGCAAAGGATGAAGCTGGAGGAAGTCCCATATATAAGCGAGGTCTATGCTTCTGCTTTATCTCATTTTTAATTGAATTTCAATTGGATTCTGCTCATTTTTATGTAACTCACTGCAGGAGGATACAGAATTTTTGTAATACACTTTCTGCAACTACAAGTCCTCTCTAGTCATGGAATCATAACATATAATGGGCATTATATTTAAGCACAGCTGATGTTTTCAGCTAGTACCCTTTTCCTGCAAAATAAGTTGTTTTGCACACATTCGATTTCTAAAACATATATAAGAGTAGCTAAAAACTTCACTTGAATGCATTAGCATACATTTTCCTTTTAATCAATTGCATGTTAATTATTCATCCAGAAGAAGACAAACTAGTGCATTTCCTTCATCTGATTGTGCAGCGTGCTTCTGTAACATGCCCTCTTCTTGCTGGACAAAAGAGCAAATCTTCAATTAGTTGATGTATGTAGGTGTTCCCCTTCATTGCAATGTCTCACTAGAAGCCTTTTCTTTCAATTGGATTTTTTCTACAAACTTCTCACTTGACAGTTTCTTCTCAGCCTGGCTTTGTCTTATAGGTTAAGATTCTGCTTCCTTTCATTTTGCAAGAGTACCACGCTGATAAAGCCAATGCTGCAGAAAGTGCTTTTATAGTAAAAAACCCCATTCCTGTAAGAAAGTCTATCAACAGAGGCATGATAACTTGTCTATGCAGTATCTTTGTGATATTTCATACAGGTGGCTTTAAAAATTCTTAATTGTGCAATGAGCCTTTTACTTATTAATTAAATATTAATAGCATTCTTCTGTAGCTTCATGTATGTCAAGTTTATTTTGTAGAATATTCCGCAATGAATTACCGATGAAGTAAGAAAAACAAAAATCAGCCTGAAGTAGGAGTTTCAGTTTGCTTGAATAGCTCAGTTACACACTTCTGTGTGCATTATGAAACCAACAAACTTTTATTAGCTAAAACATTCACTTGCTAAGCACTGGTTCAAGGAACACATGTCACTATACACTCTTTTTATAAAATGAACAGGCAAATGTAGAAAACTTTATAAGCTCATCTTGCAGCTTCTTTGAGTGCATAACTTAGCAGTTTGCAGGATTGAATACTATAAAAGAAATTAAAAATTCAATTAGAGCACAGCATTACAAGATCATTAGAAGTAAAGTGGTTGCATTGTGCTAACTGAAAAATTCTGCTGCTTTGGGGTGTTGTAACTATGCCTGCTGCTAGGGTGGACTACATGGGTGGACCTGTGAGTTAGATGACAGCTGTCTGCCTGGGAAATTCAGAATGTTTGTTCTGCTGGAAACACATAAGCCTAAAATTTGTGACATGCAGTGTAAATTCGCAACATATTATTAATTTAAATCATTAAAAAGAACTACTAATAAAAAGCCCTGCAAAAGTTCTGCTACCAAGCCATGGCAGCTTATCAAATTGAGACCAAAAATATTGATCCGGTCAAAAACTATCAGTGAAAGAAAGGAAAGTTTACTGTCAAAGCTTGGATTCAAGCAGAAGAAAGGGAAGGGTCCATTTCCCCTAGTCCAAGCCATAGAAAATCAGGTTTCTGATCTGAAACAGTCATGGCAAGTGAGAGAAGGTCACCTTTACAAGTGTGGCTCACTCAACCCTTGGAGAAGCAACCCCTGTGAGACTGGTCACCCCACAAGGCTGCTGGCTTTGGTGAAACACCAAGCTTTCCCATGGCTAACCTGTGGGACAAATCCTTTGGACCTGAGCCTGTTCTCAAAACCCTCTTACAGAGATGTAGTAGTTTTACTAGGCTGTAATTCTAATTTAGACATTCTCAGGAAGGATATAAATTGTCACAATGGTCAGGGTTTTTGTTTTTTTTTTGTATGCGTACAGTGTTTCAGTGTATTGTCATATATGTTTCAGGTGGAAGAGTTTGCACCCAGGATATGTGCTGGCAATGATGGCAGTTTTCTGTCTTTGGGCCTAGATTATGTCCCTGCACCCGTTTCTAAACAGTTGCATTGTGCAATCAAAAGGGACAGCATGCCAAGCCCTTTGGCATAGTCCTGCTGACAGTCTTCCATTCCCAGGACAGAGAAGGGCAGGGCTGGGCTACAATGGCCCATTCACCATCTTTGCAGCACAAGGCTCTGCAGCCATGCCGTCTGTGCAAGCAGGAACCGTGAGAAAGGCTTATCTCCCCACAGATCTCAGCCCACCATGAGATTTAAAGTGGACAGATGGAAGCCCCACTGGATCTAGCAGTGTAGGGAGTGCAGATTAATTGCTATCTGACTGTCACAGAACGGTACCAATTTCAACTGCCTGGGAAGCACTGCCTGTTCCTAGCCAAAGGAAGAATAACATTTGCCTGATGCTATTACTTCTCTGGTTCTCCTGACTGTGAGAGGAAGAAAGAGGCATGGTACTGCCATGGAAGCCTGTTCCCCCACTGAGGAGAAATAAAAGCACCTCATCCTCCAGGCACCTAATTTTGCTAGTCTGCTATGCCAATTACCTGTTTTTAAAGCACTTTTAAATTAGATTCAACTTAATTCTGTTTCACTTTCAGGTCATAATATTGTTTAGAAACATCACAGAAACACAGACACAACAAATGTTCCCTGTGGTTAAAAAAAGAGAGAGGGCTGAGGTTTTCATCTTTGCTGCTGGCTGATGACACCTTCGTTTGGCTTCAAAGGAAACCCAGCAGAGTGGCCCCGAGTTCCTCTTAGCACCTCTGCCCCTGGTGCCCACGCCTTGACTTCACAAGGTGGATGCAGCTGTCGGCACATTACGGGAGCCACTGAGGCGGCAGCAAAGGAGACCTGCGAGCCATAGCTCAAAATGGCCATGAAACTTTGGGAAACACGGAGAGAGAGGGCGTGTGAGGCAAGGAGGGAGGGCTGTGCCTCCTGCTGCTGCCCTGCGTGCTGAGCAGGGATAACAGCAGGTCTCACCTGGGAAGTGCCAGGGGAAAGGTACGTGCTGTCCCCACTGCCCCCAGGGATAGCTGCCGATGTGGCAGTGACCGGTTATGTCTGGCAGATGGGGTCCTGGAGAGAGAGCAAAGCTGAGCTGCTGTGCAGAACAGATATGAGGCATAGTGCTAGCAGCAGAACAGAGGCAAAAGACCCAGTTGTGTGAATTTCCCTGTCTCTGAGACCTCTCAGGTCAGCATCTATTGAAAATGGTGTTGCTTATTATTCTGGCTCCCAGGCTTCTTTACTGATCATCTTGAAGACATTGCCTTGCAGCAGTAAAATAATATTTGAACAGTGCAAGATAAAACTTAGAACTCTTAGTTCTTCAGACAAGGCCTAGTATTTTTTCAGGGCTTAGACAAAAGCCTGGGCACATCTCTGTCTGTTTAAATTGATGCATGCATGCACAACTCCATTAAAATTTATCTCAATATAAATGCTGTTAATCCAACATAGAACAGGTGTAAAGTCAGAATCAGGTTTCAAATAATTGTTCAAGTCTTGAAATTGTTACACATAAGCATGTAAGCCACAGTAGTTTATTTTTACCATTAGCTAATGCAATAAAGTATTTCTTTGAATTTTTCTCCTTGTAGAGGCATGTAATGTGCTTTAGAGAAGTTAATCATGTGCAGCCTCAGGTGACTACTGCTTGTAATTCTAGTTTATTTTCTAGCCTTCTTTTCATTCTCCCTTATTAATAGATGTACTGAGGTTTCAGAGGAAGCTTAACTTTCTAGAAGCCATTTCTCTTCAACTAGCTGTGACACATGCCTGCCTGATGGATGTACAGGACTTGCTCTCTCTGCAGATGAGTATCTGATTTCATCGGGAGTCCTTGCTGACTTCAATATTGCTGAGACAGCTGCTCATCTCTTTTTTCTTTCCCCAGTGAGGAAGCACCATGTACTCACTCTAATTACAAATCCTATGATCTGGCCATTCTTCAGGTTATGCAGCCTGCCTGTAACTCTCCCTGTTGAGGTTTTAAGGACAATCTGGAAGTGGAACACCTGTTCACCCCAAAATATTCAATTTCATTTATCGCTTAGTTTTGTGCTGATCCTACTTTGATGTCTTTACCGGGGGCAGAGGGGTAAGAAAGCAAAAGGTTGTTTGTTTATTTCTATTTTCATTCTAGGGAAAGGGACTGAGAAAGCAAAATGATGACTCCCTGGCCACTGTTTTGTGTGCGAGGAGGCAATATCCAATGTATGCTTTGTGGCTCGTTCTAGCAGCTTTCCAGAGCCTCCTCATTTTTGATGGCAGGAGGAGTTCTGTGGTTCTGATAGATGCTGATGGCTGTGGTGCAAAATAACTATTGTAAATGGTGCCCACAGGCACCATGGTAAGGATGAACACACAAAAATTATTCGCGTATTCATGGCTTTTCTAGCCAGTTACTGTTTGATAACACCTAATTAAAATTCTTAAATAAATAGGTGGCAAATAGCATTGGAAAGTCCATCCCAGTCAGATGGAAGTGCTCTGATTGTCTGGAGCTTAGTGATGGTGTCAATATGGTTGAATGTTATATGGCAAGAGTCAGAAGGAAGGCCAACAAGACACATATCCTGGTGGGAGTCTAATATGGACCATCCAGATAGGATGAAGAGGCAGATGAAATATTCTGTGAGCAGCTGGGAGAAGTCTCACAATCACTGGCCTTGTTCTTGTGGGGGACTTCCACATGCCACGTGTAAATATTCTGTAAATACAGCATTGCAGAGAGGAAACAGTCTAGGAGGCTCCTGGAGTGTGTGGAAGATAATTTTCTGACATGGATGGTGAGGGAGGCAAGGAGGACAAGCACCCAATGGACCTGTTTTTTGTGAACAGAGATGGTCTGGTGGGTGCTCTGATGGTCAGAGGCCACCTTGGACAAAGTGATCACAAAATGATAGTGACCTTACTTCTTGGAGAAGGAGGGGTGCCAGCAGAACTGTCACCTTGTGCTTCTGGAGGGCAGACTGTTTTTAGGAGGCCAGTTGTCAGAGTGCCTTGGGAGGCAGTCCTGAAAGGAAAAGGTGTCCAGGGAGGCTGGACATCCTTCAAGAAGGAAATCCTAGAGGTGTACAAGCAGACCGTCCCCACATGCCAAAAGACGAGCCAGCGAGTTTGTGTGGCCAGTCATCAGAGCCCCTTGGGAGGCAATCCTGAAGGGCAAAGGTGTCCAGGGAGGCTGGGCATCCTTCAAAAAGGAAATCCTGGATGTGTAGGAGCAGGCTGTCACCGTGTGCCAAAAGATGAGCTAGTTTATATGGACAGTGTTCTCTGGTATGGTTTTGCCCAATATGGTTCATTTTCACTTTACAAGATGATGGCATTTCTTACACCACCTTTTTGGCCATATGGAATTAAAAGTTCTTGATAAACAGAATACTCTCCCTTGCTTTCACCTTGTCTTCCTCCCTCTGATGTTTGAAGCAATTTCTTTGTTGAGCCAAATAGACAGCAGAGACCATCCAGTAGATCTTTGATTGGCCTTCACAGCTTTGTGTGTACCTACAGCCCAACACAATGTGAACTTGTACTGATCTTGTGCTACTCTGAGTGGTAATTCCTTAAGTTTATTTTAAGTTTATTTTCCAGGGGATAGTGCTGACTGCTGATCTGAGGATGTGCAGAAATACACAATCCAAAGAAAAGATCCATTCAGCTAGCTGTTAGCATCCCTGTGTTTCTTCCATAAATTACATTGTTTACCACTGACCCTACACTGTATTCTTTATTTAAACCTCAGTTGTGTGGCTGAACAGCTGGAAAGATAGACTTTAAAAAAAAGGAGTTTTTTTCCCCTCCCCTTCATTTTGGATGAACTCCATGCCCCCTAAAACAGATTCTGGCCTTGGCTGCTGCCATTTTACACCGTTTGTGCCCTGTTGTTGTTCTATCCCAGTGAAATCCTTTTCCTTTCTGACAAAAGCTTCTAATATGCATCTACTTGGGAAAGTTATTGTTGATCCAGAAGATTCCAAAATGATGCTATTTGTCTTGACTTGCAAGCAGCTTTGTGCAGATGCAGATTGGCTCCTATCTGTTAAGCATGCACAACACCCAGAGACGTGTAGTTGTGGTTATTCCCTTAAGTAGTCTTATTAAAAAAGACTCTGTAATATAAATCAATAAGCAAAAATGAAATGACTGAGTGAAATGCTTATCTCACTGAAGTGAGTAGCAAAGCTACTTCCATGAAAGAGCAAAATTGCTTTATTTAGTTTGGATCTCAATCTTTATTTTGCCGATTCTTAGTTAAAAGAAAACTTTTTGCATTGACATCACAGTATAAAAAGCACTGTGTCAACAGAACTCATGTCTTTGAATGGTAAGTGACATGATTATTATTTCTACCTCGTCACGTGAAGTTCATTTAGCATTTTCAAACTCAGTTTAAGGGTTTGCAAGTCTCAGTTAAATCATACCATATGTGAAATATCAATGTATACATTTAAAATGTGCATGTACATCCACAATGTAGTAATTAATCCAGAAAACCAGAGAGGGATGCAGCAGAGCACATATAAGTATCTTCTTAGTCTAGAATAAATTTGGGCTGTAAACTGGCATATATTAATTTCCCCATTATTGTTTTTAATGTCTTTGTAGCTGAACTTAGAAGCAGTGCAAAAATCTGCTAAGTTTTTATTTGCACTTTGCTGCTCTCTGGTAGCATAATAAGCAACACAAAAGAGAAGTGTTTGAAATAGTCCCAGATGTTCTGCTCGCTAAAGCACTGCACATGTGTCGGCCGTATTTGTCGGCTGTATTTGGTATTTTTAGATTTCTCACTATCAAACTCCAACAGCTTTTTCTCTGTGAATCTTCAATCCATGCTGTGTGGCACTCATTTGTGTTGTATGACGCCAAGGCAAGGGCTGAATAATCAGACACCCTGGCACTTTGATAGATTTTCTAAAACTACTGAAAAAAACTGGGCTTAGGAGTGCATTCTTTCACTCCTCTGGCAAGATCCATAGTCAGTAGTATTATCCCTAACCTGTTATGGGGTTAAAAAGAAGAAAAAAATGCATTCTTAATGCATTCTTTTTCCTTGCAAACCACATACAAATTTTTATATGCCTTCTGGCCTAATTCCTCAATGCTCCCCCTCGCCCACTCTGTCTTCTCTCATGTAAGTTATAAAAAAAATATATAGTGTTTCTCTTGGACACCATGAGATTGAACTGGAAAGCACATTTAAAGATGACACCTGTTCTCTATTTAGAGCAGATTCTGAATTTCACTTGTTTCTCAATAAATGCAGTAAAACAAATTGGACAAGACTCTGCATCTCCCTTCTTCCTCCTTCCCAGGATTTCTCCATCAGGCTCTTTGTATCGTTCCCTTCCTCTTCCACCTCACCAGCTCATCCCTGGCAGGAAGCACATGGTGATGCTTGTTTCCCACGCCGCTCACTGTGAACATTAAATGGCTGATGGGATCACCTTGTTACACCGTTAGGAAACGTGTGGTGCCTCTGAGGGAACACTCACAGCTTGGGGAGCCTGCAGTGGCTCGGTCTAAATGCAAACTGACAACCAAGAGCTGTAGCTCAAGGAGAGGTTCCTCCCCACCATTGCAGCCACCCCTGAACCAGCATGGGAGGTGTTTTCTCTGCTATTTCCAGCTTTGGTTTGAGGAGTCTCCTGAGCTATTTTTATGACAGATTTTTTTTTTTTTACAGCCTCTGCGTGCCCCTTCTGTACACTCTGTGCTGGCTGCCCAAAAGCTGCTGAGTGACAGACAGAAGGAGGGACAGTGTCCAGAGTGGTGGCTTGAGCCAGTGGGACGTGTGACCCACGTGGAGCCTGCGTTACGAAGCAGAGCATGCCTTGGCAGGACTGCCTGGTCACTGACCCCACACTGGCTCAGATCATTCCTTGGTAAAAGATTCCTTTCTGGGAAAGGGCCCTTAAGATCCAGGCTGTCTGGGTGTTGCACTTTGAAACCATATCAGATTGCTGGTGCTGCTAAGGCCCACACTATTTGGAGATATTTGGTGTTTTACAATATCTTGTTCAAAGGCAATAGGTGGTTCTTCTGTGCAAGCACTGAGGCTGGTTCTGCTGGCCCCAGCAGTGTGGCACACGTAGCACATCTCATTACATCAGAGCTTATGAGCTGAACTGGCCTGAATGGAAAACACCTAGTATGACAAAGAACCTTAGTCCCCAAAGTCTTTTATTTTTAAAAGAGCTATAGGGTCATAAAAGCATTGAAAAATTCACATTAGAAGGAACCTTTGGAGGTTTCTAGTCCCACCTCCTGCATGGACCAGGGCCAGAGTGGGTTGCTCAGGGCTTCGTCTGGTAGAAAAGATGGAACCTCCACAGACAGAGATTTTCCAGCTCCTTTGAATGCATTTTCCCAAAATCAATGTGCAATTTTGAAATATGTCAGGTCTTCAGGTAAAAGTAGGACATACTTTGCTCCTCTGCTTGGAGAACTACCAGTGCCTCAGCTGCAAGCATGCAGGTCAGAAGTTACTCCTGTGACTACAGCAAATGAACGTGCCTAAATTCCAGAGGGTTTTCCTGAACCTTTCACCAAGGCCAGAGGATTATAAAGCTACTAGTTGTGAGGACAGTGTGAAAACATGCCTATGTAACAGAATCTGGACTAGCTGTACCTCTTGGACTAGGTTCACCTCTTGGACACTCACCAACTTGCTGTGAGAGGATCCAAACACTGGATCTTCCACTTGAATTTTTATGAGGTAGGGATAGAGCCCAGACAAATGCCCCAAAAGCCCCTGTTTGTTTCCTCTACCTACTCTCTAACACCTGCTCTAGAGACTTCATGGTTGGACTCCTTAACCCTGTGTCCAGGCCTTCTGTCTTACCTTGTATCAGCATTTCCACTGTTAAGGTTAATACTCCATTTCCACCTAATTCTTTAAGAGTTAGGGACATTTTAATTGGAAATACATACAGGTGGGAGCCTTTGTGTAGACTTTCTGAACTTAAAGGAGCCAGTTACTTAACTCAAAATTACAGAAGACTTTATAAGTTCTTGCTGACTTAAAAAGATCATGGAATATGGTGAGTGCTGTCTTTCCTTCGGAGCAAGGCAGAAGGATCAAACATCAGGAAGGCAGGATCTCCCATTGTCCCACAAGGCTCTCACACAGGTGTTTAGGAACTTTGAACCAAGCCTTGACCTGAGAGCTCAGGTTGGAATCTATCACAAAATTTATAATGAATTCTCCACCTTGTCACAGTTAAGGGTCTAATTTGAAAAATTATGGGTTTCAAGTAGCAGGGGAAACTCACAGTTATGTTATATTTTTAAGAAGAGGTATTCACTTAGCAAAATTTAGCAAGTCTGTGAAGTATTTGTAAGAAAGGAAAGTGAATGCCACTTTCCTGCAGCCAATAAAAGTCCAGCAGTGTTAGGGTGCAAATGATTCACACTCTGATTTGGAACTGAGATATTTGCATCTGTAGAACTGTGAGTGAACGAGCAAGTGAAGAGAGATCTCAGCACCAGGGAGAGCAGAGAAGAGTAGGGCTGGCCCATGCCATAGACAGAGCAGTCAATGTAGAGCTGCCTGCTGAGTGTGTGCAGATATTCCAGTGAAAAAAGACCAGAAGCTTTGTGACTGGTGAGCTTACAAGCTCCAGTGTGTGCTGTGTATTGGGAGTTGTGGTGTTGGTCCATTCCTCCCATGCAGAGGTGCACCATAAGGTACCAGAAAAAAGTCTCCATGCCTTGAGTTCTTCAAATGTGAGCTAAGAGTCAATCATTTATATCCTTTGATAAGGAATTGGAATGTGAGCAAAACTCCATCTTTCCAATGGGAGTAGGATGAGTAACCAGCTGAGTCTGCTGTAGTTATTGGCTCTGTGATTCCCAACACAAAATTACTAAGACTCTTACTTGGTGCAAAAAAA